>CM056949.1:35920348-36520348 GCA_029856935.1 Cyclocarya paliurus
GATAAGCTTATGTAAAGCTCATTCAATTTTATATATAAATAATTGAAGAGGCTAGTTCACATTCATTTTTCTATTTTTTTGTCTCCATCTCTAGCCAGTTTGGTGATGAGAAGTACTACCCATCAACCTAATCTCAATTAATATTGTCTCATCATAAGAGATATTAAGCTCTCGTTTGGAGATACAATTTAAATGAGATAAAATGAGATATTTTTAATAATAATGAAAATTTTGAGTTAAGATGAGCTAAAATAATTTGTAAAAAATATGTGTGTTTAGATAGTGAGATGAGATAAAATAATTTTTAATTTTTGAGATTTGAAAAAGGCATGAGTCCTACTCTTTTATAGAGTACCTGAATTATGCACCATTCATGTACTGTTTATATACTGTTTTTGGTCAATTTTGACACTGTTCATGTTAGTTTTTACTGTTTTATACTGTTTATTTAAATGAATATTTTCAAAACTTAAGAAATGAAATATTATATTTAGATAGTCAAAACTATTGTACGGTACAACTTTTTATGAGATATTTTCATCTATATTGACTAACCAAACCGGACTAAAAGATTGAAAAATTGTTTAATATTATTTTGATCTACTCATGATCTTAAATATGGCATTCATGCTTTATCCTTTCGTGATAAGCAATGGACAACTTTGGAAACTCATCACTTTATTTGGGACTTCCAATGACAGGGGGGCTAAAGATTGAAGCGAAGGGTTACTTGGATTGGAATAACCTACGCTGTCGAAAGATTCAATCGGGCCTAAGTTGAGAATATGGGCTAGCTCATGAAATATTCTTATGACAGGCTTATCTTTCTTTTCTAAGTGTCTTCAATGGAACGATTCATCTTTTATAGTATCATTGATGTGATTACATATTCTTATTATCTTTCATGACAAACATTTATTTATCCAACACATAATGGTCACGCAACTTCGCTTCATGATCAGTTCCCATCCCAAATGTCAATGATACGTGTATTGTGGATGAAAACTGGCTTAATGGGCAAGAAATCAGTTTTCTATTCAGTTTTATGGGACTTATTATTATTATTATGAAAACTTAAGATTGGTTTGGATTCAAATAAGAGATCAGATGAAATAGTTTTAGATAAAATATGAAAATTGAAAAAAATATTATTTTTTAATATTATTATTATTTTAAAATTAGAAAAAGTTGAATTGGGATTTGAAAAAGTTAAATTATTTATTATATTTTGTGTGAAAATTTAAAAAAGTTGTAATGATAAGATGAGATTAAATGAAACACTTTCTGAATCCAAATAGCAGCCAAATTCCTTATAATCACTCGGTTTCAAGTTTTCGAATTACGGCAGGTTTTAGATTTATTTCCATAATCATGTTAGTTTGTAAGTAAAATCCATATACGTATATATATATATATATATATATATACACACACATAATATATGTGTGTATTTCGTGAACTGTATTTGCTGTAGGAATCATGAGAGCCACAGAGCTTGAAATGGGTTTTATTACTTCTTAAAGGATAAGCATTTTGCTTCTGAAGATTTCATGCAAGGCACATGCAGTAGATGAAAAAATTGATGTTAATTCCCAGCTCTTTGGGGTTGTGCTGTTGGATCAGCTTATGATCATTACTGGGCGAGGAGGTCATCGAGCTCTGAATCATCTGCAAAAAAGCCTTGCGAATTGGATAAGTTTCCTTTCTTATATATTGGCTTTATATATATTATTTATTCCCCCGTCCACATTTTTTTAATTTTCTTCCCTGTTGGAGGCAAAACCTTTAAAGGATAGAGCTTGTACGTTGATCCTTTTCTTGGTGATAATCATGATATAGAAGAAAGAGTTTGGCTCACGTCCTGTTAAAAATTCACTGGAGGCATCCTGTTAAAAATTCACTGGTTCCTCTTAAACTTCCTAGCTAGTAGTTTCGTGACTCATTTGAGTTCAAAGAACGTTGTCTTGTACTACTTGATAGTGAGAATTTTTCTTAAGCATGAGCGGTGCTACTCTGAGTGACTATTAGGTCAAAATTTTTTTTAAAAAAAAAATTATTTAAATTTATTTATTATTTTAAAATATTTTAAAAAAATATCAATACACTAATAGTCACTTCCTTAACTATTAAATAAAAAAAATTAAAACACGTGAAATGTCAAAATAAAAAAACAAATTGAGTGGACAAAGTAAAATTTCTCTTATGCATTGTGTGCCATGTTTGGAGGCCAAGCTGAATGATGGAAGGCTAATGTAAAAAATTAAAATCCAAAATTAAAAAAATAAAAAATAAAATCAACACCTCAAAACAAATAAACCTCGATCATCCGGAGTAGGAACATATCCATATCTATAATTCACATAAGAAAATTGATAATCATAAATTTTAATTATTTTTTATTAACCATTTTCTGGCGTGATATTAAATAATTATCAATAAATAAATAAATAAAAATTACTATTGACGTGACATGAATGTTGTGATCATGGATGGTCACCGAAAACTAACGACAAATTAAGATCATGGTCAAACAAGGAACCAAACCCCAACAACAATCGAAGGTGGGTAGAAGTCTTCTACCTCTATCCACAATTTTCACTCAAATAAATATCCTTTTTCTTATGAGTAAGAGTCAAATTAAAAATAAATAAATAAATAAATAAAAAGAAAAAGGTGTCCTCTTTCATTCATGAGACGTGTTACTCCCCAAATTTAAAAAATAAAAGAATTGGAGTGTAATTTTTATTTTTATAATTTTTATTACTAATTAAATATATATATTTTTTAGTCAACTATAATTCTTTTGAGAATATTTAAATTAAAAGCCCTTGATCTAATGGAATATGAAATAACCAAAATTCTTGGTTTATTTTTAGATATGTGAAACAAAAACACAAAATTTCTTTCTTCTGTGGTTCGGCATCTCCTTTAAAGATATTCTCGTCCCTTGTCGTGACGTAACCAAATGTTCTCTATTTTTTGCATTTTTTTTAAATAATTATCCTAACCATTTTGGCCATTTATATTTATTTATATATATATAAATCCTTTATTTTTCATTAGCTTCCACGGAAGTTACTGATAAATGCCATCCCACTCCACGTGGTTTTAAACGTATTATCCGACACCCACGTTTACATAAATGCTCCGGAAATTGACATATTTATTCCTCTTTTTTTTTTTATGTATGCAAAATAAAATGAGTATTTGTTCATAAACGATTGATGTTATTGATAATTATAATAATTTTTAATGATTTTTGCAACCAAAATATCAATATTTCATATCAATTATATTATATAGATATTAGATTTAAATGTTATAAATATAATGAATTTTTTTTAATTTAATATATTAAACTATCACTTATGCTTTTAGCAAGTTTGGGATTTTTTTTTTCTGATGAAAATAATGATATTATTAGAAAAATTAAGTTAAATTAGTTGTGATAACAGTTGATTAGTTCTGGATTAAATAGTAAAATAATTACAACTCTTGATGTATTTCTTAGTTTTTTAAAAAATTAAAAATTAATTTTAGATTTATTTATTTAAAAAAAAAAGCGTGAGATTTGGGATATGTAAAATTCATTTTCTTTTAATAAAAATTACAAAACATCCTGGATTCCTCTGACATTTTCCATAATTTTTGCTTGCAGTGCAATTAAAACCACCGCAGGCGCAGAGCCTAAGAAAAATAAAAAATAAAATTAAAAGAGTATTTATAAAATTTTGAAAATAAAAAATAAAAAGAAAAAGAAAGCGACGCAGAGAGAAAGAGAGAGCCTGAGAGCTAGCAATATAAAAGAAACCGACCGTCTCCGTTGAGGTCAAAACCCAACCACCACCGGCACCGTCACCGTCACAACTAAACAAATAAACGCCACCGTTTTTGGTTGAACTCTTATGCTATTTCCGATCGTGTGTACTCGGCGACTCCCGTCGTTGGGGCCCATTGGCGATTTCCCGGTGAGTCTCCAGTGGTATGATATTTGACTCATGAAGAGCCACGCCAACAACAAATCCAACGGCAGCAGCACCAACAACTACCACCACCACTCCAATGGCTTTATCCCTAATTCTCTGAAATTTATATCCTCTTGTATCAAAACCGCATCCTCCGGAGTCCGCTCCGCTAGCGCCTCCGTCGCCGCCTCAATCTCCGGAGATAACCAGGAAAACAAAGACCAGGTCGGCTTATGATTAATTACTGTTTTTTTTTAATTGCTTCTCTTTTTTGTAGTTCTGTGATTGTTGTGGTTTGAATTCTCGGACTTTCTTGAAAGTTGGGGGAATTCTGGAATTCATGAGGTTTGCTTCGTTGCCGGTGAATTTGAGGAAACAAAGAGAGGAAGTTGAAAATTTAGTAAATTTATGGTTTAATTGCTTCAATTATTGAGTTTGGCTGCCGAGAAAGTTGAGGAAGCGGAAGTGTGGATATTTTTTTTATCTATAGTTTTCAGCTTCATGAATATTAACTTCCTGAGTGAAATTAAATTTTATTTTAATTTTTTTGTTATTTTAAAAGGTATAATTTTGCCTCAAATAAGAAGTGGAGGTTTTTTGTTATAATTTGAAGCTGAATAATATTTGTAAAATTCTCTTTGATTGACCTAGTGATGATATGGAGATTGTGAAATTATGGTTTTGGAATTATTTGATTATTTGAGGAAAGACGTAAATGAAGTACCGATTGATTAATAGGGCAGGTGAAAGGTAACTAATTCCGTGATTAGCCCTTTATATTGCACAATTAGTTGTAAAATAATTGAGAAGCATGGAATTTTTCTGGCTGTCATTTTGTTCAGTGTATGTCGATTTTGGGATGATCATGGTTTTAGTTTCTTAGAGTTTTAGGTAGATGTGAGCTAAAAACCATAATGGTGGGGGCAGAACATGGCCTTTGTTATTTAAGAGAGCTAATATTTCATTCTGCCTTTTTTTTTTGTTCAGTTTCTCCATAGGTTAATGAAGACCGCCATTTGTTGCTCGCAGGGTTGTTTCATGCCTTCTTGATTGATTTTTGTATGTAGGATCTTTTTATCTATTGCATTGCTTATAACAGTGTGTCTTCTTCTCTTTTGTGGGGTTGCGCAAACAGGTATTATGGACTGGCTTTGACAGATTAGAGCTTGGTCCCTCTGCCTTTAAACGTGTTCTCTTACTTGGTTATTCGAATGGCTTTCAAGTCCTTGATGTTGAAGATGCCTCTAACTTCAATGAACTTGTTTCAAAGCGGGATGATCCTGTTACATTTTTACAGATGCAGCCCCTCCCTGCAAAGTCTGAGGGTCATGAAGGATTTAGAGCATCACATCCTTTACTCTTGGTTGTTGCATGTGATGAATCAAAGAGCTCATCTCCTATGCAAAGTGCAAGAGACGGCTTGGTCAGGGATCACTTTACCGAACCTCAAACAGGAAGCAATGTTCTGTCTCCCACTGCAGTTCGGTTTTACTCACTAAGATCTCATAATTATGTCCATGTTCTGAGATTCAGGTCAACTGTGTATATAGTTAGATGCAGTCCTCAAATAGTGGCTGTGGGCCTTGCAGCACAAGTAAGCATTAGCTCATGTAACGTATCTATTAAATTTTCTTATAATATGCTTGTAATATCCATTAAAGTTACTTATAATATGCTTGTAATCGGAAGTAGATTTCTAATTTCCTTTATTCATCAAAAAAATTGGAAGTAGATATCTTACCTTTATCCTTGACAAAAATCTGACAAATTAGATTGGATGATTACTAGTATACAATAGATTTCTGTGTGTAATAATTTACTAAGTACCTTAGACAACCTTGAAGAATTAGATTAGATTGTTGCTGAATCCATGTTGGCTAATCAAGAAAATTATTGGAGGAAGACTTTGTTGTTAATATTCAAAATAAGGTCATTTTTATTTGACTAAGTTCACAATCCCATTAGTGTTGCTCTCAATTTTTTTCTTTTAACTGTTATTTTTTTCTGCCAGATATACTGCTTTGACGCACTCACACTTGAGAATAAATTCAGTGTCCTCACCTATCCCGTTCCTCAATTGGGAGGCCAAGGAATGGTTGGGGTTAATATCGGCTATGGACCCATGGCTGTGGGACCCAGGTGGTTGGCTTATACCTCCAACAATCCATTGGTCTCGAACACAGGTCGCCTCAGTCCACAAAGTCTTACTCCTCCAGGGGTCAGCCCATCAACATCACCTGGCAGTGGAAGTCTCATGGCTCGTTATGCCATGGAGTCTAGCAAGCAGTTAGCAGCTGGATTAATCAATCTGGGTGACATGGGGTACAAAACTTTTTCAAAATATTGTCAAGAGCTTATACCTGATGGGTCTAATTCTCCTGTATCATCAAACTCAAGTTGGAAAGTTGGCCGGCTTGTATCACATTCGACAGAAACTGACAATGCTGGGATGGTCAGTTTTTCTATAATCTGAGAACTATAGTTTTCGATCTTGAATTCTCATAGTTGCTACACGTTGAAAAACACTTTTATCTTGACTTGTTTTCCACGAAAAATGAGGTATTTCATGTTCGCTTATGATAGGTTAATGTTCTTTTTGCTTTTTTGTTGTCTTATGTATTTCATTTTTTCCAGGATGTCTTTTGAGTCAGACTACCCTCAGATTTGAAAAAAAAAAAAAAGGCTCTTTTGAGACACTTAATTTTGCTTTATTTTATGAGAGTAGTAAATATCATGGGGACATGCTCAATTTTTAATGGTGTTTTTTCTTTTTCTGCAACTGTTGAAACCTGAGAATGTCTTCATATGTAGAGAAAATGTTGTTGCAGGTTGTTGTCAAAGATTTTGTTTCCAGAGCTGTTGTATCACAGTTTAGGGCCCATACTAGTCCAATTTCTGCTCTGTGTTTTGACCCTAGTGGGACACTTCTAGTTACTGCTTCAATACATGGGAACAATATAAACATTTTCCGGATAATGCCGCCCGCCTCACGAAATGGATCGTTCACTCAACCACATGATTGGAGCTCTTCTTACGTGCACCTTTACAAGCTCCACCGTGGCATGACATCAGCTGTATGTCCCTACCTCTGTCTTATTAACAGTTGTATTTTTTTTTATAATGTTCATGATTGTTCCCTTTTCCCTTTTGTTCACCATACAGGTGATTCAAGACATTTGTTTTAGTCATTATAGTCAATGGATTGCCATTGTTTCGTCTAGGGGCACTTGCCATATATTTGCTCTCTCTCCTTTTGGTGGTGAGACTGTGCTCCAAATACATAACTCTGATGTTGATGGTCCTACTCTTCTGCCTGTTATATCTCCTCCGTGGTGGTCCACTCCATCCTTCATGATAAACCAACAATCTTTTTCTCCCCTGCCACCCGCACCCGTTATCCTCTCTGTGGTTAGCAGAATAAAAAATAGTCAGTCTGGGTGGCTCAACCAAGTTAGTAATGCTGCATCTTCTGCAGCAGGAAAGGTCTCCATTCCATCTGGTGCTGCTGCTGCTGTTTTTCATAGTTCATTGCCTCATGATCTGCTACCTAGTCCCTTGAAAGTCAATGCTTTGGAGAACCTATTGGTTTACACCCCTTGTGGTTATACAATTCAATATAAACTACTTCCATCAATGGGAGGAGAACCAAGTGATGCTGTGTCGAGAACTGGGCCAAGTTCTTCATTGCATGTACAAGATGAGGAGTTGCGATTAAAAGTTGAACCTGTTCAATGGTGGGATGTTTGCAGAAGAAGTGATTGGTTAGAAAGAGAGGAATGCATCTCTGGGATTGCTCTTGGCAGACAAGAAACTGCAGACATGGTCATGGATAGTTCCAACTGTGAGGATAATCATGTTGGAAATAAGGAGTTTGTAAAGCCCAATGAACGATCTCACTTGTATCTTTCCAATGCAGAGGTGCAGATTAGCTCAGGGAGGATACCAATCTGGCAAAAATCTAAGGTACTTTTTATGCATTTAATTGTGAGACACTTTTCTTGTCACCAATCGCAACTATGTTTGATCATTTCATCTGATTCTAGATATCCTTCTGTGCGATGAGTCATCTGGGAACTAATGGGCAGAATTTTCCTGAGAATCATACTGGAGGAGAGATTGAAATAGAGAAGGTTTCTGTTCATCAGATTGAAATTAGGCAGAGAGATTTATTGCCTCTTTTTGATAATTTCCTCAGGATTCAGTCTGATTGTAGTGACAGGTAATTGTCTCTGCATATCTCCGTTCAAGTTGTTGATGGGCATAATTGTATTGATTTTTTTAATCACATTCAGATCTAATTAGTAACTAATAAAACAGAGCCTTCTTTGTTGGGTTTGCATGATTTAGATTGGAATATTTCAAAGTTCAAGTATTTCTGGCTATAATGCATGGGGCTCAAACTGGATATTCTGTCTGGGTTTTCAGGTTTAAAGATTCACTTTAAACCTCTGAATATTCTGTCTTTTCTCAACCCAAAACCCAACTTTGAGATCACACTAGAGATGCACTTTTGCCACAGAAGAAAACAAAATATGAAAATTTAGAATGGTCTCTTATTATGATGGACATTTGCAAACGAGGGTTACACCTTGATATCAGATCTGTCTTTTTAGGGTTAATTGGCCGTAGTCTACTCTGATGAGGTGCTTGTTTCCATATTTTAGCTTGGCATGAGAGAGAGAGAGAGAGAGAGATTTTCCTTGATGATGGGAGAGCAAGAAAACAGCTGTACGATAGTAAGACCTATCAGAAGTGAAACCTACAATGGAACTAAGATAGAAGGAACAATTAAACCATATCTCTATGTGAAACCTACAATGGAACTAACATGAAGTAATAATTAACCCATATCTCTCCCAAAACTTTACAAAGAAATGCCGAACTCATTCAACTTCAGCAAGCAGCCTTCAAAGTTCCTCCTTGGTCTATACCTATCAAAAAAAAAAAAAAGTTCCTTCTTGGTCTATTTCTGCAGTTGCTTTCCAGCCAGCGCAATGCCCACTCACTGCTTGCAGTACATCTTTGTTTCATATATTCTCACATAGATTCTCAATATTTTCACCAAGGCATCCCCGTTTGTTGTTTGTGGATATTCCATGGAATTAGTCGTGCCATTAACTGTTGAGTAGGTTTAGATCTCTTGAACTGATGCAATTGCAAATTTTCATTGTGATTGTTGTGGAGGTTTCGTTTCTTAGATGCTCCATTCTGGAAGTCGAATGGTACCTATAAAAATGAATATATGAATAGTCAAGGTTCCAACTTCTATTGTCCAAAAGTGTTGAGGTTCCAACTTTTGTTCCTTCCAGGCAATAGCCAACCTTTTCACAGCCTCCCAGCTTGCTTTAGGACCTATTACACTGGAAAACAATGAATTTGGCTTTTTCTTTGCTGAATTTCTGCAACCTTCATACCGGTTTGAAGGCAGGTTTGAAGGCACATGTATGTGTTAGTCATTTATAAAAAAGAATACCAAATGATCCTTCTCATTTTTGTTTCAACTATGAAGCAACTTGCTTGGTTGTTGTTTGCAGGAGCTTTGTTGGGGGAAGAAGCTCAAGTTTATCTTCTGATTCTCATGTAGCTAAAGAAAAGTTTTTTGAAGATGCTATTATTCGCCACTCAAAGTTGGTATCACTTAGTGCAGATGAAAACTCAGATGGTAATAAGCTCAGCCTTTTGAATGTATCATATCTTCAGTCTTTGGCAAGTTGTTGATTAATTGGCTTGGTTCCTTGCATTTGTATCAGGATTATCTGGGGAATCATATACATCCATTGCCCAATCTAGGAATAATACTAATGTGGAGAAAGGAGGGAGATCTGTTTTATCATCACCTCTGCTGAATAAAAGCTCTATTAACAAAGATAGTATACCGATTTCTGCCAAACAACCTACAACTGGTCTTTCTCTGGGTCAGGATAGTAATTTCTCTAATAGTCTATCTACTTTAACGAGTGATTCAATTTCTACCAATAGAACTATTGCAAAGGAAATTCAATCATCAAACAGTGGCGGGTTCAGTGAAGTTTCAAATATAAGCTCCAACCGCTCTGATTTGAGTATGAATATTATTGATGAGGGACTGGTTCATAACTCTCTAGACTTTGAGCAATTTTTTCAAGAGGGTTATTGTAAAGCATCGCCTTTGACTGATTGCCGTGATACAACTGAAGTTGCCACTGATGTGGACAGCAGCAGTAGTCCTTGTGATAGGGAGAAATCTGAGGAAGATGGCGACAATGATGACATGCTTGGTGGTGTATTTGCCTTCTCAGAGGAAGGTAAGGCATTGAAACAATTTGGTTTTCTTTTTTCATAGTCCATAAAAGAAAACAAAGATGACCTGCTATATTTGGACTTACTATATCGGGATCAAGTTGCACTTGTAAATGGGTCCTATTATATCTATACCATGCAATTGTTTTCTAGGAGATATTTATGATGGTTTTCTATTTTATTAATTTGGATGACATGTTTTTTCATGTGCATTTTAACATACATGTAACCCAATATTGCTGCTTCAGAAAATGTGTCAAGGTTCTATATGCTATATCATTTTTTTTTTTTTTTTGGTTTCATAGTTCAGTATGGAATTTTGGTTAGTTATTGGAATCCTATCAATAAATTTTGTTCTATTGCAGGTTGACGCGTACCTTGTGGTGTCTGATGCCACCTTCTCTTGCTTCCAGAATGTTTTGTAATTGATTGGTCAAAGCTCAGCCTAAAGGAGGATGAGATTCTCATGAACAAAATGCAGGTTATATTACCTTTCGACAATTGAATAGCTACTGACTAATTGATACCAGTGATGCGATCTTGGCCCATCAAAGTGTTGCATTGGCAAATGCCTAGTCTCTTCCCCTTCTAATCCATTGTAAATCATGTAAATTGAAATTTCGTATTACAAATGATTTGTGTGGACAAGTTCTTTCTATGTTGTGTAACACTATTCATTCTTGAGGAAATAGAAATAAAGAAATAAAGAAGGAAATGAAAAAAAGCGTATTACTTTAAAAAAATGCATTCCTTGTCTGTCTAGATTTCCCTTTCATCATACTATCACTGTAGATTCTTCTCAAAGTGGGTGTACACTAACATGAAGTCTAGAAGAACTATTTCTACACTTGTTTGGTGCAGGAATGTTGGGAACTTTACTTCCAGCGTGGTGCATGGGGATCCTTGACCGTCCTCGTTGGGAAAATGATGCTCTTATCCTAGAAGGTAAGGCAATTTGAAGCAAGGCATATTCTTTATATTGCTCGAGTCTGTTGTTTTGCACCTTTCAGGGTAGTTCCATATGGGCATGGCACTTTTATCGCATATGAAAGTTGCTACGTAGGACATACGAGTCAACACGCTAGAAGCCTAGAATTCCTTTATGAATTGGCATGTGGTCAAGGCATTGGCTCTTTGAGCACTAAATCCATCTTTGGCATGTCACGTGTTGTCTGCCCGTTTAACACGTGCTAAATAATTATTTGGATAGGCAACTGGGGATAGCGACAAAAAGGAACTGCTGTGAATTTGAACCGAAGTAGACATTTCTCGGGCATAATAAAACCGAATCAGAGATTTACCCTACTCTCTGGGTTTTTAGAAGAGATGTGGTGAATGGGATGAATTCAACCTTGTTTGAAATGGAGAAGTTTTTGCCCTTTGTAATGATTTTGAGAGATTCTAATTGTAACATTGACTCCGTTATTTTGAAAGCTAACACTAGATGTGACAAATTTTGCTGACTGTTACAGTTGGTTCATTAAATTAGCGGAGTTTTCAACATAACCTGTTGTTGCAGTCATATGGTCTTTCGCTCCCCTTTTGGGATTTTGGGAGCACCTTATATGCGTACAAAGTCTTGGATCTTGGTGGTGTAGCCTGTTTCACTGTCCAAAACAACAGCTGGTTTAGGAGGATAGTATAAATTAATAGATTACTGTTTTATATTGTTTGAAAGAGACTTGTGCATGAGCTCTTCGATCTGAAAGGACAAATAATAAGAAAGGTTAGAGATATGATCCAGTAGATTGCTCATATTTCAAATGAAGTAAATGGAGGGGACCATAAAATTATCATTTTTGAGGGCAACAGGCTCTCCATAGCCATGTGCAGCTTTCAACTAGTATAGTCGGCCTATACATTCTGGTGATGCTTCATCTGTAAGAGGAGGCATTAATGCTCTATTATTGTTGGGCCCAATCATTATTACAACAATCAAGATCTTCACTAAATTAGAAATCAACAACAATAAAACCAAAATTTATCAGTATGGTCTGAGTTTAAACCTTTCACGGCACTAGAAGAAGTTTTAGAATCAAATTTGAAATCTGTTACAATTTAAGAAAAGGCAATGGGAATTGGAAAGGTTATTCTAGTGTGGCCATTGTAGCCTCCAATTAAGGACTGGGGAATTAGCCCTCACAGTGACAAAATGGCTCAAGCATGCTGGCTTGCTAGTTTGTCCCAGCAAATGTGTTTACGCAAGTTTTTGGTAAAGAGTCGAAGTAACAGTTTCATGTCATAAAGATTGGGATTTACAATTGTTGTGGGTACAGACAAAGAACCTTCATACAAAAGTTTCTTGATGGTCTCTGTTCATTCATGGCTTTGGATTCCCAAAATATCCCACATTTTTGTATTCTTGTGGCCTGCCCTGGCATCATATCGACCCCAAGTTTTGGCCCCCCCGATTAGGTACCTTTCGTATAGAGAGAGAGAGAGAGAGAGAGAGAGGAATCACACTGAAAGTTGTCCCTGAACTCGTACTATTTACTTGGATACTCTCCTCTCAATTTGTAGAGGAAAACTCTTTCAACTCCTACAAGTTTGTAGTGGTACCATCAAATCAGGTCTGATTCCTTCATTTAGCCCTTGCGAACGTGGAATGCTGAGCCTGTAGTCTCGATTGAAGGGGCCAATACAATGGCTCCCCAACATTTGCACTTAAGTAGTGAAACAAATACCAAGTTGTCCTTAATACTAATATAGTAATATTAGCATTTGAAGGATAAATAACAATAAACACAATCATTACCATAATCTTATTTACAATCCTGTTTTAAATAGAGATTTATAATGTTTATATCTTCCTTTAAAAGTACTGGTTTCGACCATCAAACTTTCCAATCCATAATGTAAAGTTGGGGACCCCCCACACCCTAAGAGCTAAGAGCCACCAAAGGTGGGCAGGGGCCGCATCAATGGCCTGGATAAGGGTGCACAGCCTGCGCATCCTGTCTAGTCTTGCCCTAATTCTCTTTGAAAAACGGATATGTCAATATCTTGAGAACTATTCTTGTGAGAGGTTGGAGACAATATGATCACACATTCTCTTAACTGACAAATTTGTAAACTAATAGATGTCACATTGCTGCTGCTGCTTTTCATTTTCACCCCAAGTTGTAAATAGATGGAACATTTAACTAATCATATCACATCAAGTATTTGAATATTTTAACATAGCCATTGTTAAATCATAATAATAGTGTCTAAAGTTTAATAATGTTGTCTCAACTATCTATCCTAGTAATGTTATATCAACTGTTCACTGTTATCACCTCAAATCTTGACCGAGAAAGTTCATAGGCAGAAAAGAAAATGCTAATCTTTTCTGTTTTTTTCTTATATAGCTGAGACCTAATAATTTAGTGTTTGAACTTCAACATGCAAGAATTTCTCTCTTCTATCCCCTAAATATAAAATGCAAGTTAGGTGCCCAAACCTTTGAAATTGAGTTATTCTTTTCTTAGCTGCCCCCTTTTGGTTTTTTTTTTTTTTTTTTAGGTAGGAGAGAGGATGACATGGGACCCAAGTATGAGTATGCTAATTAAAAGTCTTTGGTTCCCACTAAGTACTTGAACAAAAAAATGATAAAAAGCTCAGAAGTGGGCTGTGAAAGGAAAAGAGAGAGAGAGAGAGAGAGGATGCATGTTGATGGCCTTGGGTGTCACAGCTAGGTGCTTACAAATGCAATTAGTACAGCATATACATGCCCCCACCTACAAAATGAAGTGAGCTCATGACACGTGTGAGACCCCCCTGCATTTTTTTTAAAAAAAAAAAGAGAGAGAACAAAAATCACTGCATCAATTATTCCCTGCTGTAAGAGATGGGTTGAAACATTTCATCATCAAATACTAACATGTGGAGAAAATTAAAGATAGGAGATAGGAGATGCCTTCCATGAAAGAGTAATGTTGTATTCACCCTTGTAGAGGTATATCACATAGTAAGTTGTCCCTTTTTGTTTTTAATTGTTACAAAAACACACACAAAAAGGATCATCCAATCAAGTGTGGCACCCAACCCAACAACGACAGCACCACAAACAAGAAGAAAAACAAAGTGCAGAGAAAGAGAGCGGCAGTTATTTTTAGATAAAGAATCTTGATAAGATGGAAAGCAAGAATAGGCGTGAAAAGTGTAAAGGGATGAGGGATAAAAGAAGAAGAAGAAGAAGAAGAGCAGGTGAGAAAAAATGAAACTGGATAGGCTCATAATTCATTGAATAACATGCATCGAGTCCTCTCTTTTATCATATGGCAACTTAATCTTTGTTGAAAGAGGAGTTGAATTTTTCTTTCTTTTTTTCCTTGTTCTTGGTTATTGCTTACTCGTGGCATCTTGTTTCATAATTATCTTTTAGAAGAGACAAAATCTATCCAAAGATCTCAGAGATATAGATGTAACAAAAGCTTCAAGTCACTTCATCTTCCACACCATCCCACTTTGAGTATTCTAGCTAGCAGCTTGAGAATGTGGGGGAAGGGGGAGGGGTTTGGGGCCCCCTTGTGTGAAGTAGGGTTCATATTTTCTTCCAAGTAATGAGATCAGATAAAAGAAGTCGTGATCATTCATAAATGGAAAGAAAAAGAGATCATATAAAAAATAACTCATGATGATTCATAAATGAATAGAAAAATGAATCATGATATTGCATTATTCACCAATTCTTGAATTTATTATTAAAAACTGAGCTGATATTTTATATGTAGTTTATTAAGAAATAAAAAATGATGCTAATTAAGAGTAAGAGCACTAGCATTGGACTCATCAATTGAGTTCAATCTTCAAAATTTGATGATTTTTGTTTTAAAATGCTAGCATTGGATTCACTATATACCAATATCTCAAGCTTTTAGCTACAGGAACTCAGCCTTCATCTTCAAATTTGGCGAACTCCTGTTGACTGGCTATCTATGACTATCCACATTATTTTATTAGTGAAATAAGATTTATAGATCATTTTCAGCCCCAAACGTTCACGTCCTTTTTTCTTTGTGCATAAATTAGAATGAGGAAAAAATTAGATTGATAAAATGTGTTTATTGAATAATTAGGTTGAAGAAAAAAATTAATTAGAAAAAAATAATTTAAGTATCAAATTAAATTATTATTTAATATATAGTTAGTGCAATTGTAAAATATAAAAGAAAAAAATTAAAAAGATTATTATTTAAAAAGTAATATTATATTATTATTTTGATGAATCTAATGGCTAATCCAATGTGAAGTTATGGATAAGGAGGTTTTAGATATATGGAAAATATGTACTTTTCATCAAAATTTGAAGATAAATTTGATGAGTCCAATGCTAGTGCTCTAACCTCTCCACAAACTCTCTACTGATCCCTTATAATGTGTTGGTGTTGCATTATTCACTAAAGAATAGAGAGTACTGGAGAGGGACAAGGATGGTGCTAGCGGGCCACCAAACGTTTACTGCTAGGCGTACTGCTAGTTATAAATTTGTTGTTATTTTTCTTTAAATTTTCTTTCAAGTATTTTTTTCTCATTCTTAATCATTAAGAAACAAAATAAGAAAAAAATATAGAATTTCACTAATAATCACTTCCTTAACTATTAAGTAAAAAATTAAAATGCATAAGCGGTAATTTTCCGAGGGACGGACTTGAAAATTTCATGTCCCCACAGATAACTTTTAGCACCATGAAAGATAAGAAAATTGGTTGAAGAAAATAAAATAACATAGAGAGATATAATTGCTGAAAGAAAAACCTCCATTAATGTACTTTAGCCACTTTTTTACAT
The DNA here is from genome assembly GCA_029856935.1 of Cyclocarya paliurus. Classification (NCBI taxonomy): domain Eukaryota; kingdom Viridiplantae; phylum Streptophyta; class Magnoliopsida; order Fagales; family Juglandaceae; genus Cyclocarya; species Cyclocarya paliurus. The sequence goes on from CM056949.1 coordinate 35,936,365, forward strand.
TGAAATTTCTGGATCATGCCACCTCATGCTGTGGATATCCTATATATGCCATCTATGTTTCCATCTCATTTTCTATATATCAAATTGATAACAAAAACAAGTGAATATTATTAAATCCTGATTAAATTTGGAAAAAGTAAAAAATTCGAACCCGGGACACGTCATTACTTCATTAATTATCCTAAAAGTTTAAACTAATAAAAATAGCTAATCTAATCATTTATTTTATAAGATTATTTTTACATGATGAACAAAATTTATTCTAAAAATCTCAACTAATAAAGAATGATGAATTTAATTATTATTTTTTTAACACCTAATCATTTTCCCATTGGGTGGGACTTTAGTTTTTATTTTTATTTATATGTGAGGATCATAATTGGAATCACCAATTTGATGGAAAATGGGAAATAGGATTTAACATGGGGTGTTAAAATAAAATTAAAAATTGGAGCCTTTATTTTTTTTTAAAACAAAAATGGATGCTCGGCCAGACTAAATAAAACAGAAAACAGAAACACGACTCAAGTGAAAAGAGTGCGACTTTATTCTGGTGTATGCATATATAGAGTACCACACCATTGGGTTGGAATCTGAGAGCTTTTTTCCTCAAAGAGTGACATTCTTACTTGCATCTCTCTCAGGGTTGTGCTCTTTTCAAGGAGAAAAAGATTGAAACAAAAACGAAATGAATCTGTAAGATCTGCAAGTGATTGGCAAAATCTTTTAAGAAAGCTACCATGGATGGTGTGGCTCAGTTGCAGAAGCAGTTGGTCGACTACACTGCCTCACTCTTTCAAGAGGTCAGTATAATATGTACTATGCACATTCTATGGAAGCAGAAGAACAACTCTCATCTCTCTCTCTCTCTCTCTCTCTCGTTGTGTTGGGTTGGGTTGGGTTGGGTTCTGATTATATGTTGTTCTATTTGGAAAGGGGTTTCTGGATGAGCAGTTTAACCAGCTGCAGCAACTGCAAGATGAGAGCAACCCAGATTTTGTGGTTGAAGTGGTGTCTCTCTTCTTTGAGGATTCTGAGAGGCTTCTCAATGAACTGGCCAAAGCTCTGTAAGCACTACTACAGCTCTAGCTCATCTTTTTCTCCTTCAAGGAAAAGCCTTCTGGGATTTTTTCCTAATGTAATTGGGTTCTTCTGTCTTCTTCTTCTTCTTCTTCTTCTTCTTATTCTTCTTCATCTGCTCTCCTATGCAGAGAACAGAAGACAATTGATTTTAGAAAGGTGGATGCCCATGTTCACCAGTTTAAGGGCAGCAGCTCCAGGTGATTCTTAGTTTTCCTTATTCTTTCCTTCTAGCAGCCTCCTTTTGCTTTAATGAAAGTACCATCTCAAGTATTATATAGGTTTCCTCCTTAAACAAGATTGAAACACTTGGTATTTTCAGTAATAATTGTTTCCACTTCCAGAACCACTTAATTCTACCCAGTATGAGAAAAAGCACACCCTATCACTGCATTTGTTGCTTCACTGCTTACAGCTATATAGTATATCACCATAGTTTAATTTCTTGAAGATTGAAGATGCAGATTCAGATAGGAGAAGGAAAAAAAAAAAAAGAGCATAAAATAAGGCATGGACTTAGGTGATGATTAAGTTATAATCGTTTGATCCAGATCTAGAGTACAATTCCATAAATTAAAACCAGAGTTAATGCCCTATCTGGAAAAAAGAAAAAGAACAAAAAAATCACCGACTGGCTATCAACGAGGCACAAAGGAAATAGTTAGTTCCAACATCCATGCCCCACATGAAGGAAAACGCATCGACAACAATATCACCTGGCCACATTCGTAAGGGAAATTATACAGCTCTCTCTATCCATTCTTCCATTAGATAATTAGATTTTTACTATAAACTGGGTTTCATGCAGCATTGGTGCACAGAGGGTTCAAAAAGTCTGCATTGCCTTCCGAAACTACTGCGAGGAGCAGAACATTGAAGGGTAAGTTTCTTATCACCCACATATGTTAGAGAAAATGCTTGATTATTGTTGAATGATTATATTCTGATATTAGTGTAAAGCCTTGGCATAGGTGTCTTAAATGTCTGCAACAAGTAAAGCATGAGTATTCCCTTGTGAAAAGCAAGCTTGAAACTCTGTTCAAGGTAAGGATCAGAAGATGATCTTGTAGAGAATTATGTGAAACTCTTAAATCATTTCTTTGTCTCGAAGCCAGCCTTATATATTCTTCTTCTTGTTTGCTTGTAGATTGAGAAACAGCTTGTTGCTGCTGGTGGTTCCATTCCTACGTAGTGTACTGATCAAGTAAAGCTATGTGAACTAAGAGATGATCAGCACAATGGGGTTCTAGATTTGTAGAAAAGTTTCTTCAATTCCTTCTATCTTCTAAGTTTTATATATATAGTCTGTCCAAGTTTCTGAAGGGGTTCTATGAGCTTGCTTGTTTCATATCCATTCTAAGAGCAATGACAAATATGTGAATAAACCCTTCCTCTTTCTTCTCCATGCTATAATAATTACTTCTTACAAAAATTATTTTATGATTTTCAGTACTAAATTTAGAAAGATGGTAAATAGGATCCTATATTGTTTGGATTTGAGAGTAAAAATTTATTACCTTTAATAAAGACTCCAAAACATTTCAATTATAATATTCACTAGTGTTCTTTTAGTTTTTTTCTTAGACTACTATTGCAAATGGCATAACCTTCCCTTAGAAGTTTAGAACTCGAGAAGGTTGGGAATGAAGGAGATCATGAGATCCCGCATTTCTTTGAAAGAAAAGGTTATCATCCGTTTATATTGTAACATTGACTGATCTTTTTAACAATAATTTCAAACGGCTGCAATTGTAACACTGACTTAATCTTTTTAAGTATACATTCAAATCATGTGATTTTTGTTAAATGGTTGCAATTTGCTTGAACAAAACATGCAAGAGAATCCTTGAAGATTAAACTATTTGGTTCACTGATCAATTAATTGAAGTTGTTGGTAATATATAAGATGATCAGCACTTCTTCCCATGATATATATATAATTAATTGAGGGCAACGATATATAACCAAATTAATTAAAGCCACCGACCATTTGTCCTTGGCAGGCAACCTCCAACGTCATTGATCAAATATTTTAAGCATAACCATGCTAAGGATGGTTAGCAATGCATTTGCGTACGTATTGAATACAAAGATCAGGAAAACCCCACGTTGCTAAGGTGATTCGTTTTTAAAAATAAAAAATAAAAATCAAGCAAGTGTTATCTAATAGCTTTCAATGAACAGATATATATATATATATGTATATAATAAGGTCAAATGTTTCAGATTTGGGTGGATGTCTCCTCCTCGTCTGCAGTTGATTGTGGAATCAAGGACAAGATACAAGCTGTAATGCAGATGATCAAGCATGCACCTAATTATTAAATTGTTCCTATATTATCTTAAACTATTTAATTTTGTTTTTCTTTCTTTGTCTACAATTTGCATGTGGTCCTATCACTCGAACCAATCAACCATTATGAATTTACATGTATTATTTATTTATTTTGTTTCTTTCAAGTCTAAGAAGAAATTCATGTGCAATTAATTATACTGTTCTATATATAATATGTTGAGTACTTTTGCTAGCTTTTAGTTTAATTATTATAGGTAACATGAGCAACCAATTAAAACCCATTCGGGTTGTCATGAACTAGTTTGGATTTGCAGTAGTAGTTCAAGCTATTATAAACATCGAGTTTGGTATAGAAAAGATCATGACGACCTCAAATTTTTATAATATTCAACATCTCATCTCGTAGACCTGACGTTTTTTAAAATGGTCATGATCATGACAAGCGATCGATATATATCGTAGACACACTCCGATAACAAGCTGTATTAAAATGAAATAGGTCCATTTGCTTTGATTTCCCAAGCTAGCATGAATTTCCAAAACCCTACTAATTTAATAACTAATTATATAAAGTTATAAGTCACTAACTACAGCTAGCGAAAGCTTTCAAGGAATCTTAAAAGATGGATGCCAATGGCCCAATATTGTGTACAAAATTTTTTTAAAAAAACAAAAGTCCTCGAAGACATGGAAAATATTATATTGAGAAAAGAAAAAGAAAAGGAATCGATAATGACAACAAACTGAGAAGTCCAGGGCAGATTGTGTGCTCAAAGTTTCCAGCTCTGCAGATTCGATCCTCCAACATTAATAGGTGTATCGTATATATATTTTAACTCAAATCATATCAAACTACTGTATATATAAATAGCCTGTATTGCATGCATTGTTCTTCATACATACATATATATATATATATAGTTTTTAACAAGAGCTGGTGCATGCATGTATATATCTTATATGTAGGCCGAGAACTGGATGCATGCATGAGTACAACTCTGTTATATATTCTTCTTTCCATTTCATATATATGTAAGTGGTAGTGTCAAATCTGTCATTCAAGTACCCCACTGCTGTACCTACTTTCCACAAAATTACCTGTCAATTGTAATTCCAGAGGAAAAATGTACGTCCTACATACATATATATGTAATATAAATCACACAAAGATCCGATATTATGTGACCATCGAAGACAAAGCCTAGTAATTATTAATATAGAATGGGATTAATGCATCATGTTATGCTACTCTTAACTTTTACAGATCATGTTGGATTTACTGATGATCATATGATAAATTATAAGTGATTTTATATATCAATCACTTAACGATAGTCCATTAAAATATGTTATATATGTAGTATATATATAGTTGGAAATTATGACAAAATTTAAACTGAAAAACAATATAATTACGTATCTCTTATTTTTCATGTTGCAGTACTGATCATGTTGTCGATTTTGTTCCTAGAGTGAACATGAATTACAATTGAGTTTAAAATTAAAGTAGTATATATTGTAATTAAAACGAATTATATATTTACCATAAATTAATTAAGCCATGCCTTCGCATGCTAATCTCTAATAAATATACTAATGCATGCATGTTCACATTCTACTATATATATATATATATATATATGTAATATGTAAGTACTACTGTAATAGCCAATTAGTCTTAATTGGTCGGTTTCTCATGTGATCGGACGACTGGAATATTGCCACATATATTGTGCCCTAATTATATTGTTGGTGTACGTCTGAGTACTTCGTCATCATGTGGAGAGGACGACCAAGACGTACACATAACTTATACAACCTTATGGGCTTATTAACTGATCTCCAATATATTAAAAAAGATACACTTCATCTTCATCCAATAACTTATAATTCATGCACGATGGTCGATGGCTGAGTCACCTAATTCATTGAATCTGAATCAATTTGAAACTACATGTACATGCAATAGTCCAAACACTACAAAAAAAAAAAGAACATTTATGACGAGTTAGTTGCAATAAAAATAAGTATTATTTGTGATAAAAATAAACTCATGACTTAACAAGAAATAGTCATTTTAGTATAAAATAATTAACAATAAATAAACATTTTTCTTATAGTGAATGCCTTGATCAGATATTGCATGCAGAATATATATATATATATATATATATATGTTGCATCTGATCATGGAATAATTAACGTCCTTATATTAATTAAAGACTTGTTCATAGTTTCGACTCAAAATGATCTTTACTAGTCGGCCAAGAACTTTGAATTATTATTCGCACCAAAAGGCCACTACTACATGATCGATATTTACCTATATCTAAGATATATGAAAAATGTTAAATGTACTTAAGAAAAATTTATAAAAAATTTACTTCTCTATATGTCAGTTATTAATACGTTGAAAATCATAAAATTTGAAATTCAAACGAAAATTAACAAAATAAATATTATAAATAAAAGTGTAATTAAAATTATAATACATGTAGCACTACTCTATCTATATATATGCATTACCCGGCTGGCGTGTACCTCTGAAAACTTTGTTGAAAAGTAGAATTGATGGTATTTTAAAAAGAATTTATTTTTTGTCCATATATAGTTTCATAACCTCCAAAAGTGATACTATTGGATGTGACATTTAAATAGTCCCGTATCAAATTGTTCAAAAAAATATAAGGAGAAGAATATTTGTTTCTATTAATGTAAAATGAGTGTGTTGGCACGTAATTACATGTGACAAACCTAATTTAATTAAGGTTTAATTCTCTTGGGTGAAAGTCATATGATGAATTGTTGAAGAAAATTGAAGAAAAGACAAGAATGTGGCACTCGCTTGACATTTGCTCATCAGTGAGTCGAGCCCAAATAGAAATTTTGCTCGACACTCACTTGAGCGAAACTGAGACAAAGAATTCGCTCGACTAGTCACTCAAGCGAACTTTAGGCAAAAAGTTAGTTCGACATGTTGCACGAGACTCGCTCGAATGCAAATACCCGAGGTTTGACTTTGAGTAGGGTTTGGATTCTTTAAGTGTCTTACTCAACTCTAAGTATATATAGAATAATGTGCACGACTTCCTGTCAGTAGAGAAAGGTCAAAGTAGTCGTTTTCACTATATTCCTGAAAGGAAAACTTTTGAAGATCCATTGTGCATCCAAGATTAATTTTCCCATGAAAAGCAAACCTCCATCTTACTATACTCATGGTCGAGTACTACTGAGTCTATTGGTGTGGACTTGTTCTTTGGCTAGAAGGGATTTCGAAGCTACCTCGGTGCAGAGATCAAGTTGTTGCTCGTGGTGAAACTATCGGTCATCCAGAGCTACTTGGGGGTAAAGATCGAATGGGATACTCGTGATATTGCAAGCCAGATTTAGTTACTTCAAAAGTCTTGTAAATATTTCTAAATTGGTTGTAACAAACTCAAATTTCTATAGTAGATTTTAGGTGGTGACTTACACCTGGAGTGGTTTTAGATTTTGAAGACATTCTTCAAATGAGTTTTCAATTCATTACCAAATTGCTATATTGATTATTTTCTGTGATTGATTGCAAATTTAAACAGTCCAATAAATTTAACACATATCACCCTATCTCTAGGTGTTGTTTGGAATTTAAACTACAATTTTTAAATTTCAACTTATAAAAAGGACTAGTATCTCTACAAACCTGAATATACAGTGTTTAGGTCAGTGGGATAAGTTAGAAAATTGAAGTGAGAGTAAAGAAAGATCAACATAAATTCCTAAGTAAAAACCTGAGCGGTCTCTCTACAAATTCAAGATAGAAGAAAATTCCCCCAAAAAAATCCAACTCTCTCTCTCTCTAAGATGAGTTCTATCCATCTCTCGTGTGAGTTATTCCCCTCTTAGTAGTATTCATTTCCATCCTTCCTCTTCCATCTCCCCAACTCTCTCTCTAACCTGAGTGATCTATAAACCATTGCCCAAAACCAAGTCAATCCATAAATTCTACCAACATGTCATTCAATCAATCAGATATAGACAAACTCATCAGCCAAGCTGAAGCATTGTCATGGAGTGATCTTCAACTTGAACTAGAGGCAGGTCCAATGCCTCATTTCTCCAATCTAACACTGATAGGCAAGCTAATATCCTAGAAACCTTTGAACAAAAATACATTTCATGCAACCATCAATGTTGTTTGGAGCTTTGTTCTAGGCCTCATGATAAAAGATATTGACACCAACACATTCATGTTCACATTCCCAACTCAATAAGACAAAGAAAGGGTGCCAGCTAACCATCCATGGAATTTTAAAGAATTCCATATGGATTATGGTCCTCAAGCATTGGCCTCTTGAACTCAGCATACACAAAGTTGCACTCAATTTCTCAGTTTTTTGGGTCAAAATCCATGGTCTCTCTGTGGAAATGCTAGCAAATCATAATGTGGAAAAAATAGGAATGGTTTTAGAATTATTGAAGTAGATAAAGCATCCATTTTTGGACTAGCATTAAAGAGGTACCTATGGTTGAAGGTTGAGATCAATATTAAAAAACCACTCTCAGAAGGATTTGATTTAGTACTGCCAAATAGAGAAGTGAAAAAAATCTTGATCAAATATGAGAGGTTATCAAAATTCTGTTATGGATGTGGGGATTTATGACACATTGCTCAAGATTGTCCAAAATACTTTGTTTTACCCGAAGTCTCCCAATACGAACTGTGGATGAGAGCTGAAGATTCATTATTTAGAATGAATGATCCATTCGGCTTGCAGCAACATGCAAATGAAGGATAGGCATACCAAAGAGCCACACTGCCTCTAGTTCGTATTAAAGAATCAAGGGAAAGACAATCAGGAAAAAAAAAAAAAAAGCAAGCACCAGCAAAAAATTCAGTTCCTAAAAGAAAGGAGAAAATTGTTCATTGAGAAGGGCAGTTATTATTCCAATTCTAAAAATAAGGGCAACACACTACAAATTTTTATAGACATCATATGTGCAAGGCAATGAAGTTTGTTCACTAGAAGCCAGAAGAAGGTTGCAGTCGAAATTCCAAAGGAGCAGACTAAAAGAGGTGAACAATGGACCAATAATAAACCAATAGCCCCATTAATTATTGCCAAAATCCCAAATCCCTCCCCATCGGATATCTAACTAGCATTGAGCCCACCACTTTTCATCTCTCCTAATAAATCATGTCCCATAAACCCCAAAACATCACACCGAGAAATCCCTCAATTAAATTCAAACTTGAACCCATCCAATCTTTTCCCATTTGGTTTCCCTAAACAAGACCCAATTGACTTCATTGCATTTTTCATGGACCCATCAGTGTATAAACAGATCTTGTCTCACTTTGAGAAAAATATCAAGTTCAGTACTTAGCCTTGAATTGATCCCATCCACTGCCCTCAAAGAAAAATCTAGTATTGATAACAATCCCACCAATAGAGAAGGTCCAAAAGCAAAAGATAGGCCCACTATCTTAATTACTCAGCTCCAACAAGCCCATAAATTCAACACCCACCTCAAACTCATCTATTGAAAGAAGCCACAAAATTCTCCCCCTGGACCAACCTTTGGTTCCGAAAACCCTAGGATCCCTACTCGAAAAATCTCTAGACTATCAAGCTAACCCTAGGAAGAGGGAAATAGCTCACCTTGAGGAGGATGTCCCACTGAAGAATGGAATTAAAAATCTTCAGGCATGTACAAACAATCAAGATCCTAAGGCTTAGCTTAAAAGCACAAACTGATGAAGACCAAACATTGGCAACAATTATCAAAGTCAAGGAAAACAAAAAGAAAACATCAATGGCCAAAAAGAAAATGAAGTTGCGGGTCACACCACATGCCACTACCTCTTAGGAAAAGTTGATCGAGCACCCTGACGATAACAAATCTCAGAATCCAATTTCTATAGTTGACATGGCCAAGGTGGCAAGGCCTAACCTGCCACCAACACAGAAATGAGACTGTTATGCTGGAATTGTATAGGGATTGCCCAATCCTCTGCAATGCATAGCTTAAGGGATCAAATCAGGTCTTACCAACCTAATAAAGTTTTCTTAGAGGAAACAATTTTGCATGATGAAAAAACTAATGGTATTGTGAATAGACTAGGTTTTTCTTTATTTATGCATGTTCCCCCTAGAGAAAATAGGGGGCCTTTTGTGTATGTAACGTCCAGGCATGGATGCCGAACCTGTGCACATATATATATATATATATATATATATATATATATCTAGTAATGTGATGGCTTTTTTGGTATATTTTGATTTTGTTCATATACCTTGGCTACGTATTCTAGCATATTGTCCTGCACAATATAGCCATAAGCAATCATTTTGAATTATGTTAAATACTATAGCTATGGCCTTTCCTGGATCCATGTTAGGACTAAGAGATTTCAACTCAACCCTTCATCACTCACTTTAAAAAATAAGTGGCAGGCCCTTCGCTTCTCCTTCACAATCCAGTGGCCTAAGACTTTTTATAGACCAAAATGGACTAGCAGACCTAGTATACTCGGGCCCAAAGTATACATGGTCAAATAAAAGGTATGGTAACTCTCACATTTGTGAAAGACTTGATAAAGGAGTTGCTAACATGAAATGGACACTTATTCCCTTATGCAAAAATCCGACATCTGCCTATCCACTCCTCGGATCACGCTCCACTATTTTTGGATACTTATGGCTCAAGAAAATCTCCTAGATCTTTCAAATTTAAAGAGTTCTAAGCTAGGGATCCTTCTAGTTTAACAGTAGTAAAAAATGCTAGGGACAGGATCATAACAGGATCCATGATTATGTTCTTTTTCAAAAACTCAAAGTTGTTAAGAAAATCTTAGAAGTTTGGAATAGAGAATTTTGGCCATATATCCAAACTATGATAAGGGAGTTGAATCATCAATTACTTCAAGTTCAAACCTAAGCTCCTTCTTATAATTCCATTCACCTTGAAGACAGCATAAAAAGTTATCTTGGTAAACATCTCAAAAGAATGGAAATTCTCTGGAGGCAAAAATCCAGACTACATTAGCTCACTACCACTGATTTGAATACTAAATTCTTCCATATGGCATCTACAATAAGAAGAAGAAGAAGAAGAAATGATATTCATTGTCTCAATGGGTTAAAGACAATGAATGTTTCTAAAGACCCATCAATGGGTTAAATTCTTCCTAATGGGTTAAAGACCCATCAAGTATCCAAAGCATGTTTCTAGATCATTTTCATAAGATCTACAAAAAATTCAAACCTATTTTGCCTGAAGATTTGGATAACCTCTTTACTAAAAAATATTTCAAATCTAGATAATGAGGCCCTTTGTAGAATTCCTACTGAAAAAGACATTATATCAACCATTAAGCAAACACCTTCTTCCAAGTCACTGGGCCTTGACGGTTTTACTGTTTTTCTACTAATACTACTAGGAGATTGTCAATGAAGATTTTATGAGGGCTATAAGAAAACCTTTTTCATCAATGGACACCTTCTAAAAGAGTCGAATCATACACACATTTTTTTCATCCCAAAAACTGATCCCAAGCACTGTGCAATGTGCATCAATTTAGATTAATAAGTCTCTCCAATGTGTGTTACAAAGTTATTGCAAACATTCTGGCCAACAGGTTAAAAATTTTCCTCAATAAGTTCATCTCTCCACATTAATTTGCTTTTAGCCCTGGAAAAGTGGTAAGAAAGGTCTTATGGCTATTAAAATTGATATGGAAAATATTTTTGATTATATAGAGTTGAATTTCTTGTTAGAAATTCTGACCTGTTTAGGATTTCATTCAAAATGGATCAATTGAACAAAAGAATGCATATTCATTGTTTCATTTTCAACAATTATTAATCGGAAGCCCTGTGATTTTTTCAACCCATCCATAGGCCTAAAACAAGAGACCCACTTTCCCCTTTCTTTTTCATCATGGGGAGTGGAGTTCTTTCTAGACTTATCACTAAGGAGAAACAGTTGGGTAATATCAAAGGCATTAACATTAGCAAAAATGAGCCTTACGTCACCCACCTACTCTTTGTTGATAACTTAATCCTTTTTAGTACAACATCTGTTCTGAATGCTAAATCACTTTTCAATTACCTTGACACATACTCTTCATGGGTTGAGCAAGAGATCAATATAGACAAATCCTCCATCCAATTCAGCAAGAATTCTTCTGCTTTCATTATCAGACCTATCAAAGAGATCATGAATTTTAAAGCTTCCTCAGCTAGGATCAAATATCTAGGTCTTCCTCTGGGTTTTGATAGACCCAATAGTAAACACTTCAATGAATTAATCTTGGATAAAATGCAATGGAATCCAAACTTTTATCCCAAGTAAGAATAATAACTTTGATTAGACCAATAGCCAGTTCTATTCCAGCATACATGATGTCTAATATTCTGATTCACAATACTATTTCGAGGAAAGAGCATTAAGAAAGCTGTAACCCGAACCAAGGTGAAGTTATGGCAACGTTCATAGGAGTAAAGGAAGCAAATTCAAAGCATCTCAAGAATATCATAATAGAAGGAGATTCCCATGTAGTCATAACAGCTCTGAAGCAACCCAAGAAACCCTTAAGTGGATTGTGGAAGGTATACTAAAAGAGACAAGAATACTGCTACAAAACTTTGAAAGCTGGCAGGCAGTAAAAATACTCGTTCTCACAATCTATACATGTATGCCATTGTGCAATGGGAAATATCCAACAAAAATTTTAAAAGCATATCCTTGATAAAAAAAGTTCCACCATATTTACTAGACTTTCACAATTAAATCCACATCCACTACAATAAAATATTTTTAAAAGAGAATTATAGTAAGGATAAAAGATGGCTTAGATGGGTATATATGCCATGCCTTTATAGCCACTACTTTACATGTGGGATCCATGGCATTATAATGGGACCAATATATGGTGCTTCCATATCTAAGGGATATTTTCATTTTGTATTTTAAGGAATATTTGACAATCTCAAATTTTATTTTAACAAAAATAAAAAATTAGGAAAATAAAAAATTGATCTTTTATATTCCAACCATGGCCAGTAGAGCTGAACAATTAAACCGCATTCTGTGCAGACCTATTTTCTCGACCCAAAATGGAAAACGGGGAAAGGGTTCCACTTCCAATTTGTTCCATTTGAAACGGGTTCAGGATTGTTTTTTACCTGATACTCGTAAAATGGTAAATATATTGTATACCTATTTGCAACGGCACTGTTTTGGATGTTTGTTTGAACTTAGCCTTCATTTTTCTAGAATCGGGTCTCCTTCTGGCATCTCCCAACTCCCAAGTCCCATCTTCGTTCTTCGTTCTTTGTTCTTCGTTCTTCGATTCTTAACTACCTCCCGTGTCCCAAATTTGTCGCTCTCTCAAACTCAATCTCGACTCTAGTAGCTCCAACCTCTGCCACTCTCTCAATCTCATCTTCACTTTCTCAAGTAAGGTTTATTTGAACTGTTAGAGTGGCATGGCGAGCAACAAAGACAGAGATGAGGTTCTGACATTCACTAACCCATCGTCTTCATCGTCCCCAATCGCAGTCTAGACCCATTCAACAACTTCCTCACCGACCCCACTTCACTCATTGGCAGCGCCTTCAAAAGCTTCCAGAACAAGGACTTGCTATTCGATTCCACCAACGACAACGAGTTTTGCTTCTCTTGCCCCAACTTTCAAAGGAGTGAACTCACTGGAACGGTTGAGTTCTACCAGGGCCACGTCTTCCTCTGCTAGAAGAACCCTCAGGTTTGGCCCCCCAAGAATCGAGGCCTCCAAGTTCGATCACGTGACCAGGCTGCTCTCCGCCGCTGTGATGGCTAGGAAGGCTAATATGAAAAAAGAGGTATGTATGTCTGTCTTTCAGTATGATTTTATGGGTTTTAGTTTCGATTTTATTGAAGGTTGGTTTTTTGTAATGGATTTAAAAGTTTTGCTTTTGCTTGAGACGTGATTTAGATCTGTTGGTTTCTGGGCTCATTCTGAGCTTAGTGGATTGAAATATAGTTTTATTACTAGGTGATGATTGATGTAGTTTTACAAAAATATATTTTGGTTCTGAATGAAGCATATAGTTGAATCTTTCATCCTATGTAATCGGGTCGGGTCAAAACACTTGATTCTTCCGAAGCCAGTTTCGAATCAGATAATTGGGTAATCGAAATACAATTGAATTGGGTCGGGTCAGAATATGGATTTCCGTGTCAAGCCTGGTGAACAGTCCTAAATTCTAATGACCAGCCCTCGTGTATTTTTCTAATTTTTTTTTTCTTTTGTATTATTTGCTGAGACATATACCTTAAAAAAAAAAAGAGAGAACAATTTTCTAGCCCCTTATTGTTGTATTTTGTCCTTTTCTTATGTTAATCCACTCTCTCACATCTCCGCTTGGCATTGCACTCTCATTTATTTGTACCTCTTGCTCCTTAAAAAAAAAAAAAAATGTTTAGGCTCCAGGCTAGCTAGAGATCCGTATTGTTCAAAGACAACCTCACATTTGGGCTTTGAGATTTCCTGGACTTAGCCCATCAGAGTTGAATTTTAACCAAAAAACAAATATATATGTGCTTGTAATCAGAACACTCGTGCATATATAGTGAGAAAGACATATAGACAAGATTAACAAGCATACAGATAAGATGGGCACAGTTACAGTCTCTCTTTCTTCCATTTCTGCAGTCTTTGATCATCTTGCCTGTCACATTTATCCCTCCAATTCCTTGTACAGTTTTATGTAAATTTATAAACTATCCTAATTTAATATGATATATTAAACTGTAAAATGTTATATTATAAAATAAATCTGACTTATAATATTACATGCATAGGTCAGAGCTCCAGACCATCCATCTTTTGGTACCAGAAAGCCATCTTTCTGGTACCAAAAGCCATTAAGGATGGCCCAACGGCATGCAATGCAATGCTATGTAGCCCAACCATAGCTTTTCAGCTCCCAAAAAATACCACCTTCGAATTCCCACAAACCCTCAAAAGCTGGGCCCCAAAGTTTGAATCCTCGAAACAGTCCCCCCTATGCCGCCCTTATCCCTTGATAATGATAATATATATAGCCATCTCACTCTTCACTTCTCCACCATAAAAGAACTGGCAAAACCCTAACCCTTGAATCATCAATCTCCTTCTCCTTTCATAACAGCCTCAAAAAACAAAAAATGGCTAAAAAGAAAGTTGCTCCCCAAGCTAAAGACCACGTAGAAGAAGCCCCTCAATCGCAAGACGGAAGCCAAAGCCACAATAACCAAGCCAAACCAATGCATGACACTGCAGAGAAGCTGCAGAGCCTCAAGTCCCTGAACTCTCTCCTTCTCAAGGAGACTTTTGAGCGCAGACAACAAGTCGAGTCCTTGGAACAAGCCAAGGAGACCTTGCAGGTCGAGTTGGCTCGGTTTGGGGAGGAAAGGAATGTCCTGGAGGCCGAGTTGAATCTGACCAGTGAGGAGAGTTTTGGGTTGGAGTTGGAGAGGAGTGTGATTTGTGCTTTTATGGAGACCCAGATTGGTGAATTGGGTGCTGGGTTTGATGGGTTGGCGAGAGAGAAGGCAGAGATTGAGGAAATGAAGCGTGAAAGAGAGGCTGAGATTGGGTTTTTGAAGAAAGAGGTCAATGAGCTGAAAGCTAATCTCGAAAATGAGAGAAATGGGCTGAGTCGGGTGTGCTTGGAGAGGGATTTTCTTAAGACGGAGATTGATGGCGTTGCTAAGGAGGCTAATGGGTTGAGAGAAAAAGTGGTGGAGATGGAGAGAAAAGAGAGGACAACTTTAGGTGAGATTGAAAAACTGCAAATGGAAAGTGAAGGGTTAGTGAAGGAAAAGTTGGAGATGGAAAATGCGGTCAAGGGCTTGAAGAGGGAGAAGGAATCGGTTGAAAGGAATTTGGACGAGTCGATAAGGGTTACTGAGAGGTTGAGGAGTGATATTGAGAGGGCTTTGAGGGAGAAGGGTGAAGTTGAGAGGGAGAGAAGCATGCAAGAACTAAACATTGGTGAATTGGAGAAAAAAGTGAGGGAATTGAATGAGATTGTTACGAATTTGAGGGCAGATGAGGAAGTTTTGCGCTTGAAAGTTTTTGAGTTTGAAAAGAGAATTGCTGAGGCTATGGATAAGGAAAAGGAGATGACTCTGGAGATTAATGTCTTGGTGGAACAGAAGAGGAAGACGGAACAAAAGATTGAGGATTTGAAAGAAGAAGGGGGTTCTGTTCAGAGGGTCTTGGATGCTACTACCAAGGAATCAGAGGCTAGGCAGCACAGGATTCAGGAACTGATTCGAGAGAGAAATGAGATTGTGGAGTTGAAGCTTAAACGAGAAAGTGAGATTGTTGAGCTGAACGAAGAGGATGGTAGACTAAGGAATGTTATATCCACATTGCGAGAGTCTTGTAGACATGAAGAAGAGAAGAACAAGCAATTAATGTCTGAAGTTACTCAATATAGGGATGCTTTGAATCTCGCTACGCTTGAGAGGGACGAGATGCAAAAGGGTTTCTATGAGGAGAACAAGAAAGTGAAAAACATGGAGGCTTTGGTTTCAGAGAAGGAAAGGGGGATTCAAGAAGCCGTGGAAGGGCTGGGCCGGATGAGGAGCGAAAACGAGAATCTGATGGAGAGAAATAAGGCGATGGAGAACAATTTGGAAGTTTTGGTGAAGGAAAAGGATTTGGTACAGAAGAACCTTGTCGAGGCCCAACGAGGAATTGATGAATCGATGGCTAAAACGGAATCGGCAGGCATTAATACAAAGCGGGTGTTGAGCATGGTGAAGAACACTGCAGCATGGGTGTGTCAATCTCAAGATGATATGGATGGTAAGAAAGAAGTAGTTATAAATGAGCAGAATATAGAGGAAGAAATTCAGCCATATGTGGTGGAGTTGGATGCCATCAAGAGTGCTTTCAGAAACAAGGAGAAGACTGTGGAGGATATGAGGAAACAGATTGAGTTTCTACAGAACTCCGTGGTGGAGGCACATAAGAAGAAGAGTTTCTGGACTGTTGTTTCTTCTGCAACAACACTTTTTGCTGCAGCGTCCGTTGCTTACGTTGCTAGAGGTCGCTGAGGTGCTCTTCTGTTATTTGAGCAAGTTGCCTTTCCTTCTAGGATCAATTCATCAAGTTCCAATTGACTAGAAAACTAATTCTGTTTTGCTACTTTGCGGGTGACTTCAAATAATAATATTTTCTCTCAATGCTATTGAAGCACTCTCTCTTGATGTTTACAACTATCTTTAGCTAAAAAAAACTACTGAAATACTATCTCGGTAAGTCTGTTTAGCTGCTTTTTTCGTAACATGTAACAATCTCTATCTGTCCACACGCTACTTAATTATGATGTTTGCATCTGTTCTTGCTATTTTGTTTTCTTTTGAGGTTAGTTTGTTTATTATTCTTAACAGCTCTTATGCTCCTCGACTGTTGAGAAAAATATCAAGAAGAAAAACTGGAGTAGCAAATGCATGCTTTGACTTTGTCTCATGCCAGTGTAATATTCCATCATATGGATGATAGAGGCTATACATTATCTTATGATCTCCTGAAAAGCCGCCGTGCAATATATGTCTTTTGAATCAGATTGTTCTTCAAAGCTTCAATGATAAAATTGGTTAGATATCCTTCTTGATGAAAGTGTTCTCCTTCTGATATTATTTACAATAACCCAAGTATAATGCTATCACAATATAGCAAAGTACATGTACAATTGTTTGCATAACCGTCAACTTTGAATTATGTGACATTGTATGATAGGATGTGAGTATTATGTGTTTGTAATTCTGGACTACTTATAATTACTCATACGTCATGGGGTTTGTCTACCTATGGATTGATTGGATTGAACAGAGTTTTTTTTTTCAATAGTTAAACTTTTTACCAATTAGATCGGAGTTGGGAGACCTGAGATATAGACATTGTTGGGTAGGTTGTTTCATGTGTGCTTCTGTTGGTGTTAGCTTAGAAGTAGTTTCTGGTAGCCTTTTGATGTTCTTTTGGAGGTTTAGGGCTTTATTAGGATGGCATGATAATTCAGGAGGTGGCAGCAATTGTAGAACCTGTAGATTACTGCAGCAGAGGTGCATAAGCAGAGCCAACTTCAGAACATAATTTCAGCAATACCTCTGTTGTAAGATCCGTTGGCATCTGTATTCATATTGCTAGGTGAGACAAAAGTGGCTGTGCCTTTTTTTGTTGTCATTTCAATGTTAATCTTGGTTCTAAGATTGAGTTAACTGCATGAGGATTAATGGTGCTACTCTGTGCTTCTGATCTTATCTAATCTATGAGGATTATGTATTTTGACTAAGGCTGCAACCATAAAATTAAATATGATGTTTAAACAGCCTCTCCCTTTTAAGTTGAGAAAAAGGAAGAAGATGAAGAGGATGAGAAGAAGATAGATGGCAAGACGACACTTCAACTTGTATCTTTTCGTCTTTCTAGGTCTTGGGTCATTCTTAAAGTCCAAGATTTGTAGTTCTTAAACTGGCTTTTTCATCAGTGCTTATGATTTGATCTTAGAAAAAGCTTTAAATGTTGGTGAAATATAGTTTCCTCCTCAAACGAAGAAGAAATGATATTTACAGTTTTAAGGTATGTGAGTTTTATTTATTTAAAAAAAAAATTGAGGAAATATAAGATTTACATGAAAAAAAAAAATTTAATATTGGGCCCTATCATTTTTTAAAGTAAGTGCGGGAATTTACAAATGATTGAATCTAGCAGTGCTCTTACATTAAAGATCCAAATACAAGAAAAAATTGAAGGCATAGGCAGGCCACAGACACATTTAGTATCGACAGCTGTGCAAACAGATCCATCACCAAGAAAGTTGAAATGCAATTAAATCAGAAAAATACAGCTATTCACACCCTCACATTTATGTTCCATCCGATTTCTGTTCGGCATTTCAGGGTTCAAATTCATTACCATAAGATTTGGCTTAATCTCCCTACTTACCTTCATCGCACCAATGGCTTTTTTTTTTTTTTTTTTTTGTAATTTGGAAAGTTACAAGATATAAAGAAAATAGAATGCTATAAATGAAAAGGAGCATTGTAAAGCTTGGAATTTGGATCTCCTATCATTTTTATCCAAACTTTAGGACTTGGAGTGGAACAAAAATAGACATATAAAGTAGATCATTTCGGATAGTTATAAATGAGACTTTTTCGTATGTTTTCGTAACTCCTCTCAACTCATCTAATCGGTACAACTTTCTCAAATTCTCACTTAAAATAAAATAAATAATTCAACTTTTTTAAATTTTAAAATAAAAATAATATTAAAAAAATATTTAATAATATTTAATTTAATTTTTAACTTTAATCTTAACTCATCACATGTGCAAAAACAAACGAGCCTCGGGTTTTTAAGATGAGTTTAGTTTCAAATGAGCAGAAACAACTCGGGTTTTTAGAATTTATCCAAGTTAATTAGAGAAAAGCGCGTTTTTCTTGACAGCATAAACGGACAATTAAAACTTA
Source organism: Cyclocarya paliurus (assembly GCA_029856935.1). NCBI lineage: Eukaryota > Viridiplantae > Streptophyta > Magnoliopsida > Fagales > Juglandaceae > Cyclocarya > Cyclocarya paliurus. The sequence goes on from CM056949.1 coordinate 35,955,236, forward strand.
TCCCAAACAAAACAAAATACACGACTCTAAAAGCATACTTGAGCCTCCAGGTGATTCAAAAGTTCATTAAATAGGGCTGCATGTCCTTTTCAGAAGCTTAGCTGTTCGTTACCAAATACACCAATATTCTTCTATCATTGTGAAAGCAAATCCCAAAGACATTAAAAAAGGGTTAGTCCTCACGTGGTCCCTTGGAAACTTCCAAATCCCAACCCAACCCCCCCATTATTTTGTACTTTGTGGTATTTTGAATTTTCCCTTCAAAGCAGAGCAGAGTCCTACTTTTGTATTTATCTGGGCATCTCAAGCTCTTAATTACTCATTTTGAAGGAATTAAGGAATTATCAATGTTAAATCAATCTGGGTCAGTGCCAAAAATGGACTAGGCGAGCTTAGTTTTTCTTCCAATCATTCATTAGTATAATCAGTAGGGATGTACCCTTTCCGTATTTGAATCCATGAACAAAACTATCTTAGCAATTAGGTGTGATCTGACTTGTTACCAAACAAGTCAAGCTTCAGAAATAGCAGAAACCCAAATCAACCAACTTGGGTTGTTGGCGTACGAGGTGATGAAATTTGCAAACCAAGTTCGACAAGTTTGAAAATATATATATGACCACAATCCAAGAGGAGATTCTTATGTTTGAAGCAAAATATCTGCCACTCCATGCAAAATGAGGAATGCGCCATTTTATCCCAGAAATGTGTAGGGAATATTTCAGAAAACTTTGATTAGGATCCGTCCCTGAAGAGTAATCTCCAAATATTGCATCCTACCTGCCAAAACAGTAATCGGAAACACAACCATAAAATCATCCTTCCCGTGCAAAACTGCTTAGAAGAACCCCATACCGGTCTAACATTATCCAACCCCATGGCCAAATTCTGAATTAACTCTCTCAACCCTGCACGCCACCTAGCTCTCTCAGCCCCCTGCCTCTGAATCTGTAACCCCCTGCCATCAGATGACCTACTTCAACCGTCCAACGCCATTACCACTGAGCTGAGCTTCATCAACCTCATTGGAAACACAACATTGAGTTCCGCTCAACGACAGTAGCGAGCACCTCCTCTCACATGGGGAGGCAACTCTAAAAGCGTTCTATTTACAATTGCCAAGTATACTGTCAAACAACAAGACATAGGAGACAACCCTGAAATGAAATGGGGAGGAAAAAAAAAAAGGAAAAAGCAAATAAGCAAACACTCTATATTAAGCTAGAACATATGTACGTACATACAGGATTACAATACCATGGACATTTTCCATCCACGTTCTAAAATTAGATATATATATATATATATATATATATATATTTTAATAACACTAGCAATGCCTGATCCCGATTGATCGGCCACCAAATGTTACCCCAACACTCTCTTCTTCCTCCCTTTCCTTGCTGGAAGGCAGAATGGGTAATCTTAAATTTGATGTCTGCTAAACTAAGTCAGGTGGCTCCTGCCGCCATAAAAACTTCATCAAACCAATTCCACAGTTTTCCAGACAACAGGATTTCCACCACAAAAACAGTTTTGGTCCAGCTACATGCTGAACCATACCTTCTGCACCCAACAATCAAGCCCAGCCACCCTTATACCAAGAAGAGAAACCGGACCCCAAGATGCAGAATGGTAGCAACGCCATGATGAATAAAACAGTAAGTAGTATTTCTACACAATCTTATATACTGCACGCAACCTCTTAAATACCGACAGGAATGTCAAGCAGTTGTTGTGAATGACTGCCTGTAGGCAAAAGTTAAGTCTATTAACAGTCAGAACCCACAAAGTTACTTATCTCATCCATGACAGTATAGAAGTGATTGTTGTTAGGCAACAAGTAAAAGCCAATTGTTGCCTGCTCCAGATATAGAAGTTTCACCTTTTGGCCAGCCTTCTCGAGCCCCTTGACATAAGCCAACTGCCGGTCCTGAATAAGGTCCAAACTAGCCACCACAACAAGGCTCTTGGGGAACTTAATTCCTTCAAGGAAATTACCCTTGGGACCGAATGGGTTACAAGCTGGATGGTCTCTATCTTCCCCTTCAGGTAGGAATGCTCTCCAATACCAGTCTCGGTCTTGGATAGTAACAAAGTATTTTCCATCTAGTCGCTTCTCAGATTCAGTTCTCTCTTGCCCACCAAACATGGGGTTGAGCAGTATATTGCCCAAAACTTCAATGTCTGACTCTACTGCTCTTAAAGCAACATGATGTACAATGTTACCTCCAGAACTATCCCCGGCCAAGTATATATGAACTTTCGAGTCCTTACTTCGAAGCCATGAACTGGAATTAACCCAGTTAAGAGCAGCCCAACCATCATCATAAGCACATGGGTACCTGTTCTCGGGTGCACGGCGATAATTCACAGAGACCACAACAACCTTACAAATGCTCACTAGTCTGCGACATAGCGTGTCATATATAGCACTGTTTGCAGAGGAGTGAGCAAAGCTTCCACCATGAAAAAAGATTATGACCGGGACAACCTCTGCAGTCACAGGCTTTTCAAGATCAGCAATGTTTAATTGAGGCTGTTCCCCATCAGCAGGACGATAGACCCGGCTAAGGAGGCTGGTACTACGGTCAATGATTACATCAAATGAGAAAACTCCCAGAACCGGCTTTGTATTAGCTGGTACTTTCCTATCAAGGAACTCTGCTAGGTGCCGGTTGAATGTACCATCAGGGCGGCGAAGAAGATTGTAAGCCAACTTGAAATTGGAGATGAGGACCCATGTGTTCAGAGGTACAACCATCTTTGCACAAAATGATGTAGAAAAAGGAAAAACAGAAAACATCACAATTCAGCATAAGATCTTTCACATGACAAAAAAAGTAAAGACATCTAGCTGAAACATTTCCTTGTCAACTAATCATTAAAAGGAGGATCCGTCTGCCAAGAGTGGCAGTAGTACGTGCAACAGACTCCTCACCCTTTTTTGGGAAACTATATGCAATTGATTCTGAAATCAGGAATAACAGGAGTAGGAAAACCCTAGAAAACACAAAAGCAAGAAACCGCTTCGATACATCTTCAAATCAAAATCATATTCTGCAAAAAAATATTGGCTAATGCTCAACTTTCCCGACCAAAAGCATAAGCTCAACACCAAAAAGAAGCAAGAAACCACACTGACAACTTGTTCTTCATATTCTCTTGAAAACCCAAAACTCCAAAAACAAAACTGAATCAACAAAACAAAAAGCTCTATTTCTTAAAAATATTATCACAAACCCAAGACAACCAAGTAAAAAAGAAATTACTAATCAAAGGGGAAAAAAAATACCTTTTATTTAATATCAAAACTCCATAAACATTTGTCCCTCAACAAGACCAAAATCAGGGGGTAAAATCCAACTTTCAAGAGCAAAACCACAACCTCAGAAACCATATCTCCAAGCATCAATAAACTAATAATAAAAAAATTAAAAAAAAAAACCCCATTTCTTATTTCAAATTCCCAAGTAGGACTTCCCCAGCCCCAAACTAAAAATAGCAAGCAAAAAGAAAAAATAAACAGAAATAAAAGTTCCGAAAACAACTTCTCTATTCTAGAAGCCAAATACCCACGAGAACCAGAATACGTAACAAGCCCATCAAAAGCTTGCATATTTGAACGCATAGTCATCAAGAAAATGAACGACAAACAAAAAGTAGAAGCAATCCAAAATATGAACAAATCAAACAGAAATCCAGATAATACCTTGGACTCATTGAGGTTGACTTCATTACTCGCAGCCATCATAACCGGTCCTTCAGAGAAAAGTTTCAACAGCAAAACCGCAAAGAAACACTCCAATTAAAGATCCTTCCGAAGAAACAGAGAATACCCACTTTCACGAGCCCTCACATGTTCAAAACCAAACACAAGAAGTAAACCACACAAGCCCTTGATCTTATTTCTACTAGCTCTCTTGCTTGCTCTTATTTCTACTAACTCATTATTCCAACGCAAACAGCCCCTACTATCTCTGTCCTTTCTCCCCCTCTCTTTAAGATAATGTTAAATCTCAGTGCAATAAAACAGACACGGAGAGAGAGGGGGAAAGGAGCATTGAATGATAAGAATAGAGGCGCATGTTAGCAAACATGTAAAGACAAATGCTAACGTACGACGGTGGCAATGCGGACGAGAGAGACGACAAAGTGAGCGGCCGAAAGAGAACTGTGGCACGGGACCCACCTATCTAAACTATAATTATTTTTTTATTCTGTGATATTTTTTTTCCACCATTTTGGAGTTTTTGTATTTATGTATGATTTATGACGCAATAAATAGCTTTCAAGAAAAAGAAACGTTTTTCTTTTCTTTCTCTCTGTTTTCGGGAACGGAGGGACAAAACAGGGGCTTTCCGTGCGTGCGGCAGACGACAGAGCACGTGAGGACAAACGGATTCCGTCAGAATCTCGTTGGAGCTATATCAAATGACTTTTATACCCTTGTTTGTAGCTTGAATCTACGAAAGTGCCTTTGAAAGAGAGAGGCAGTTTTGTCTGTACTTATTGTTTTGCAATGTAACTACGCAAACTTATGCTTTTGGCTTTTGGAATGTCCATAAAAGATCTCAAAAATCTGTTCCATCACCTAACTATTTCTTTTTCTCTCTCATTTTATTTTTACTTTTTTTGTATATTTTTTAACAAATTATATGGGAATAAAAACACTTCCAAGGGCCTTTTTTAATATTTAATTTTCATGAAAATTATAACTTATTTTCAAAGATACCATTTCTATTTAATCACTAATGATCAATCATTCCTCATTTCAGTCCTTAAAAAAGGTTTTGATACTCAAAAATAAATAAATAAAATTATATACGTTAGCCATTATACACTTTCACACATATATTTATAGTTTTATTTTTTTCATAAAGTGTGAGGTGTTTTTTATAAAATGTAGAGTGTAGAATAATGAATAATAACTAATAAAAAAATTTTCAAAAAAAAAATGCATGAATTCTCAAATTGGTGTGACAAATAAAGTGTCAAAAATAATAATTCGAAATTCATGCCGTAAAAGATGTGCAAATGAGACTTTACCTTTAACTTTGACAACGGTTATATTGCTTTTGGCATAAAACTTTAGTGAAACTATAAGGGAAGGATATAGCTCTTCACAAGGTTCATTACAATTTACATACCCTTTTATTGTTAAATAGAAAAGAAAAACACTCTTCATTGCTTATAACAAAGCAAGAAACAATCTTCGTTGAATGGAGCGAGTAAGGTCTCTACAGTTTATCTTCCAACTCTATCTATCATTTAAATAGATCTCACTTTTTTAAAAGGATTGTATAGCTTTTACGTACTCTACGAGTATAAATATTATATCTGATAATATATTCTAAAATTAGAATATAGATAATTTAATTTAATTTCTTGAATCATAAAAAAAAAAAAAAATAGATGAAAAAAAAGGAGAGGAGTAAAGATGCCAGCTAATCCAATGAGCTGGGGCCATTAATATTATATTTTCACCAATATCACTCGCTTTTGTTATTATTACCGATACGGAACTTAACCACTCAATTATTATCATTCGTACGCGACTTTGTTCGCTCTAAAAACTTCTTCTTCTCATTGTTTTGAGAATAGACTCAACTCAATAAATATATTATCTAACTCGTCGACTTCGAGCATTTATATATAGTTTATGACATATGACAATTATTTCATAACTCGTTTTAAATCAATTAATATAATTATGATATTTTATTAAAAAATAATTTTAATTTTATATAAATACCCTTTATTTTAAGTAGAATAATAAAATAGTTATAGACTAATTTTTAAAACAAGCTCTGAATTTTTAGACCATCCAAGCTCGTGTCGAGTGTTCAATTGAGCATTTTGGTTCTACTCAATTCGTTTACCAATTTATACGAGATTGTTTTGTTTGTAAACATTATCAAAGTCAAATGATTTTTATACTAATATGTATCATTTAACAATCGAGTTTGATTTTATGTTCACGAGCGGCCTATTTAATAATTAAATTAAATTAAATTAAGTTTGAACTTAACTAAATTGGTTTTGAGCTCTCTATCCAGTCTTTTGTATATTTATCGTCCTAATTTTCAAGGAGTGAGGATACGCTTTTAGGTGATTTTGTTAGAAATTGATGTTGTAGCTCTTCAATTATGGTGAAAAGAGCTTGATTTACTCTAGTTCCTTATTGAATTTATCCTCAAACGTTTGCCAATTTATTCTTGTCTAGTTTCAATTGTTTGGGGGCATCTCCTTGGATAGGTGGATCCTACCTATCTACATCTCTTTCTACTAAAGTTACCCTTACCATTGCTCAAGTATTAGTAAAGGATTCCAATATTTGGATATGGATATGTGCATAAATGGTTCAAATCTAGCCTAAACATCATTAACTAGACGACTAAAATTCTTCGATCGCTCGTGACAGTTAAACAAACAAGTTATGTCATATTTCACCAGCATAATTCATTTAGTAAATCAATTGTGTTGAATTGACTCAAACAAAATTCATTTTAACTTTTAAATTTTTTTTAATATAAATGGGTTGAATTGATATAGATCCGATCAACAAAATATACGCAAAATTTTCAAACTAAAATATTATTAAAATCAAATAAAAAAAAGTGTCTAGGTAGCACAACGTTTGACTGATTTACAGATAATCTCCAATTGAGTGGATCTATTTTGAATCAAACCCGATTGTAATAATGTCTTACTCAAACATATTATTACATAGAAAGAGTGCAAAGAACACATCATTTGTACACAAGAAGAAGTCGTTTTGCGGGCAAAAATAATGGGCAGAGTAATTTTTCCACGCAAGAGACCACAATTTATTGTAGATGTATTTTTGTTCCGACGATCGAAAAGTTCACCACAAACGAGTCCTCCGTCAAAGGAACAAAAATCACAAGTTCTTTTCTTTTGCGACAAGTAATGTTTATCGCTGCATTAAGTCACAAGCCACCAAATTGACAGAAAAATCCCAATCATCTCTCTACAATATTACTTTACACCCATTTACCCTAATACTCTCTCTCTCTCTCACTCTTCTTTTTTTTTAAATGAAATGAACTCTCTCTCTCTCTCTCTTCTCCAGATCCACTTTCTCTCCTGACAACGTCTGTCTGCTATCGAGCCATCACCTCCTCACCCAACCGGTAAGTCTCCTCTGTCTCTCTCTTTATCTTTCACCGTTCCTCTCACTCTCACTCTCTCTCTCTCCCTCCATGATTAGGTTGCCCCACTGTCACGCTCGACCTCCTCCACTCGATCTCTATTTCAGCAAGCTATCTCCTTCTCTTCTTTCACTCTCTGTATGGTATTTCTCTCATTGAGCCTTCTCTCTCGGTGTCTCGTGTGCCTGTGTCTATTTCTCTATCGGTTTCGCCCTTCTCTCCTTCATTCCGTCTCTATCTCTCTCTATTTTTGGCTATATATATTTAGCTAGCTTTTTTTGTTCATTTGCAAGTGAAAGGTAAAGTCATTTAAAGATAGACATTTAGATACTAGTTTAAATTGATTGTGAAACTGTTTTGAATTGCAATGTTTTATCTACATTAGGGTCTTTTTTATGCTGAAGGATGGGTTTTGATCAATTTTTAGACGTTGATTTAGAATTGATTGGAAGTTTTGGAAGGTTTGGCAAATGTTATTTTGGGTGATATACATCGGAGAGTTCATGAAAGTAAGTTTTCTCTGATTTTAGTTAATATGGGGTTGCTCAACCCCATATTATAATGTTAGATGCCTTTGATATTAACTATCAAAAAGAAATTTTGTTGTGTAAATACCTTTTGGTTTATGTTAAAAAAATGTTTAATTTGACCAAGAAAACTTTTTTGTGTAAATGCTAGTGGTTTATGTTGTGAACTATCTAGAGCTTGTTGCTCTGACTCCATATCTAAAGCACTAGTGGCTAATTCTTGGAGTTTTCTACATATTCTGGTGTCCACTAGCATTCCTTTTAGATTAGTAACCTGGTGTTATCTTTTTTATGTTTTAGCTTTAATTTGTTGCTAAATGAAAAATTAATATGAGAGTTAGTAACCTAGCTTTATTTTGTGTTATTTGAGTTGTGTTATTTTTGGGCTTTAAGTTATTTCCTTTTGTGAGTTGTTAGACAAGTGTGAGTACTGAATATGTTTTTTTATTTTCTTAGTCTCCTTAACCCTATTTTTGTTCTCATCAGACCCTATTTGATCATGATTATTAACTTAAGCTCCCCTCATGATTTTCTTATTATTCTTCCTTTGGTTTTCTTCTTTTTTTTCATGTTATTTGCTTCTTTTCCTTTTTTCACCTTTTCCTTTCTATCTTCTCAATTCTTATTGTATTTTGCATATACTCTCTAATCTCCTTTCAATGGAGTTATAAAAAATAATAATCTTAGCTCGAGATTAAGATCCTTAAAAAATAATTTCCTTGTGGTTCCTATTAATATATGTAAAGGACTCTTTTCCCTTGTGACTTTCAACAATCCATAATTAGTAGAAAGTAAGTTATTCAGCAAAAGATTGGAAACATTGGTTTGATATCCCTCCAGCTTTGCAAATGAAAATCTATTGGTATTGTTTTTTTTTTCTTGACTCAATCTTAATTAGTTATTTCAATTCCAATTTTGGCAAAGAAACAACATTCCAATTTTATTTCAACGTTTGTTTTTTCTCTTGCAATTCATGTATAATTTTGATGATCTTGAATATTTTGAATAAACAAGACTCTGGTTAAAGGTGACTTAATTAAATATTGAATACATCAAATTTAGGCTTTGTAGTGTGTAATATCTTGCTATGTTGGTTTTTTTTAATGTTTATATGATTTAGTTTTTCTGTTGGAGCCTAAAATTTTATGTTTGTTTTGGTTAAACTCATTACATTCTCTCATACTCGTTCATCCAAGAATTATAAACAAGAGGTTCAACATCTTAAAAGACAATTATTTATTGCCACATAAGAAAGAAATAAACTGGAGGTTAGTACATATCAGAACTTTGATGTTTTCTTTTCGGTTACTATACAATTTTCAAATACATTTTTTGGCTCTGAAAATGTTTATATATTTTAAGTTGTTGTGACTATATGTGAAACTCATATGTGCACATTATAGCTTTGATATTGTTTCTTTTATTGATCTCTTGCATTTGTTTATACAGAAAACATGCATAATAGATACTTTTGAGCCATCAACTAATAGATGAAATAACTAAAATTCAACCGGAAGCAAAACTTATACAAAAAATCCCCAAAAGGCTAGGTGAATCTATTGCAAACATATTTCTGGGGATATTTTGTCAATGATACAAGTGAAATACATGTGTCATGTTTGCATCTTCAACTTTCATATGATATTTATCTTTTAGATGACATTAATTTTTATTCTTTTGGTTAATTTTTATTGTGCTTGGATTTTAATTGATTTTCTTTGAAATATACGATTTTTATTGATCTTGGATTTCTTGGCTTGGATTTGTATTAATACAGTTTTATGCTTTTATATTTTTTTAGGGGAAAATTTTTATTTACTACGAATCCTAATTCGTTGCATATTTTTTTTAACTGTTGATCATTATTTGTGGCGAGTAGTATTGCCGCAAATAATAATTTCTGGAGAACCAACCTCGAGGAAAAAATGTTTATACCTCGGTTGAAAACTATTATTTCCGACAATTTCCTTCATGGCAAAAGATATTCTATCCGACGAAATCCAAATGTCACCACAATTGACCAATCTAGACGTTTTATTCTCGATCAATTTGCCGCATATGAATTTCGGTTGGGTGGAATATTTTGCGTCGAAAAGTATGCCTTCTGTGGCGAAAGTATCTTGCCGCAAAAGAGAAGATTTTTTATAGTAGGAATATTTCTCTTCCCATATAGTTGACGTGTTATAATTTAATTTGCAATAAGAGTTTCAAATTAAAATTTTTAACAAATCAAATTTTATCATCTTATCAGTATAGACTATAGAAGATGTATTTTTTGCATCGATTGTTAAATATAAGTTTATTTTTTATATAAACTAATCGAGTAATGTTATTTTTCATTTCAATTCTCATTATTTTTTTATTATTTTATAATATGATATTAGATAATTAGTGACTATTTATTATATTTTATTTATTAACTTATCATCTAATATCATAATAAAATAATAATAATAAATAAATTTTTTATTTTTTAGAGATAATGATATTTGGAGGGGAAGGGAGAGGAGGTTTTGTAATGATGACACGTGTTTAAAAAATAAGGTTCCTGATACGACAGAAAGTGGTCCCCAATGATTCCATAAGAGCCCAGGGCTTACGAATTATGATCATTGGCGAACTGTCTTCAAACTCACACAATGCCATGAGTCCTGAATCAGTGGGACCCACCAATAGGTAACGTCTTTCTTTTTGCCACGTTTTCACTTGTCCGCCCTATATCTCCATCTCACGGGTGCCTAGATAGTATGTAGCCATGTACGGCCTATATAGTATGTAGCCATGTACGATGGCTGACCCTTAAAAAAAAAAAACAAATACAAAATAAAAAACCGAAATTAGTGATTTTCGATTATACTCGATATTATATTTCATATTTACTAGCGAGATCTAATATTTTTGTGGCATTTGCATTCAGAAAAATATGATTCTTGAGAATCTATACTTTTGAGAATGTGACTAAACTTAAGTTGGAAACTTATTGAGAATATAATGATATGGATAATGCTAGAGCCACCTTTGGAGCTCCCGCTGGTTCTTTATGTGTTTTTTTTTTTTTTATATAGATATTTTTAACATTTTTAAATATTTTTAAAAAATAAAAAGCACAACATCATTAAAAAGTACTTCCTTAATCATGAAGTAAAAAAAAATTAAAAAAATATATTAGTCTTTCCACTAGAGCTAATAAAAAAATATTAATTATTAGAAAATACATTAGAAAATATTTTATGTTTAAGAAAGTATTTTTTAATAATGTTATGAATTTTTTATTTTTTAAAAATATTTAAAAAGTATTAAAAAAAGCTATGTCAAAATAAAAAAAACACCCACACATAAAAGAGCCCACCAGGAGCCCCAACACTGGCTCAAGCGTTTTCCTAATAATATTTAAGGGTGTACTTGTCTTTAGCGGGCAGATAGCCAGGGCCCCGCCTCCACAAGGGCGGATTGGCCCTCGAGCCATCCATCTGGATGCCCAAGGGTGGATTGGCCCTCGAGCCATTAGCCCATCGCCCAAATTCCAACCGTTCGACGCACAATGCAAGAGAGACAAAGAGAGAGGAAAACTAGGCCAAGGGAAAGGTTGAAGATTCATAACCTAAAACAAAACAATGTTGTTTTAGAGAGTTTTTCACTCCTAAAGCGACGTCAATTTGTTAAATTGTTTTAAATATGTGTAAAATATATATATAAGAAATTTTACATAGAAGCCTTATACCATACACATTCATCAAATCAACATATAATTTTTTATTTTTACCATTTTATATTAATGTTTAAGTATGTGTGTTTACATAAAAATGACAAATCACACGCTGATTAGATTGACGTGTATAAGACTTCTTTGTAGCATTCTCTCTCTCTCTCTCTCTCTCTCTCTATATATATATATATAGAAAAATGCCAATGTATTTTTTTTAATATTTTTTTAATGATTAAGAATATTAAAAAAATAGATCTTTTTTTTTTAAATACGCTAGCAGTAACCACTAGGCGGCCCGCTAGCAGCACACACACACACACACATATATATATATATATATATATATATATATATATATGTGTGTGTGTGTATATATATATTGAGCTATGCGGACGAGTGAAACCCAACCAACCCCAGCATTTTCCATGGGTGGGCACCTGCCGTATGCGAGCACGGCAGGCGGATGCCTCTAATAGGGACTTGGCAGGCGGGGTATGGGCACCCAACCCCTGGCCTAATGATTTTGATCAAATATCACCATAAAAGTTCATTAAACCAAATGGCTAAACAAATACCAACATCCAAACGAAATCCCAAAAAAGTTCATGAAAAAAATAAAAAAACCATCGACTAACGACCAATATCATCTATAATATAATAATATATAATAGACTCATCCATGCATCTAAGAGAACTTGAATCACATAATTATATTTGCAGTCGTAGAACAAAGTAAAAAATAATCAACTTATGTGTATTAGCCATTAGTAATTCTTCTATTTTGATACTTTATGGGAAAATCTGTTTGCAGTCCCCAAACATGGGCTTGCCCGCACATACCTTATGTGGATGAAGCAAGTCGTTTCATTTAAGGCCAGATCGACAAACGCATGACGTCGTTCTCTAATCCCCTTCCTCCTCAGACTGAAATGTTTCCTCTTTCTCCCTCCACTTTTTTCTCTTTTCCTATTGATGATCAAAATACAATATCTGCGTTGGATTATGAAATTTGAGGTACTGTTTGCATTTTTTTTTAATTATGAAGTTCTCTTCAATTTTTTTATCCTTTCTTGTTGATGATCGGAATACAATATTTGTTTGGATTATGAAATTTAGGCCCCATTTGGATATAGAAATTGTTTCATCTCATCTCATCTCATTATTACAATTTTTTCAAATATTCACACAAAATATAATAAATAATTCAACTTTTCCAAATTTCAAAACAATAATAATATTAAAAATAATATGTTAACAATTTTTTATTCAACTTTCATCTAAAACCATCTCATCTCACCATCCAAACGGGAGCTTAAGGTAGATTGCATTTTTAAAAAAAATTATGAAGTTATGAAATTTTTTCTCTTTGCCTGTAGATGATCGGAAAAAAAGATTAGTGTTGGGTTCTTTAAATATTTAGCTCCAGATTATACTCTGTGTTAGGATTACAGTATCTATTCTATCTACAGAGTCACTTCTAAGCCATCAGTCTAATTTTTAAGGAATAACAGCCGTCTACTTAGAAGCTGGCACATCAGAAATCACACCAAAATCATGCTAGACTCGTGCGCATGGGATAGGAATCGCAAAACTGAGAGAATTGTTTTCGACTTCAGCTTAGCCCGACCGCATGCGTCTAGAACCAAAGCCAAGCAGACCTCCACCGCTAGCATCCACCGCCACCAATCAACCACCACCAGTCCGTCGTTGTCCTCCTTAGCCAATTTCTCCCAGATCGATTAGTCCAGATTTCTCCCAGACGAATTACGTGCCGCTTACTCAAACCAAAAGCGAAAACAGAAAAGAACTTTTTGAAAACGCCATGAGAGGATAAAAAACTGACCCATTAGGAACATAGAAGAGAAAGAAACATCTTTCAGCCCGTGAATTTGTCAAAAGAAACGCTCTATTTCTCTTTTTGTTTTTTTTTTCTTTCAAACCAAATAAAGACGCCTAAAGACCTTAGACACACATACATACACAATTTACACATTTCTTCCTTTAATCTATCTTGAATTCTTAGAATCTGAGAAATCCTACGATCACACACACAAAGATTAGCATTCAATCTCAAAATCAAGATTAGATCAGCATTGCTAGACCCTGTAGCTCCAGTGCACACAACCCCCCAAAACCCCAGCCTTAACGATTAGTTTTATCATTCTCTCTCATTCAACTTTTCTGGGCTTCCATCAAAATTGCAGTCTATGCCAATGAACCCATTCAATATTGAGAATCAAACCTCCGGCTTTTCGGACTATTCAAATTCCAAGATTAGTTTCAATACGTCGTCGTTTATGGGATTAGCGATCGGTTCTTCAAGGTCAAGGTTTGTGAAGGAAATTGCTGGGTAGGCTCAGGGGACGGGACTGAGGGGTGGAAGACCCATGAAGAGGAATGGCTCTTGTCAATTTCGAAGAAGACGAGGGATTTGCTTTTTGAGTTTTTGATCTTCTATAGGATGGGTGCAGGATAGGTAAATTGGATGCCTTACGTGGAGGGCTATTATTGGGGGCTGTTATGTGGGGGTGAGCAGCCCAACTAGCTTGAAGGTATTCCCTTCTATCTAAAGCAACATTTGTTTAGGTATTATACTCTGTTTAGGGATTATAGTTTCAGAATTCCTGATCTCCACTTTCCTATCTCGAGAAGTAAAGTACTGTCCATTGAGACTATGACTCCTCTCCACATATTCTTCGTATAGGTCATGCATCGACGATGAGTTTGAGTCGAAAAGCTTCAATTCCCCCACAGGGGTACACTGCACAACCAAAGCCCATTTGTGCATGTTGATGTGGGTGGTGCGTGAGAGTAAACTCGAAGTTGAAACCAGGTAAATGGGGGTGGTGCGTGAAAGCATGGTTTGGATCTACAAAATAAGGAAAATAGAGTGAGAGCAGAGCAATTACCTGGTTAATGACAACATTGTGGTGGAGGAGATGAGCTAAGCAGATGTCTCTTATGGTGTGTGTGGTGAAAAGTACTCGATTTTTTTCCTTTGATTTGGATCGACATTAGCGGCCGATGGTGGTGGAGGAGCTGAGCACGACGCCAGAACTTAAACGCATCTGGGTCGCGCAAGGTTGGGTAGTGGCAAAACAAATTTTGATTTGAACATGGGAATACAATTTAGAATCCTGCTACCTTTGGTTATTGTGGGAGCATGACATTTTGGTCATTCGACCTACATTGACATGGACAACATACAAAAAAGTGGAGTACGCAAGGCTGGGTCTACGGGCTATACGTAGCAGTTCTCTATATAATATGACAAACATAGTTGATAAAATAAAAATAAAGGTATATATGTCCATGTCAAATAATAAAATATTCCTAGTGCAATGAAGATGAACATTTCTACTTATTTAGTAAGGAAATCTCAAGTAGAAAATGACATACATACTGATACAATCATTTTATAACCATTATCACAATCATGTTTTATATCAGAGGTATTTATGTACAATAACTTATAAAAATAATATCGTTTTATAAAAATACATTCAATTTAAAACATGTTATAAAAATAATGATAAAAAGTTGTATGTATATTGTTACTCTATCTCTTTAAACATGAGTTAGAATGAGATTCGAATTCCCATAAACACATGGATTTTCTCATAAATTCAGATTTTCTCGTAATATGAGAATTTAAAAAAAAAACTTACACTAATCTTTTATTTTTCGCTGAAAACTTACACTCATCTTATAAACATCACTTTGTAGCCTGAAATCTAGCAAGAGGAGCATTTATTTAGAAGGTATAAAGAGGATGCATGTCTTGCTAGGAGTAGATATCCTTCCTTTTTATCGTGGCATGAGAAAACAGCGACGTCATGATATACATGTCCACTTGATAACAAGTAATAATAATAATAAATAAAATAATAAATGAAAGTACAAAGCTAGGAAACAAAATTAACATAGGAGCATTCGGATTTGTATAGAAAAAGTTTCCAAATCTTAAAATTTTTATCCTATCTTTTTCTTAAACATTATTTAAACATAAATATTTTTAAATTAATCATTACAATTTTTTTAAATTTTTAAATAAAAAATAAAAAATAATTCAATTTTTTTAAAATATTCAAATAAAAATAATATTAAAAACTATATTTAAATAATATTTTAACTTATTTTTTAATTTTTTTCTATACTTTTTTTAAATCACGTAAAATAATTCAAAATATTTTATTACTATTCACAAACTATTTTATTATTATTTACAAAAAATTAATTCTAAAATCATCGAAGATTTATATTGAGATGGGCCTTGATAATTTTATTTTTATTTTTTTTCTTTGTGATTAAAAAATTATTTTTTAAAGAATATTATAAATTTTATTTTTATAAAATATTTAAGATATAAAAAATATTATAACTTAGTCGGTAGTCATTCTCAAATTAGCACAACTTTTTATAAAATTATTTTCTCATCTCACTTTACAAACTTGTCCTTATTTCGGCTGCAGTGGCTGCACCTCGTCATCTATGCTGTCTCATACAAAGGTGGCTGTGTTTGTGCCACGCTATCCACCTCTTTTTGAGAATTCTTTTTTCACTCCAAAGAATATTCCCCATGCACTTCCAAAATGTAATTCCATCTTATCTTTAAAAAAAAAAAATTCATAAATTCAATAATCATCTTGTTAATAAAAACTAAATTCATAAATTAGGAAAATAAATTTTATTTATATAAAAATAATATAATTTTATTAAAAAAATTCTAAATTTAATATATATATATAGATATATAAAAAAAATTATACTTAAATCATTATTGATAAATTTTTACCCATTGTCAGACTGAAGTAGGCCAATTAAAAAGTGTTATCTTTTTGTTTGAAAGAAAAGGAGGGGTACAGAGTACGGGTAATGAAGGAAAGCAGCAGCATCTTGTTCTCAGGTCACTGTCAATGAACATCAGTGTCAAAGGGCTTCTACGTTTGGGGGGAACTTTATTTTTAATAATAATAATAATAATAATAAGAATAAGAATAATATTATTGGAGCACAGTGGGGCTTTGGAAGCAATATTGCAGTGGCGTTAGGTCAACAAGTAGGAACAGTTTTTGGATTCTTCATCGGCATATTATCATCCACATCAGCCTCTCCTTCCAACTAAAGAAACAAAAAATCTCTCTCTCTTTAAAAAAAACTTCCTTAATTGTGTTGTATGGACCAGATTTTAACACCTCCCCATCCTTTCCCCTTTGGCTTTTCTTTTCCTTTTGGCTTTTTCTGCAGTTTTGGCTCTCCCACCTCGCCCCCACCTCTCCAGTCTCCCTCCCTCTCATGTATAGCTGCATGCATGGCCTCCCTCCTAGTTAGTTTCACATTCCTGTGTCTGGTTTGACAAGAGTTCTATTTTGGGCGACACTTTTATTCATAAATGATGCTATAGAAGAGGTACTTGGAGTTTCAATGCTTGCATGATTTGTAGAGACTTAACAGTATTCATGATGATGTTGGGCTCGTGAAGTTGAGTCTTGAGTAATCGTGACGTTGCAAGACATATTTAGTTTTAAATTGTTTTTCTATAACATTATGAATTGGCTGCTTTGTTCCAATTCACCATTGGCATTAACAATCTTGCATGGGTACATTATTTTGTTTTATGATATCTATGATTATTAGTATTGATTGTGGTTAATTGATTGGTTTATGAATTCAATTAAAATTTATATCCACAATAATAAACAGAAAATATATACTTACAGCCTCCACGTGTTGAATATGAGTCTTTAGGCTTCGTTTGGATAGTGAAAGCGTTTCATCTCATTATTATAATTTTTTCAGATTTTAACCTAGAATATAATAAACAATTCAACTTTTTCAAATTTTAAAATAATAATAATATTAAAAAATAATATTCTAATAATATTTTATTCAATTTTCAACTAAACTTATCTCATCTCAACTCATTGCGCAGACGACACCTAAATATTACTTAATTAAACAGTTTATAATTTCAAGTCCACCCATCACAATTGCATTGTGGTGGAAATAGAATAACTAGATTTATGTTACAAAATCTCCAAGGCTGAACCAACACTTAATAATAGCCACTAATTTGCATATATAATAGGTCAATAGTTCAAAATCTTATTCCCAAAATAATTTTCTTTGAACCATCTTTAAGGTTCGTGTGATGAAAGATTACAAATTTCCAGGACCGACAGGCAAATAAGTCCTCAATATCGCTGTCAAGAGAATTTAAAGAGAAAAAAAAAAGGAAGATTAAATAATTGTCTTCCCTACCTCTTTCTTGATGGCTTACCTAAAAGTATGGACTATAGATAATTAAAAAAAAAATGCATTTTTTTAAATTATTAAAACATGGAATATTGCATGTGTTCTAGCATCTTGATTAATGAACAGGGAATCACTTATTAAATAATCAATCAAAGAACCCCTAATCTGACCAATAAAGATCTGGCTGACAATATGGCTTGGGTTTTCAATAATAAATTATATATTTTATAACAAAAAAAAATGATTTTAATAAATTAATTATGTCCAATGACAGCAGCATGGACATATGGAAACATTACCATCAAATGTGGGGTACACTTTTTACATATGCTACTTATGTTAATTAAATAATTATGTCATCCATCATGTTTGGATTTGTACGGAAAATCTAAAAAAATAAAACAATGGGTTAACTTTGTTTGAAAAAAGAGAGCATATTGTAATAAATTCTATTACATATAATTACTTTTACGTATTTCTTGCATAGTATTTCATAGATATAATTGGTCAAAATAGTTATTTTATATTAAAAAAAAATGACGTAACTAATCATATTAGTGGAGTGCGCAAATGAATATGCAAAAATGACGGTACATAAAATTTTTGTATTGTAATTTAGGATAAGCAAACACTTCATTAAGAGGGCCCAAGCTCCCATTTTCCAACAAAAGATCCTAATGAGAATGTTGTTGACAATAAATTGAAAGAGAACAGAAACCGGGAAATTGGAATCTAGTCGATGGGCCAATTTTTTTCTTTTTTCTTTTCCTTTTTTCAAGCTTTAGGAATATAATGAACTACTAAGTGCATACTTGCTGGATCTCACTAACAGAAGGGAGGAGTTTTGGAATAGTTTGATTGATTTGACAAAGGAACTCAACCTTTCCAGTATCTTCTACATGGGCGCAAAGTATGGCCCATTATTATTACTATTATTAGTATCTGTTGTGACATGAAGTAGGGATGGAGAAACAGCACCAGGTTTCAGTTCAGCCATTCTTATCTTTTGCTCTTTATATTTTTATATATATATATAGATAATTGTTTTTCATTCATCTCCTGTTAAGTCTCTACCCCCCACCAATAAAGGAAAGTACACGCAATATTGAAAGAAATTTATAAATTGAAGCGGTTTCATATAATACGTCAAATTTTATTTTACAATAATAATAAAAAAAATAACACCATTCAACTTACCATTTTACCCAAAATCCCAGTGGTACAAAAAATGTATTGGTTTTTTGGAGATATGCTGAGTGTGTCCTATTTTTTAAGAGCCCAATGTGTTGGGGCAATGAGTTGTGGGTATCAATGGTATGCCGAATAAATGGAATTCATCCTATTCTGGGGTGGTGGAGCTTGGGGGCCTTGTTTAGGGTAAGGCAGGCTCCTGGATCGTGGTCTTTATTTATTATATCCAGAGATTTTGGGCCATAGCTTTGGGCCATCCTTGAAGCCCTCAATTGCCTTTTTTATTTTTTTACCATATGTTCAAACTCATTTATTAAAATATATATATTTATATATATAAGAACCTTATTTGTAAAGTAAAACATATATTAGTACTAAGAATCTGTTTAGATACTAAGAGTAGTTCAGATTATCAGTAAATAGTAATAAAATAATTTGTAAATGTTAATGAAATAATAGTAAATAAAAGTGAAGTAGTCTGAAAACAGTTGTATTCCCAAATACACTCTAAGGCTATGTTTGGCTAACAAACTACTCTCAGATACTCTTGAAAGTTTTTGTACGAATGAGAGTAGTCTTCAATCCAAACAAACACTTCTCAATAAATTGAAACACTTCCACAGAAGTAGTTTACTGTTTCAAATGCAGGTCTCAATGAAAACAAATCTCTTGGACAATATCCCGTTGTCTTTTGTGGTGGTTGGGTCTGTTAGAGGTAGTTGCGGGTGTGAGGTGGTGGAGGTGCGGTGGCTTGGGTGGCCGCATACGGTGGCACATGGGGAGAGAAACAACCAAAACTCATTTCGGTTGGGTTATCGCAGGGAGAGAGATAGCTGCGCGTGGGGGAGATCGGTGGTGGTTGGCTTGGTCGCCGGCGTAAGGGGGAGTCGCCGGTGGTGGCGGTGAGCCTGAGTGGCCGCGTATGGCGGCGCAAGTGGAGAGAAATAACCGAAACCCATTTCGGTTGGGTTGCTGCAGGGGAGATTGATGGCCGCGCGTGGGAGAAATCGGTGGTGACTGGGGGAGTTGCCGGTGTGAGAGGAAGTCGCCGGTGGTGGCGGTGAGGTTGGGCGGCGTACGGTGGCGCTCGGGCTGGGCTGAAACCATTTCAGTCGTGAGTGAGAATCGGGCAGGAGAGAGAGAGAGAGAGAAATACTATTATATATAAAAATAAAATAAAATCACTATAATTTTTGTCACTATTATATATATATAATATTATAATATTTATTATAATATATAAATTAAAAATAAAATCACTATAATATTTATCATTATTATATATAAAAATAAAATAAAATCACTATAATCTTTATCATTATTATAAAATTACAATATTAAATTACTATAATATTTATTACTATTATAAAATCACTATAATATTTATGAGACCCACACATTTTTCAACTTCCTATCCAAAAGTCAACAACTCAACATATTTCATACATCTAAACAACTCAAAACACTTTCAATGCGACCCACAAACTCACTTCAATCTCTACTCATAACTATTCACAACACTTCTCGCTATCCAAACACAGCCTAAGTCTCATATATATATATTTTTATAGTAAGTATCAAGCATCAATTGAATGAATTATAAAATAATTATATTTATAATTTCTAATAATTTATTTGAAATCTAACACAAATATTTATGTGATTTTATAAATCACAATAACTTGCTCTAAATTGTTCATTGAAAATCAATAACTCTATTGGTTAAAATGATTGTTTTTTATCACATAAATCTCCTTTTTTGCCCGCTAAATTATTATTTTTTGCATTTATTTTTAATTCCTGCAAGTGTTTGGCTAATAGAGGTTAGCTATGGTTCTAGGGGAGGTTTGGATAGTGAGTTGTGATAAGATGAGTTAAGATAAAAGTTAAAAATTAAATAAAATATTGTTAAAATATTATTTTTTAATAATATTATTATTTTAAAATTTAAAAAAAGTTGAATTGTATATTATATTTTATGTGAGAATTTGAAAAAGTGTAACAATTAGATAATATAATTTGGAGAGACTTTTGTACCTAAACTAAGTCAATAGAGATATTTAAAAAATATTTTTCTTCATTTAGGACTTGTTCTTTTTAATAATAATGATCAATATATTATACTTGATATCTATAAAAAATGGCCAAAAAAGAAAAAAAAGACTACGGATATCACTTGACAGGTACCGACGTCGTTTTGACACCACTGACTGATTCGAAACAAGCCGCGAAAGCGAAAAAACCAAAAAGTAATTAAAAAAAACGAGCGGGCGCCACGTTGGCAATCCGCGTGAATGCACTCTCCACCAATAAGCTGTTACTCTCACCGCCTATATAAACACAACCTCCATTTCTTAAGGAAGCACTGCCTTTCTTGCCATCCACCAACAAAGAGAAGAAAATCGCAAAGGCGCTAGGGTTAGGGTTTTCTGTGGTCTCTCTCTTATATTACTTCGTCCGGTTTCCGATTATTCACCTGTGAGATGAGTTCGACGGGAGCTGGTGGTGGTGCGTCTACCAAGGGCGGTAGGGGCAAGCCGAAGGCCTCGAAGTCTGTGTCCAGGTCGCATAAGGCTGGTCTTCAGTTCCCGGTGGGGAGGATCGCTAGATTTCTCAAGGCTGGCAAGTACGCCGAGCGTGTTGGTGCCGGAGCTCCCGTCTACCTCTCGGCTGTGCTCGAGTACCTCGCTGCTGAGGTTCGTTTCTGGCATAGGAATTGAATTTTTATTTTGATTAATTAGGTTTAGCATCGACTGTTAACAAGGAATTAGGGGCTTGGCCTTTTTTTCGTATGGTGGGTTTAAATTCTTCGTAAGTGTTCATGCTTGGATTGACATGATCAATTGTAAAGCGAAATTTTACTTGATCTTTGTCATTGGGTCAGATTTCGATCGGTTTAGAAAAAAAATATTTATTTTTTGTTTGTGTCATTGATATTGTTATGGTTTCTTTCATTTTTTGTCATCTGTGGAATCAGATTTGTAAAAGAAGAGCTTCCTGTTTTAATATCCCGGACTGTCAACTCATCTCCATCTTTTTCCTATGCAATTATTTTATTTGGTTTGAAATTGACAGGACAATTATTCTGTCATGGTTGTATAAATAGGTGTTGGAGCTTGCTGGGAACGCAGCGAGAGACAACAAGAAGAACAGAATTGTGCCGAGGCACATCCAGCTTGCTGTGAGGAATGACGAGGAGTTGAGCAAGCTATTGGGGTCTGTGACCATTGCCAATGGAGGTGTTTTACCAAATATCCACCAGACTCTTCTGCCGAAGAAGGTTGGCAAAGGCAAGGGCGATATTGGATCTGCTTCTCAGGAGTTCTAAGCACACTTTCAAGTCTCCTCGTTTCACAGTGTGTAATATATACCTGCTTTGCAATTTTGTACCCGAGTGATTCGGATTTTTTGTTCTTGTTAATGAAATCAATCAAATTAGCTTTTTGATGATGTTCCTTTGGGTCTTTCTAAACTTTTTTGGCCCGTTTCCTCTTTTTCTCATCCTTGTCAACCAATGAGTATATCTGACTGAGTTAAAAACATAAATGACACTCCACTTAGATTGCAAGATCCAATTTAGTGTGAGACTACGTTCAGAGCATAGTATATGGTTAACAATTCCAAATTTTACGGTACAGTATATTTCGAAGTTTAGTCTATGTGGGACTATATTTCAGCTTAACGACATGGATATTGCCTCGAGTTTAGCCTTTGATAATCCTTAAACTGGGAGCTTAAGCTTATTATTCAAAAAGGTTAAGAAAATGGGAGTTGGCATCTGCTGGATAACACAATGGAAACTAGCTCGTGGAGAATGGAGGCACATGCAGTATTCGAAGAGCATGCACCCCCTTCATAGATTCAAAAGTATGTCATTGATTACTGCTAAAGCAACGTTTTGAGCCTTTACACGTTTGCTCGTAATTATTTGCATTCTTGTGAGTTGAGGAAGTGCGGGACTTGGATAGGCAAATGTTCATCAATAAAATGAATAGAAATCTCACCCTAACAATTTCTCGAAAGGGATTTTTCTTTAGATAGATTCATCGATGCACTTGCCGGGATTACAAAGCATGAAGTAAGAAACAAAAAGCTGATAGATTTTTGAATTACGGCCGTAATGGCTCAAACGAGTTAAATCGAGTTCGTTTCAGACGCTGTAAGCTCTGTTTTGAATCCCGCAAACTTATCTACGGCTTTGGCTAGATGATTAAAAGAAGTCGAGCAAACAATAATTCAGGACAATTGGACATGTTCAGCCCCCATGATAATCTTATATCCTGCTGAGTAACTAACTAGATCACGAAGAACAACATAGCAACCAGGAATTGCAATTTAGTAATTGACATTTTTTCACTGTCCACTCTCTTCGAGGCACGGCGACAGTTTTGAAGCCTGACCATTTACCCATCCTTCGACGGACCTAAAAGTAACAACTATGTTAGATGCCAGATTGTATGATTGGATCAATGATCAAACGATAAAGAAGAGATCTAAATGCATAAACTGTGGCATTTTGCTGAAACAATGAAGGGAATTCTATTAGTTCTTATTTGCATGCTGAGCATTGTTATAACTTATACTGTAACGTCCCAACGGTATACCCAAACTACATGGCTTATTAAAATGATTAGTCAATGATTCAATTGAAGCTGCATTAAAATCTTCTAGAGAGTAAGAACTTTTTATTCTTAAACAATGTGAGATTCTATATATCACCTATCCTTATCCTTATCATATGTGATATAACATATACAGGCGCACATAAAGTTATGATGTGATAGCTGGCAGCTGCTATATTCTCAAAAACAAGTTCTTTCTAGTTTCTTTATTAGCGAGTTCATGATATAAGGTGTGGCTGATTGTATTGTTTTTATTTGCTTCTGATTTTTACCACCTTCCATTTTATGCAGGTTTATGCAATTGTAGGAAAAGTTACTCAGCTACAGTATGTTGCAAAGATATTGCATTTAATCTTGCTCTTGAAAACATCCAGTCCCTTTATTTGAGCATTGAGCCCCTGGCAACTTGTATTTTTTCAGACTCTCAACAGATTCTAATGCATTGCACTGGGAGGTGTGGCAACTTGTTAAGGACAATTTTGCATTGACAATAATGTTTTCTTCGAATTCTTTGCTAACTCTTTCTGTGTTAAGGACTGCAAATCGGGAAAGCCTCTTCTTCATGGGCAAACCAGTAATGGTCTCTACTCAATCTCACAGTCAACTCCATCACCATCAGCTCAAACCAGTCAACTTTCGGTTCCTTTATGGCACTCAAGGCTTGGACACCCTTCCATCAAACTTGTCAGCTCTATTCTTCGACAACACAATTTACCTTATCAGCATACTGTTATTCCCTTTTGTAATGCCTGTGCTCAGGCAAAACATTATCGATTTCCAGCTTGTAAACGGCAACATAAATCTAATGCACCTTTTCAACTTATCTTTTCTGATTTATGGGGACCTTCTCCTCGCACTCATACACAAAATGGTATTGTCGAGCGTAAGCACCGTCACATCGTTGATACGGGCCTAGCTCTACTATCACACACGTCGGTACCACTTCACTTTCGGCCCAATGCCTTCTTGCATTCAGTATATTTAATCAACGTGCTTCCCTCACCCACACTAAACAATTCCTCTCCATATCTATTATTGCACAAAACCCATCCCAATTACTCTACTCTACGTGTTTTCGGGTCTGAATGCTGGCCCTTAACCACCCCATATAACCAAAATAAATTCTCCTTCCGATCTGTTCCTTGTGTGTTTTTAGGTCTAAGCCCCACTCACAAAGGCTTCATATGTCACCACATCTCTACGGGCCGAACCTTTATCTCTAAGGATGTCAAGTTCAACGAGTCCAATTTCCCCTACTCATCACTACCCAAGCCCACACCTCCTCCTCAGCCCACTCACGTAAATCTTCCAAATTTACTTTCTACTTCCCCATCGGTAACATCTTTATCTTCTCCTTCTTCCTCTATTCTGGGTCCTCCACCCACAACGTCACTTCCGTCACCTCTGCATAGCACATCTCCTCTGCGTAGCACGTCTCCGACCCCACCTCAGCAGCATGCTCATTCGATGATCACTCGATCCCAAACCAACTCCCTCCGTCCAAGACAATTTCACGATGGCACCATTAAATGGCCTCCACCACATGCATTTGTTACAAATCTTAGCCCTGTTCTTGAAACACTAGCAACTTATACAATTGCAAACCAGTTCCTGGAATGGCGCGAGGCCATGGCTAAAGAGTTTCATGCCCTCTTAGCTAATCAAACCTGGTCCTTAGTCCCAGCCTCTCAAGCACCAAACACTGTCGCCTATAAATGGGTTTTTTGGACTAAGAGGTTGGTCGATGGTTCAATTGAACACCGCAAAGCACGTCTTGTTGCTAAAGGCTTCCTTCAACAGTCCGGAATTGACTTTGAAGAAATGTTCAGCCCTGTGGTTAAGGTCACTACAGTACGCACAGTTCTTGCTCTGGCTGTCTCTCAAAACTGGGAAATTCGACAATTTGATGTGCAGAATGCATTTCTGCAAGGACCCAGGAAACGGTCTTTATGTCCCAACCACCTGGGTTCTCCCATCCCCAATATCCCTCTCATGTTTGCAGGTTGAACAAAGCCATTTATGGCCTCCACCAGTCGCCCCGTGCGTGGTATTCTCGCCTAAGCTCGCGCCTCATTGATCTCGGGTTTGTCATCTCTACTGCAGACTCCTCTCTGTTTATATGCAAATCTGCTAAATCTACGATATTTGTTTTGGTTTACGTTGATGACCTCTTGGTCACGGATTCTTCCATGTCTTGCATCACTGCACTTATCTCAGATTTACGGAATGATTTTCCAATTACTGATCTCGGCCGTCTACATTACTTCTTGGGTGTTGAGGCAGGTTTTAACTCTAAAGGATTATTACTTACTCAACACAAGTATATCACAGATCTCCTTCAGAGAACCAATATGCAGTTGGCAAAACCAGTTAAGACTCCCATGTCTGCCTCGGAAAAACTCAGTGCTTTCACTGGTCCTCTTTTCGACGATCCCACCTTGTATCGCAGCACTGTTGGCTCTTTGCAGTATTTGTCACACGGCCAGACCTTGCCTTTGCAGTGAATAAGGTCTGCCAATTCATGCATAACCCGCGGATTCCCCATTGGAAAGCAGTAAAGCAAATCCTCAGGTATCTCAAGCATACTTCCACCATTGGCTTGCAATTATCTCCCTCAACAACCTTCAACATCACTGCATTCTCGGATGCCGATTGGGCTGGGTGTCCAGACGATCACAGGTCGACTAGTGGATATTGTATCTTCCTCGGGTGCAACCTCATATCATGGTCTTCCAAGAAACAGCCGACGATTGCCCGTTCATCAACAGAGGCAGAGTTCAAAGTAGTTGCAAACACCACAGCTGAAGTCGTCTGGTTGCAGCATCTTTGCCGTAACCTTGGGATCAATCTGACGTGTGCTCCCTTTTTTTACTGTGACAATATGGGAGCAACCTACCTCTCATCAAATCCTGTATTTCACGCTCGAACCAAACACGTTGAAATAGATTTTCATTTCGTGCGTGATCATGTACTAAATAAATTCTTAAGTGTTGCATTCATATCAGGAAAAGACCAGCTTGCAGACTTGCTTACAAAACCTCTCTCAGCCCCACGGTTCATCTCACTTTGTTCAAGTCTTCGTCTTCAGGCTTTGCCGCTCGACTTGAGGGGGGATGTTAAGGACAAAATTGGCCCAGCAATGTCTGTCAGCTCATCAACCTCATAGCCAAAGATACTAAGCAACTCTGCTGACAAATAACAACTTCTGAAATGGAATGCATGCATGAGCTATGCTCTGCGCAGCACCCTCTGTAGTGCTCACTCACTGCTGTACATAATAGAATACAGTTTTAGAATATTCTATTGTAGCTCATGTCTATAAAAGGCCATTGTGTAATACCATTAATTCATTCAATGAAATATAGATTATTTCAGAGCTTTAACACAACTAATTAGTATCTTTTTATACGGAATTGTTGAGGAGGCCATGCTGACAATGAAGCCATGACATAGTTTTGTGTGCAAAGAGAGGAAGAGAACCATGCTACTATATACATGTTATTTACGGAATTTCTCTGTCAATCATGGAACAGTTAACCTCGTTTGATAATGCAGTTCAGATGAGATGAGATAGAATATTTTGTCAAAAATTAAATAAAATATTGTTATAATATAAATATTTAATATTTTTTTTTTAGAATTTGAAAAAATTAAATTGTTTATTATATTTTTTGTAGGAGTTTGCGAAAATTGTAATAATTATATGAGATAAAATAAAATGAGATGGTTTGATTTTATGTAACCAAACCAGCTAATGGTACAATTGTTTCACACAAAAGAAAACGGATTTCTCAAGTTAGATTTTCTGTACTGAATTAGCAAAAGCTGAACTTGCAGAAACCATGTCCGTAGAAAAATCAGTAAGGTCATGCATTGGCATTATAGAGCACACCATAGATGTTTCAGACATCTGACTGCAACAGTGTTATTAATATGGATGCTCAGAGCATTGGCAATGACCTAATTCAAATTTTGGCTAGAACTTCAAGTTTTAGCTATAGCATTAATTTTTGGCTAGGTAAATCTACATTGGACTAGCTATTAGATTAGTCAAAATAATAATATAATATTATTTTTATAATAATAATATTTTTTAATTTATTTTTTTCATATTTTACAATTACAATAACTATATGTTAATTAATAATTTAATTTGATACTTAAATTATTGTTTTCCAACTAATTTTTTTCCTCAACCTATTATTTTTCATCTACAAAAAATATTGAAGTTGCAAAGTACAATATTGAAGAAGAACCTGAAATGTGAAGTAAAAAAAATAAAATTCATAGTACTTTACATGGGATTTTGTTGGGATAGAAATGTGAAGTAAAAAAAAAGGAGCAACGGGTTTGGATGTGATTTTGTTGAATAAATTATTCTTTTGGTCTATGTACAGGAGCTCGCTATATATGGCCAGCAGGTGCTTGTCACTGTAGCTCAAAGCCAAAGAGTTATGGCTTTGGCTAATCCAATGCAGGTAAATTTGAGACAAATGAGGCAAATATATAGATGGTTTTGACATTTAGCTAGGCCATTGCTAGTGCTCTCAGGAACTCAAGCTCCATTAACACTTTTCTGATTTTCATCTTAAATTGTGAAATTTTGTTATACAGAAGAACTCAGAAGGCAAAAATTCGATACCAATTCTTTGAAAATTTTTGGGGATTCTATGTTGTGAATAATCATGCATCCACCAATGTTGTACTGAGAGTTATATTCTAATTCAGTTAGCAATAAAATATGGCTTTAGGACCATCATGTTATAGAAGTTATTGCAGTTTCAGACAACTGAATTATGTTACTATGGGATAATATTAATCCTTCCATAACATCATTTGTTCAAATATTTGTATTTTTCAGCCTTAGATTTTCTAGTTTTGGAAGTTTTAACAGTAGGAGGAGCCACTGAGCCCAACCTGTTTTCCTCTGGATTAAGGGATGATCTTTGCTTTTAATATGATACACATGGATGTTTGCCCCCCAAAACACATCTAATATTATTGTATAGTACCACATATCATTTTGAAAAATTTTATTCATCATCTTTACGCATCATACACTATATATTTATTTATTTTTTATTTTACCGAATGTGTAATATATAGATGATGAGTAGAAGAATTTAATTAATTTAAGAATAATAAAACCAAAAATAAATTAAAAAAATGTGGTGTGTGGGGATGATGAGTAGCAAATCTCTAAAGCTTATTAAAGTTGATTCTTTTATAATTAAAAAAAATATTAACATAAGTATTTTCATAATTATTATTATTATTATTATTTTAATGTATTAGAAAGATTTTATCAAGATTAATAACAAGACAAAGCCAAGTACACAGGAAGCATATAAATATTGAACTTAGTTACAAGCCAGGAACTAGAAAATGAAATAAGAAAATCATGGACACTAAAACTAGTTTTATTAAAGACAATAACCAAAGCCCATTGAAATAAGGTATTAAAGAAAAAAACATTTAAGTTTATCCACCGAACATTCTTGATCTTCCAAAGCATCGACCATTTAAATGTTCCAAAGTATCGAACATTTAAGTTTTTGGAGCATTTTTATTGGAGTCTTCATATCTCATATATCTTTATAATTTAAGGATAATTATAGGATTTTTTCTAAAAGTCCCTCCCTATTGAATTTTCCATTTTAGGGGAAATGTTTAGGAAATGAATAGTAGTTTTCCAAATATAGGGAACTACTATTCATTCCCCAAATCACTTTTATCAATATTTTATTCATTTTAATTAAATTAATTTTTCTTTTAATCATCTACACTTTCTTTCATAATCATATTTGTTATAAATTTAAATAATAGTTTTAAAAATAATTTAAATAACTCTCAAAATATAAAAAAAAAATTTAAAAAAAATTTAAATTCTATTTAAAATATTCATTAGAATAATAATTCAAAATATAAGAAAAAATATTGAGTAGTTAAATTTGTAAATAGAATGAGAGAAAAAAGTAATAAAAAAAGAATAGAGAAATATTATTTTAATAGAATAGAGATAAGGATGGGGAATGAGATGTAAAAGGTTTTTGAAAGATAAGTAAAATTTAAGAAAAAGTTTTAGGAAATGTACTTTTTAACTAAATTATAGAAAATTTTATGGAAAATCCAATGTGGATGCTCTAAGGCATAAAATGATCCTATTCTAAATAGTGGCAATTTGTAAGTTTACTCTTTAAGGGTGCGTTTGGATGTTGAAGTGAGTGGAGTTTAGACGATAAAATATTGTTAAAATATTATTTTTTAATATTATTATTATTTTTAGATTTAAAAAAGTTGAATTATTTATTATATTTTATGTTAAAATTTGAAAAAATTGTAATAATGAGTGAGATGAGATGAGTTTGATTTGAAAACCAACCTAAACCTCTCCAACAAGTAAAAAATCTATTCCAATCTTATTAACCGTCCAAGTTTTTATAATATTTAATTATAAAAGCTTAGATAGAAATTTATAGTATTATCATTTCAGCATGTCATAAATATGATTGTAATTTTTTTTAATAAAAAATAATATATTTTATTTAAAAATTTATAATACGAAAGAGGATAGAATTAAAGATAAATAATAATCGAAAGTAAATTATTATGACGGAAGACATGTCGCAGACATTTTTACTCGTGACGTGAAGAGTTGGAAGTCAACAGTCTTAAAAGGACAAAAACTTGGGACTTCCACGAACAAAAAACTCAATCCCAACGCCAAAACCATAGGAGCAAGCCTTTTGGTCCTGGAGAAACATCTCGTGAATCTTCCTTCGAGTTCAGTGAGCGTTTGTTTTTTACCAAAATTTTGAATTTTTACATTAATCGTCTCAGAGATGGCGGTGCAGTGGGTTCTGCTCTGCCACGGCCTGGTGACGCTGTTAGTGGTGATATCCTTTCTCTGTGGTCAGTGGCCTATCTTTCAGGGGACTTTCATCGAACGCATCCACTATTTCCTCACCTTCGGCGCCTACGATTACTTCCTGTACTCCCTCCCTCCCTCCCTCTCAGTCTTCTTCGCGATCTGCTTCGTCGCTATGCCCTAATTTGTCTCTTTGCTTTTGCATTTTGTAGGCGGTTTGTTGGGGTTGTGTTTGGCTCCAAGGGGACCAATGCGATGCTCTCCGTAGAGTATTTCTGCTGCGACCGACCCAATCCTATATTACAGGTTTGGTAAACGAAATTCTATTAGTTCTATGGCCACCATATGAGAGTTTGCCGAGGGCCCCGGGATTAGTCGGGACGCTGTTCCGGACACCCGGTGCCAATAAAAAAAAACTATATGAGAGTTCATCGTCTTTTATTGGTTGGGATTAGAGTGATTATAAATTTCTTTTTGGGAGAGTGAAATTGGGAAAGAATTGGGTTTTGATGGAAATTGAATGATGGTCGGGGAAGTGAGATTATTTTTTCTCGTCAAAATGTTTAGGCGTTTGGACGATGAATCACGGAAATGGGAAGAAAATTGCTTTTATTTTATTCTTTAATTTTGTTAACAGTCGTATCAAAATTTTGATTTTTATAAAGGGGTTTTGATGATGGAGGGAGGTTCCATTTCGACGCCTCAAGAGACGGCCAATGGCTGGAATGGGCTTGGTAGTTGGTATAGAATGGGGTGGGCGGGTAGTCTTGCAAAGGGAAGAACTTAAAAGAATATGTATATAGATGTGCACTCACCGAAGCTTGATTGTTATATCATGTCACTTGCGGATTTGTAAAAATTTGTGCTTACTAATGATCCAGTCAAGAAAATATTGTTCCTTTTCTTTCCCAGTTAGAATTAATCTTTCAGTTATTTTTACTGTTTTGTTGCAGATCATATATCTCGCAATAATTGGAGGAACCTATTACTTTATTGCAAATTCTTCCTTTGAATATATTCCTGGCTATTATCTAAGTGGAGTTCACAGGTATATGTTAAGGAGTCTGTAACTTACTGCTAGTTTGGGTAGTGGAGTATTCAATATTCTATCATTACTTTTTCACTACTATTCACAGAATATCTGAAATCAACTTACTACCCAAACGCAACAGTCTCTGGCTCTTTTAATTTAGTTTATTTTAGCGCAATTCCATTTTGAGTTTTCTTATTCATTTCATGTCCTTGCAGGTACACAAGCTTGTTGGCTGTTGGTGTCGGTGTTCTGCTCTTTCTATTGACTAGCTTTTCTGATCCAGGAACTGTGAAGGCGGATAATGTTTCAAAATATATCTCTGCCTATCCATACGACGATATTATTTATTCGGAGAAAGAATGTTCAACTTGCAAAATTCCCAAGTGTGTTTATCACCCTTTTCTTGTTGGTGATGAAGTTTCTCTGGAATTCAACTTGCACTGACCTTTTCATTTTTTCTATTGCTTTGGCTCAGACCTGCCAGGTCCAAGCACTGCAGCGTTTGTGATCGCTGTGTTGCTCGCTTTGATCATCATTGTGGATGGATGGTTGAATTCTCAAATCTTCTCTCTTTTATAAATTGATGTTCTATGTGGTGTATGTTAAAAATATTTCAATTGTTACAGAATAACTGTATAGGGGAGAGAAACACTCGCTACTTTATGGCTTTTCTTTTGTGGTGAGTACTGCATGATTTTGTGTCATTTAAGTATTTGGTTTTGCAATTTATTCTAAATCAATGAATGAGCAGTGTCTTTGATGGTATCAACATTATTGGATATGTGTATCAGTATACTGTTTCTGTTTGTTCTTACTTTGTTTATTTAACTTTTTGTGATCTATTTATGTAATCTGTTTTTTAGTGATTTTGCAGGCATTTTCTTCTCTGCATATATGGCACAGTTACCATTGGGTTGGTTCTTGCTGGACAATTAAAAGAATTAAGAGTTACTTATATTTTAACTGGTAAATTGATATTTGTTTTGAGACGTCTTCTAGTTAATGGTTTAGTTACATTTGAGGCTAAATGTAATATCCATTCCTCTATTTCTTGTTGCAGTCTATTATGGCATTGACAATTCTTTTCGTAGCTTAGCTCCACATGTTGTACAGGTGACTGCTTTCTTTATTTTGCTTCTTTGTCATCCAAAGATTTCTTTTTGTCCATTTTTTTGTGTGGCAACTTAAGAATAAGTCTAGAAGCTTATCACTTTCTGATTTATTTTCTGATAATAGGTGAATAATTAGTTCTTTTCAATGTTGAAGTCCCATAGTTGGACCATTTATGTTAGATTGCACATTTCTAATTCTGTGTGGGGTATGGGCTATAACAAATGTCTATTTACCTAATAGTTTTCTTGTGTGACGCAGTGGTTGTTGGCCTCCTACAATACTCAAATACTTCTGATGGTGTTTCTGGCAATAGTTTCACTGCTATTGGCAGGTTTCTTTGGCTACCATGCCAACCTATGCCTCACAAATACCACGACGAATGAGGTTTATTTTCCCTTCTCTGACTTTGCTGAAACAATTTTTCATCTTTTCTCTTCATAATCTACAGTGAGGAAAAGATGTTTGTGAAAGCTCATTACATTACATTGCTGCATCAGGATGACTTTCTGATTTTTTCTCCTTTTAATTTTGTTGGTTTCTTTTGGTGGGAGAAGAGAGGGTTTGGTTTATGGTATCAGTGCTTCAAATGGTTGCAGGCTTGCAGCTTTTTTGGTACATGTAATTCTCTAAATGCTGGTGATACAGTGGAAACAACTGCTTGATCTCTGAAGTACATCACGTCACATTTCTGATAACAAAATTTCTATAAAAAACAATATTAGTTGGCAACTTGGATGCGTGAAATATGCGTCATTCTGTTAAATTTAGTGAGTATCAACTTGCTTATGGAAGTAACTTAGAAAGAAAGATTCTTTGAAAAATTGGCTTCCACTGAAATCAAGGTTGCCTTTGCTGAGTGGTATCTTTCTGTCAAAACCTAGACGTACTGGGTTCCTTTTGCTTTTGACCATTATCTTGGAGAATATTGAGGCCATATCTATTTTGTGAAGTCAGAGGAGCTTCCCTCATAAAAAATTATTTATGTCCTTTTCCTCATTTGCCATCTGCAGTTTCTTTTAGAAGTTCTAGGTTCTAATGGCCAATGGTCCTGTGCTATTATGCGTGTGGTGATTCATACTGTATCTCGTTTTTCTTTTATGAAACTAATATATTAACATTTAGCTGCATTGCAACCGTACTGCTTTGGGTTCATTACTAGAACCCTGAAAACTAAAGTGCTATGTGGATTTTTCATACAGACTTTTAAGTGGCAAGATTACTTAAGCTGGCAGAGGAAGCTAAATGAAGCAAAGGCAAGTGCTGCTGCCCTCAAAGCTAGTGTCAGTGGGATGAGAAGTGAAGGAAATCCTCCGAAGAGCAAATGGAGAGCCTTTTTCCAAAAATCGCCGCTAGAAGATATGCAGGTTGTTAAAAATAACATATACGATAAAGGATTCTTCCAAAACCTTCTGGAGATCGTCTTTCCCCCATCGATGAGATCCTCACTTTTGCAAACAAAATCAAAGTCTGGCTGAAATTTCCGTTAAAACTCTGTTGCTTTTGATAACATCAAATGGAGCTGGTTGTTTGATAACATGTTCCTGCAATTTTTGGTCCTTAGATGACCAGCCAGGGTGCTCCGGGAAAGGATTGTGTGAATCAGATCAGAACATTTTACATTTACCATAACTGCTGTAATTTGAGGCTATGGCACGTTATGGTGGGACAATAGATTGCGCTGGATATGGTGAAATATTATTAAACAGGGCACACCGCATTCTGTAAAAGTTAAATTTGGATAATTTACTGAAATAGTTCTTTCTTTCTTTCTCTTCCTTTCCTTTTTGAGAACCTATCTCATCCCATGGATTTATTTCATCTCTTTCTCAAATATCATTCAGGCACAAACACTTTAATTTTTAATTTTCAATTTTTTCATTTCACCATTACATCTAGGGCTGAGTTCCGACTCTGATTGGAGCTGCCGGAGTCAGAGTCGGAATGTCGGAGCCACATATAGAGAGAGAGAGAAAGAGAGAGAGAGACCTCCAAATATTCATCTAAAATCCAGACAAATCCACCAAACATTCATCCAAAACCCAAACAAATCCAACAAGCCTTCACTGATTAGCAACCAAACCCACAATCTTTTTTTTAATTTTTTGATAGCACCAAACCCACAATCTTAACAAAACAAAAAAGAAAAAAAAATCTTAGTAACAGAGACTAGATCGGAGATTGTGGTGCCTACTTTGGTGCAATAGAGCATGGGATCGGAGATTGTGGTGCTTCGTCCTCGAGGGACAGTCGAAAAGCACAACCATGGCAGCAGAGACAGACACTTTAATCAAAAGGGCATCATTTTATAAAAACAGAAAATTTAATGAAATCATTTTAGTATTTGCAAAACACTGCTAACTGTTAGGCCGCTCAAATGGCTTACACTTATATTCCAATTTTTAATATATTTACTTTATATATAGGAGTCATAATTCAGAGTTCGGACCTGGCATTGGCTCTGACTCTGACTTTGAATTCTGATTTTTTTGACTTCGTTAGAGTTGGAGTCGGAGCGGACATCAGATGAAGTCAGAGCTGGCAAAGATTTCGCACACCCCTGAATACAAATTTCCCAAACTTTTAAATAAAATATAAAAAATAATTCAATTTTTTCAAATTTTTAAACAAAATTTATATTAAAAAATTATATTATAACAATATTTTAACTTTATAATATTTTTATTCAATTTTTTTTCTCGTATTTTTCAAAATCTAATAAAACATCTTATTTAAATTATCTTACTACTATTAAGATGTTTCTCATTTTATCTCTTTCCAGACGAGGCCTAAGTCCATTATTTTATGTTTCATGAAATATCAGTCCAGTGATAAAAGTAGAAAATTGTTTTGTTTGGACTCGAGTCCTGCATGGCCGTTGGAGCAATATTGGTTGTGTGACTGTCTTGAGCGTGTACAATTTCGATAAGTTTGAAAAATCTAACTAAAATTAAGGAATACATGGTTATGTACTATTCTTGTAAGAATAATTCTTAATTGAAAGAGTCTGATTAAAATTATTACTTAAAAGTTTTAATGAAAGAATGTGAATTAAAAATACTTAAAAAATGAGAAGAATAAATGCTCCAAAATATTTGAGATGGTCTGTTTTTGCAGTCTATTTGGAGGATTGTTGATCGAGTAGGTGGTGGGCAAATTGCCAAAAGGCTGAGGTAGCGGCAGCGGCCCTGGATTTGGGTAGCCTGCGGCGATCATCTTTGGATGGAGGAGCACAATGCTAGAGGTAGTTTTGAACATAGGGGATGGAGGAGCTTTGCAATGACTGAAATACTTGAATTGTTTTGAACTAAATGGATACTATCTATTTTATTTTTATTAATTTACCATCCATTTTAAATGAAATAGAAAGAATCCTATTCCACACACACACATATATATATATATATATATATATATATATATATATATATATCATATATATCAAGGGGGGAAAAAAGGAGTTGAAGTAGGCAAGTTAGCTCGCAGTTACATCAAACTAGCGCTTTTGTAACCAGATTATTTGCTATAAATATATATATATATATATATATATTTTAAAATAGCACTTGTACAAGTAATAGATTGACAATAAACTGAATCTAAAATTTCAAAAAAAAAAGAAAAAAGAAGAAGCAAAGTGAACGTTGAATCTTCGATATTGAGCTTAATTAGCTTGTTTGGGGATTCTAGATTGGGACTTTTAAAGGTGAGTTTGGATGTTGAGTTGAGTTGAGTTGAGATGATAAAATATTATTAAAATATTATTTTTTAATATTAAAATTATTTTGAAATTTGAAAAAGTTAAATTATTTATTATATTTTATATTATAATTTAAAAAAATTGTAATGATGAGTTAAGTTGAATTGGATTGAGATCCAAACGTAAACCATCAAATTAAAAAAATATATATATTTATATATATAAAAAGTGTCCATCTAACAAATAAACGGCTATCAAGCCGAATAACTGAGCCGATTAAAAATTTGTCCATCCGTATATTTGTCCTGTGTATTGTCAAGTTACTTTAATATCCTTCTATTCCCTTCCTTAGTGTCCGTTTAGGCGAGAACTTTTTGGTCCACCTCTTTTTTTCCACCGTCTCTGTGACTTGTCAGCCTTTCACTCCTGTCCATCTCGATAAGAACAAATATTATTACTCTATTGCCAGTCTCTCCCCAATTCATTATTTTTAAAACTGTTTGTCACTATAATTTCGAATTGAGAGAAGCCATCATAAAAGCATTCGCTCATTTTAAAATTAGAAAAACAAAAGAGGGAGCCGTGCTCTATATTCGCAACCACTCCTTGGGAATGAAAGAAGAGTGATTTAAAGTTGTACGGTAAAAAATCTAAAAAACCAAAAAACCTTCTCTTCCGTGTGAATTCATCCTTATCAGTTGCCGTCCATAATGTCAGTCCGACGATTGGTAATCCCAACAGACACCGAGAGCGCTGCACATCGAAAGGATTAAAAGATTCTGGTGGGTTAGTCCTCTTTCCGAAATTTAAATTTGATCTTCCGTTCTTTTGCTTTTGCATATTGGTCTTATAGGTGTTCTTTGTTTCAGGTATTTTTTACGGGAAAAAAATATATTTCTTCTTAATTTTATTTGTCATCTCTTTTTTTCCATTTATTTATTTGAACATCCTGCGTGTATATAGTTTTAAGTATAGCATTTTCTGCTTTTTTTTTTTTTTTTTGGGCTATTGTAGTGCTTATTATTTTCAGCAGTGCTACATGCAACCGAAGTAGTCGTTCTCACAGGTCAGTTTGGAGAGCTGTTATCTTTTTGAACTTTTTAATTATTAGAAAAAAGATTGATGTTTTCACAACCAAGTTGGACATTGACATATTAAGTTAGTTAAGTTTGACAATTGAATGAGAGGTTGAGTTCAGTAATGATTTGATGGTTTAGCATTTTCCTGCAGTGTTCTCACAGTACATGTGCATGGAGAAGATATATCCGGAAACATTCTTCGTAGTTGCCTGCATTTGGTAGACCTTGCAGGAAGTGAACGAGTGGACAAATCTGAAGTTACAGGAGACAGGCTCAAGGAGGCACAATATATTAACAAGTCTCTTTCTTGTCTAGGAGATGTTATTATGGCCTTGGCTCAAAAAAACTCACACATCCCTTACCGAAACAGCAAACTCACACTGCTCTTGCAAGATTCCTTAGGTACTGTGTTTCATCTATCCAAATCACTGGCTTGTCTCTTTCTTCATAATGCCTCTGCCTTCTTAATAGTCTCCAACCAGGGCAACCCACTTCATAGGATTGTTGTTCCCAAAAAGAGTAAACTCTTTTTGTAATTGGACACTCGTATAATAAATTTGTATTTTAGGTGGACATGCTAAAACATTAATGTTTGCTCATGTGAGTCCGGCAGAAGATTCATTTGGTGAAACAGTCAGCACTCTAAAGTTTGCTCAGAGGGTCTCAACTATTGAACTAGGAGCTACTCGTCTGAATAGGGAGAGCAGAGACGTTATGCAACTTAAGGAACAGGTAGACATTCATTACAAAAGGATTTGCTTCTACTTCCGTTCGTCATTTTGGACCAAATATTGCTCTGTCATTTATTGAAAAATTATCTGGATTTTTTCTGTTAGTCTTCTATATATCTAGCAGATTTGGGGCTTTAACAGAGCCGTATTAGTTATCCAGCACTAACACCTGCCATGGTTCATCGCAAACTCACACGTCAAGTTAATTTCTATAACAGGCGTATTTTTTTAATATATATCTTGCAGATTGAGAGCCTAAAGAAGGCATTGGCAAACAAGGAAGCTCAGAGTATGCAGTTAAACAAAACAAAGGAGCTAATATCTCCCTATGAGAAACCAAGAGCAGTGGCTGAGAGAACTCCTCGACGTCCTCGAGGACTGAGCATTGAGAATTGTAGCACAAAAACTGAGAAACAAATGAATATTGAAGATAGGAAGGGAACCCCTTCTGTGCCAACTCGTTCAAGGAGATTGAGTTTGGAAGGGAGATTGAGTTTGGAAGGTCCATATGTTAAGAAGGATAATTTGCAGATAAAAGTGTCAGATGATGACAACAACTTCAGATTATGCACTGATAAAAGAGGGAGAAACTTCAGATTATGCACAAATAAAAGAGCCCAAAAGTGTTAAATGATAGGAAGGGAACCCCTTCTGGGCCTGTTTTTGTCTGATCCACTAATAAAAGAAGTACGTAAATGGTGACACCAACTAGATTTATTGCTTTCATTTAAATTCATGAGAAAGTGAGGGTGGCACCATTTGAGATTAGAGGGAGAAAGTGGTGCATCAGAGGCTTTCAAATGCACCAATGTGAAAGAGTGATTTATCAATGTGGAAAAATAAAAAGTGGGAGAAAGGGACGCAAAAAATTATTTAAGTTGAAATTATGAGGAAACAAGTGGTTGTTCAATAGAGAATTGAGGATATAATCCTAGATGGAGTTGAGTGGCAGAACTGGACCCTCTTTGGATGTGCACACGGTGGAGGTCAACTCGATTCCGGAGTCCCCATGTCGGTTATCTCCTCTACCTCCCCGTTGCCATTTTATTCAAAACAGTTAGTTCGTTTTTTTTCATAATTTTCATTAATCCTTAATGGTTCCTTAATTAAACAAACAATTAGGTTGATTATTAATCATAATCAAATAATTTATTTATTCAACTATAAATTAAGACCACTTTTAGGGATAGATATTTTGGTATGCAATGTTCTATTTTGCTTGCAATGTTTTTTTATAAAACCATGTTATAACTTCTATTAATACTCTTTTTTTATAATATATCACAACGTATAATTATTTATAAATTATATAAACATTAAATCGTTATTTAATTAATAAAAAATATTACATCCTTATTAATAAAATATTAGTTCTTAACAAAAAATAAAGAGTATTGCTAGATACAAGCTCCAAATGTACAAACCCTTTGTAAAAATATGGACCCCATCAAGAAAAAGTAAGTTTTTCACACTTTTTCATGGTGGAATCTACTTTTTTATAAAGGACTTGTGCCGGACTTGTATATTTGAAGCTTGTGTATATCATTTCTCAAAAATAAATGAATATAAACTAAGCAAAAGTGCATTGCACGTTCCTTTCACCTAATATATATATATATATATATATATATATATATATGACATGCTATAACGTAGCCTTATAAATCACATATATTATATGAGAAACAATCAAATGCTTTATGAACATATCCTTCAATTTCTTGATATTAAAACTGTAACTCCTCCCACCATCACCAAAAAAGAGAGGAAAAAAATAAAAAATAGAGAGAAGAAAGAAAAGCTCCTTCCAGGCAGGTCGATCTCACGGGCTCGTGGTTGCTGTTAAAGGACAACATTACCCTATATATATATATATATATATATATATATATATATATACACAATTTTGGTAAATGTAGTTAGCCAGACGTTTGGGCTACATGGAGAGGGCGTGGCTTGATATCTCTACGCCGCATGTACGTCAAAAACTGTCCTGGTAGTTCTTCCAAAAGAGCCTGTACCACAGATATCCGCCCACCTGCCCACACCACATTCACTTTCTTAGTTCAACGCAAACCAAACTGAAGAAACTAACGTCACTTAGAACTGGTTTTTGGGTTATAATTTGTAAAGCATCCAATTATCCAAGCATGCAATTTTCCAACTGGTCACTCAATCTCTAACTCTTAAATAGAGATCATAACTAATCGAATTAAGGAACCAGACGGCACTAGCAACGACAGTTCATGTTCAGTCCAAACCCACCCTTTTTTCCTTTCTTCACCAAATCATGAATAATTTATCCAAATGGAAAAACCATATGCTTCCTTTTACTTATTTTTCACTTTTCTTTCACCAAGGCGAGCTGGAATGAGTTATTTTGAAAACAATACTAACCCAGAGAAACTTCTGAATACGAAGTTACAGTCAGTTGATGATTTAGAGGTGACACGAAAGGCTTTGTATGGACAAACACAGTCAGTGCGTACTTACCATGCACATCTCGCATTGAAACAAACTGTACGATGTCATGCGTAGCAACACGACCTGTAGAGCTCGCTAATCGTTGTCCATTATCGGCATCAAGAACCTGCCAAAAACAAAGTAAGATAGCAGACTGGGATACTAATAATTCATTCACAGGAGTGTTAGAGGAGGTCGTTAAATTAGAAAACAAAGGTTTACCTCCATTTGTCCAAAATCTGCACCTCCCACCCCCACTATAAGAATTGATAGAGGAAGATCAGATGCCTTCACCAATGCGTCTTTTGTTTCTTGAAGGTCAGTAAGGACTCCATCCTAGAAAAGGCGGCAATTTATTAAATTAACGGATGAGGGATTGATGGAAAGAGACATAAAATAAAGTCAAAATTCTGTTTACCGTAATAATGAGCAAGACGAAATACTTGTTGCTATTGTACGAGAGAGACTGGCCTGCAGTTTGAGCAGCTGTGTTAATCACTTGACCAAATAAAGTTGGTCCTGCCAGAGCTACATTATGTAGAGCACTTGCGTAAGCAGTCATAATCCCCTCAACTCCTTCGACCTATTAATAATAAAAGAAGCTGACTGTTACTTTAAAGAACGAAAATGCAGTTTTCATAAGTATATGAACATGTTGCATTGTGTAGCTACTAAGACCTTTATGCCTACTAATCCTAAAATACAAATAACTTATTTTCAGTGTGCAACTTATGGTGGTATCATTTTCATTACATACACAATCATTGGTCTCTCTTTTTTAACGGATTGCGAAGACTTTCTATAGGGTGTTCACTGTTTTTCAACTAATTTATTACAAGTTTTCTATTTGCTTAAAACTTACTGTGACATCCAATGCAAGACCATAAAAGATAATAGTAGGGAAGGAAAAACGAGAAATATTTAAATTTAAGGACAAACAATGATGGTGTATCCTAGTTTTGGATGCTGAATTATCAAAAACTACAAAACGTAATGATGAATAAAGGAAGCCACTATATGTGTTACTAAATTATCCGTATCGAAATATGTTAAAAACTAGACTTCATTTCTCCACCAAAAATTCCAGGGCTAACTATAAGATTGCAAGAAGATAAACAAGATACGTGATACTTGTTTGAAAACAGCTAGTATATCACATCCAAAATGCTGATCAGAGACGATGCAGCAAATTAAGAATTATAAAATCAGCTCCTCTCACCTCAAAGCTGCCAGCACTTCCATTCAAGTTGAAACAATGCGAGATAGTGCCATCAGATGTTCTTCCTCCAAAGCCCCAAGCAGGAAAACGCTTATCAGAATCATAAAACTGAATGACCTCCCCTACATCTATTATAGCCTGCAAATAATTTAGTTAATCACGCAGAGTACAGTGACTTCACCAATCAATGATGATTTCTTTTTTAGAAATATGTTAACTTTTGTTTTAGTTACAATATATATATATTATGTTAAAGATGGCTATTGATGTGAGCAACCAAATTGGATATTGAAAACTAGCTACTAGATCAAATTGAGTCATAACAGACAAAAGACAGCAATTTAGAAACATTTCTATGGACCAAATCAATGTAAATGAAAAATACACCTATACAAATTTCGGAGTGAAACTAATACCCTCTTGAAAGCCCCAGAGGATGCACAGCCTTACGGCCCTTACCTTCTGATATGAATTCAACCAGCCAGAAGGATCGATGTAGTGTAAAGAATCTGGATTCCGAGGATTTCCATTTGAGGCTGGAAAAAATAACTTAAATATTCAAATTATGAATAAGACATGCAGCAAAAGCCTTTATAACTAGAAAAAGAGAACCAACCAATTTTTTTTTTTTTTATAAGTGAAAAACCAAACAAATTCAATTACCACAAGTATGCTAAATTATTCCTATAGAAATTCAAATAATATTTACCTGTAAAGTCAACAGCAACCATAAAGTTAAGCTCAAATCCACTAGAAATGTAATCAAGAAAGCTGTATTGTTCCTTCTCGCAAAATTGATCCACAAACAGCTGTCCCTTCAAAACCTATATTGACAATTTTTTTTTATTGGTAAACAAAATTTTACTAATTAAGAATAGGCAAAAGCCCAAGTATACGGGACATATAAAAGAGCATTGCCTGTGCGTGCTAATTTAGTGATAAAACCTATATTGAAAAATTATTGGACAGATGAGGATCTAAATAAAAGGGTTAACATAAGATATTTTATAAAATCTTTCTGCAGGAATGAATACGTACCTTCTCATGACCATGATGAGATGTTAAGGTAAGATTGGCACCGCTTCTACCTTTATAAAGTTTTTCCAAGTCTGCCACTGACTTCTGAAGCTTACTGATGAGGTAAATTTAAATAAATGATTTTCTTTAGACCAGAGACTGAACCGCAATAACAAGCAAAAGGGAAAACAAATCAACATGAATCTCTACATTCGATGAGTTCCACCTACCCAATGAGCACATGATTGCCACTGCTGTTGAAATCAAAGCACTCGATAATTAATGGGTTATCCTGTATCAAGTCAAGCTTTATGTGCCATATGCATCATCTTAATCATCAAAATAATAGAACATACAATAATCTATGATCTGATGCGACCCAGAATCATAAGGTGACAAACTTACCTTACTCCCAAACTGCTGCATACTCAGGCATAGGGGCTTCCAAGTTGGATTTAAATTGTTGTTCACCACCTCAGTCTTGCATATTGTAATGGAGCCCCCACTCTCAACAATTCTAGATACTCTTAAAAATGGATCCTAGAATAAAATGACAAAATTTAAGAATGAAACATAATCAGGAATATACATGCATAAGTGACACAAAAACCTTTTAAGGTATCTGCTTTGCAAATACATACACTTTTAGAAAATAGGTCCTTGTTATCCAAGTATGAACAACGTAATATCATCTCCACTGCACTCCTTGAAGCAACCAATTCCTCTGCATGGATTGTGAGTACCCCTAAGTTCCTCAAACTAGTACGCCCACTTTTGCCATGGAGATTTAGGGTTAAACTCCGACTTTGTTTTGTCACTATCTGCTATGTAAAAGAGAGAGAGTGAAGGGATATTGATGTTCATCTCATGATGAGCAAAACAACATAAAATAATTTAAGCCACTTATTTGAAAATGGCAGCAGTTGGAAAGCATGTAATCTAATATAATAAAATATCTCTAAAGTAGGGAACTAGCTCACACGATGGTCTTTCTGCTGTTAAAATTTGTAAGGTGGAAATCCTATAATTAAATAACTTTGCACTCAATTTACACTAGCTTAGTGAAGGGATATTGATGTTCATCTCATGATGAGCAAAACAACATAAAATAATTTAAGCCACTTATTTGAAAATGGCAGCAGTTGGAAAGCATGTAATCTAATATAATAAAATATCTCTAAAGTAGGGAACTAGCTCACACGATGGTCTTTCTGCTGTTAAAATTTGTAAGGTGGAAATCCTATAATTAAATAACTTTGCACTCAATTTACACTAGCTTAGTGAAAAAGCATTATGTATCCCAAGGTGATACCTCTGATAGAACGCAAGTCGCCTCTCCAAGAAAATCTTGATCTTCCAATTTCAATGTCTGCAAGGCAAAAGGATACATATGTACATACATACACAATTGGCATCAGATATCTGTTTATAATTGTTTATTAACTAACTTTGTTGCCATTTCAATGTTTATTAACATGTATCAACAAAATTACTGCTTAGCAGAATTGCAAAAGTAAAGCATGATCAACACACATTTTCTCAGAGAAACCAGTATACAATTCACACTTAACAATTTATAAGACTTTTACGTTGCAAATTGCAGTATTCAGCACTTAAGATTGGCAGAAATACTACCATCGTAACACTAGCATGTTGATCTTTTTTTTGTTTATGGTATATATATATATTTTTGATAAGTTTGTTTATGGTATATTTCAGTACAACTTATAATTGAACAAACATAATCTATAAAATATGAATTGAAATGATAAATATCTTTTTCTTTGATTGATTAACAATAATTTTATTGATGGTAGAAAGTAGGCATAGCCCATGTACATGGGAAATTGAAATGATAGATACGAAGCAGAAACTATGATATACCTTCACGGGTACATTATAATATTTTGTATCAATATCATACACATGAAATCTGGATCAAAAAAGAAATGAGGGAATCATGAGTCAAAAGATATCAAATTAAAACGGGACTTGTGGTAAACAAGATATATCTCCACAAAGATGAGCACTTAAAGGAAGTTGGAAAGCTTACACCAACGGCTGCATGATCTCAAACTGGAATGCAACTGTAACTGTTTCTATCCACGTGGGATTCAAGCTATTCAGTACAACCTCAGTACGACCCAACTCGTCCAGTTTTCCATCTATTTTCTTAGCGTACACCACTGCCATGGG
Organism: Cyclocarya paliurus; assembly: GCA_029856935.1. NCBI lineage: Eukaryota > Viridiplantae > Streptophyta > Magnoliopsida > Fagales > Juglandaceae > Cyclocarya > Cyclocarya paliurus. The sequence continues at coordinate 36,000,128 of CM056949.1, forward strand.
ATCACTCTGAATAAAATAAAATATATTTAGCTTAACTGAAAGTAAGTACGGCAAGCCCGATCAAAACATGAATGAATCTGATACAAGCACCTAAACAAACTTCTGTGAACTGACAAACTCAGGCATTCAGATATATAAGCACCTTTTATCAGAAACAGCTAATATGGAGTAATTGTTTAGCTTGCTACATGTGTATATACTACTCATGGCACATGCAATTTTCACACTGCCTATAAAACAATGACAAGCACTCATAAACTTTATTTTTTTTTATCAGCAAACAAGAATTTTATTGATGAGTAATAGGCATAGCCCAAGTCCCCGTGTACTCATATTCTAGAAGGAAAAACACTAAAAAAAATTGTGGGGTAAGCTCAGTGTCCAGCAATTTCGAGCAAACAATACTTAAAACCAAAGCAATGGGGTCGTAGGTTTAATCATCAACAGGTTAAGCTAACAGAAGAAGCAAGAAAATCTCAAAACTTGAAATCCATTTCTTGTTTGAGAGTCTCCATGGAGGCATATAACCTCCTAAGTCCTGATCAACAAATCCTACAGCTACCAGTGCTCTAGGATCATCAATATGAAGTAACCACACAGTTATCATCCACATATATAGTATTCCAGCCCATGAGAAGAATATGGTGAAAGTCACAAAACAGGAAGGCTAAACTCCAGTATATCTAAAATACCCCTTATATACAAATATCTATCTGAACAAAAGACTGTTAAAAAGCATTAGCTAAAATATAAAGCAACGGACATGAGCTCGCATGCCCTTTTACATGTGAAAACCACACAGGTGATAGTCATCTCAAAACTTAGACCTAATCTATTCATAGAATTATGTGTGTTTAAGAAATATTATACTACACTTCTTGATAATACGGTGTGAATTGGATCATAATTTCCAAACCTCTAATAATAGAATTTATTTTAATAAGCAAGTAAACTAAGAATATAAAATATAAATGCAATGCGAGGGGACCATAGAGCGCATAAAAATTCAGCAACGGAAAAGTTGCAGTATAATTCCTCACTAAACATCACTATCAAACATAAGGTTAAGAATAAAAGGAATAAGTACCTTTGAAGTGATGTCACGATCATGCAAGTTAAATGCGGCCAAAGATAACTGCAACATAGATTTAAATTATATGAGTGCATTTTGCGAAACCAAAATAAACAAGTAAACAGTACAGAACAAAATGAAAAGACAAACTTCAGATGGGACAGTATTATAGGAGATTTGGATCTAGGCAATTGTTATTCTATCTGCATGTGCTGCTCTTTTGTTTTAAACCACTTTCTTTCATCTCCAAAGGATGGAATTTGTGCAGTTCTCCTCTTTTTACAGAATATTAACCAGTCACAAAGAGTTTACTAAGGAGGTATATTTTTTTTCTATGATGTGGAACCTCAATAAGACAAGGTCCTTTGGACCAACCACTAGATAGTAACCTAGGATGAGGGCTCGTTTAGGAAGTGAGATGAGATGAGAATTCTGTGAATAATAGTGAAATTGTTTGAGCTAAAATGTTTTATTGGATTTTGGAAAAGGAGAGAGAAAAAGTTGAATAAAAATATTATAAAGTTAAAATATTGTTAGAATCGAATTTTTTAACATTATTTTTGTTTCAAAATTTGAAAAAATAGTATTTTTTGAAAGTTTAGAAAAGTTGTAATGATTAGGTAATGATTAGATGAAAAAGTTGAAAATTTGGAATTGAAAAGTGTTTGTGTTGAATGATATTTGGGAAGAAAATTATGAAAGATTTTAAGATAAGATGAGATAGTTTGTGTTCATATACAAGCCCTTATCGTCAGGCTATACAATGAAAACTACTTTTTACGATAACTTGCCAAACGTCTGCATGCAAAACAAAACACTAATATAAATACGAAATCATTAGCAGCATTTATTTATTTCTGGTATAAGAGGTTCAGCTTTTTGGTCAAGTTCTGCAGCATGCATTTATTTAAGCATGGTACTACAGGTGAACTTTTCCCGAAGAAGAATTAGATCACCCACTAAAAAGTAAATATACTCGTGTTATTCTTGCTTTTATTGTGTTTTACAGGCATTCCCATTGTAAACATTCGTGAATAAAATTATGATGGTGTCATGAAACTGGAAACCGAGTTCTAGATTCAATTTCAGCTAGCTTAAAAATTGATTGAAATCTTAGGTTTGAATCTTTCATCCAAAGTGATTCCCATAATGCATCTTCCACAACATGCCATACAACCGAACAAGTGGGCACTGGGCCAAAGCAGTGTCTTTGCTTCCTAGATTGCTTCCTCGACGACTTGCCACACAACCATACAAGTTGGGGACAAGGCAATGTCTCATTCTCAAATTCACTGTGAAATCAAATAGATTATTACTCAAAAATTCCAAATGAAATATGGAGTAACAGAGTATCAGTCCACCTATAATTTGCAGGAAAAAAAAAAGGACCTTCAAGCACTATAGTTCTTGTTTCTCCAGTAACCAAAAAGAAAGTAACAATTACCATGATATAAAGAATAACAACAATAATAAAATTAGGACAAGTAAAGGTGGCTTGAACCAAAAAATAATATCCTGTTCAACTCTCGTCCCAGCCTTGTCCTCGACAACAAAACAGAGCACCAGAGATTAAAGAAAAAGTGAACCCTGAGAATTGACTACACAGAATAAACAATAGTACGAGCTTCAGCCAATGTGGGGTAACAGAATAAGTAATGGTACGAATTTGAGCCAAAGTTAGGTAGCGAATAAACAATACGACAGGAAGTAGAATTCACACACACACACACACACGAAGTTGCGCGTGCTATATAATTGCAAAGAAAAATTCTTCCCTATTTACCGTCTCACACCCATAAAAATACTTATATTCTATAAACAAAATTATAAATATTAAATATGAAAGTAAATAATAACTTATCCATGGAAGAGTTCCTCAATTGCAAATTGCAACGAGTTAACAATAAAAACCGCTGCAAGTACCTCGATTTGCGTGAAGAGTTGCTGGAGCCCCCGAGTCCTGTAGAAGAAGTCAACGGCATCGTTGTGGCCGCCATCGTTGTGGGTCATGGTGGTGGCCGCTGTAGGCCTCTGTTGGATCCCACCCACGGCTTGCTTTCCTCCTTGCACATCCGAAAAGCAGTTTCCCATATCTCTCTCTCTCTCTCTAAAACCCTGAATAAAGTTCCTTTTTTTTTTTTTTTTTAGGGGGGAGGGGGTATTTTTCTCCTCTCTCTCTCTCTCTGTCTAAAACCCTAGACAACTTTCCTCTATTCAATTGAGAAATTCAGAAATCTTTGTAACATAAGACGAAGAGAGATTACGTGATCAGTCCTCTATTTATAATAGCCTAGGACATTAAATACTAAGAAATTGTCATCTTCATTCTTCACGATGTTCCCTTGGAATTATCTCTAAATTACCTTTCTTAACTCTTCCTTTCTCAACGCGTACATCAGTAGATGTTTTGATTCCAATTCGAATAAGGTAAGCTAAGCCAGAATTTGATCTATTTGATTTGGTTATTAAATAGTACATTTGGTTATTTTTAGCGAAATTATATGCTAATTTCGTATAACAAGATTAATGAATTTATCTATAACTATATTATAAATTATTTTAAAATAATATCACTCATTAAAAATTAATTTTAATATTATAAAACTACTCTCCATTTTATGTCCTTACTTATTTTTTGTATAAAAAATTCGATTACTCTTTCTTGACAAATCATATTATTATAAAAAAATTAAGAAAAATTCTACTGAACAATCGTGCACCACACACCTTCTAGAGAGAAAAAATAAGAATTTTTATACTGAACATATATGTGGTGTAGGATTGCTAAATAGACTAACTCTAAATTTAGGATAGGTTTGGGACACAAGATAAAATATAAAATTTTCATCTCATCTTATCTCATCATTATATATTTTTCAAATCTCCATATAAAATATAATAAATAATTCAACTTTTTCAAATTTTAATACAACTTTTTCAAATTTCAATTCAAAATTTTCAAATCTTAAAACTAAAAAATAATATTTTAAACTTTAAAACAAAACATAAAATTCTCATCTCACCCTCCAAACCTATCCATCTGATCAGTTGTTAGCTCGCTTGCCTATAATCCTACTATGTATACTTTTTATTTTTATTTTAATAATGCTATATATACTTATACATTATATACAAATACATTAACATAGGCAAATAGTTTATGAGCAATATTAGATATATTTATAGGGGTGCAAGTTTCATACAGCTCATTTAAAAAAAAGTAAAATTACAATAAAAAAATATGTAATCATACTGTATCACACAAATAGTATCATACATTTCTCATAACTGGACTCGTTGCCAGTAATCAATACTAACATTGCTCAAACCTTCCTTATCACCCTGTAATGTATTGATTACTGGCAACGAGTCCATCTCAATAATAACCTGTCTGAAGCCTAGATCTAAACCAAACTTAATAGCCTGAAGAGCTTCAAACGTCTCAGATAGTAAAGGGTTTGGAAATAAATGTTCTGAAAAGGACCATTTATATATAAAAAAATGATATGTTTGATTTTTGGTATATATAATATGTACCAGTATATCGGTTTGACTTATCTCCTGTTTAAAAATTTATTGGATACATTCTGTTTAAAAACTAAATGGACAAAATTGTTTTTAAGTAAAAAACTCATTGAATTTTTCATTAATCTTTAAATCTGTTTTATTCACTTTTTAAATACAGGATATATCCAATAAATTTTTAATTGGATGTAAACCCAATCCTATCGACGAAAATATAATTGGAAAGAGATTTGGAACAATAATATTAAGTCTATGTCTGTTAAAATGAGTCGTAATGATTTTGCAACGTACGACTATATATTATAAGCAAGGAAGAAAAAAGAGAGAAAAACTTGTGATCGAGGAGGAAATCATGGGAGTAGTACTGACCTGGGCATGCATGCATATTGAATTACATTTTAATTCAATGGGGGTGATTGATCAACTAGAGCATTGTATGATATTGGTTTAATCAAAAGTCATCTTTAAAATTTAGCTAAAAATACATATTTTACATAAAATCAAAATTATTCAAGATATAACTCTACATTAGATTAGCTAAAATAATAATATAATAATATTTTTTAATAATAATATTTATAATTATTTTTTCATATTTTGCAACTCCGCTAAAACTATATGTTAATTAATAATTTAATAACCCAATATTTTATCCAGCATCCCAATGTGAAAGGCCCAACCGAGTAGCAAGAAAATGAGCAATGTCCCAATGTGCAGTTGGTGTATATTTTTAGAATAAAATAATTCTTTTGAAGATGAACAGGTATCTCCAAGTAATTTGAAGGAAACTTTGATGGTACTGTAGCTCATATATAGAGTTTCTTCATTTTGACTATTCCAAGGCATGCAAACCATTTTATTGATATTTAGCCAAATCTTGCATATGCACTGACATTTTGCTAATCCCATGCCACTGTAGGGGTGGGCAGCAGGGTCCCGCCCCGCCCCCGCATGGGCGGGTGGGCTACCCCGCTACGTCCATACGGGGGCGGGCCCCCCGCCCCGCATGGAAAAGGCCTAGTGGGGGCGGGGGGCGGGGGCCTCGCCCCCTCTCCCTCTCCACATATATAATTTTTTTTTATATTTATATATATATAAATAAATATATTGTATATAGATATATACAATTTATTAAAAACTTGAAACTGTATTCAAGTCATTGGATTGTCTTGGTCTCTTAGGCTAACTTTTATATAGGAGGCCAAGATAATCCAATATCTAACTCTAATGTGTTTAAGTTATTTTTATATTTATAAATGTTAATTTATTATTTAAATTATATTATAATTTAAGTCTAAAAAAAATATTTTTAAACAAAAAAATAAAATTTTCCCCCGCCCCCGCCTCCTGGAGGTGGGGAGCGGGGGGAAAATCCCAAACCCCCGCATGGTGCGGGGCGGGGTGCGGGGGAGGGTACCCCCCACCCCGCACCCTGCGGGTATCATCCCCTACATGCCAGTGCTCTAATAATATTCAAAGGATGCTGTTATTGTGCTGTTCAGGATTTTGTTTAGGATTTATTGTTGGGCGTATTTCTTAGTGCAAATTGTATTTTTTCAGATATATTTTAAACATGCATCTTTAAATATTTTTTTAAAATACATCAATACACTAATTATTAATTTTTTAATTATTAAATAAAAAAATACATGAACGATGAAAATAAAAGAACAAAACGGAACATAATATCATTTTCCATATTCAGATTCCATTAATGCATGGATTTGTGGAAAAAGTTTTTGGAACCCCAAGGGCCGGGGCATGTTATATTAATACGTGTGTCGTGAAGCATGCTAGCTGGCATATTATTAATGCAGCGTGTATATATATAAGAGTTTTGTTTTGTAAAAATAAATTTACGTACTAATCTACGTATTGATACTATTGCTTTTATTTTTTAAATTTAAATTAGCACTGTTTTTAATAAAATTTATTTTGTGATCAATCATATTAAATGAATACGCGTATTAGTACGCAGAATCGCTTACAATTAAATTTTTCTTATATATAAAAGATGATATGAAATATTTTTCCACGTACGTTCATTAATTTTCTTTTGCCTCGAATATATCCCCGTTAATCATTAATCAATATGAAAGCAATAATTAATTATCACGTACGTACTAACGTACTACGTGTTATACGATCGATATTATTCTACGTATATATATAAGCTGGATTTATCCTACCTATTATATATTGTACGTACGTATTTATATATATATATATATATTGTACGTATAACGTAGTATATATCAATCATGTTTCTCAGGCAACATGCCAACGTCTTAGAATTTAATTTCAGCAAAGTTCAGGCATGCATCCTGGAACCCATGCATGCATTGATCATGATCATTTATTTAGGAGGCATATATATATAAATATATATATATATATAAACATGCATGGCTAGTAAGCAAATTAATATTGGTTTTATAATTTGGTTCAAAAAACAAATATTGGTTTTATAATGATTTGTTTGGACGTCAAGGTCGGAAGTAGTAGAGATTGATAAAGATCATGAGAATAATATTGATCGAGTCCGATATCAATATTAATATTAATTTTAAACAGCTAGCTGGCACGCGCGTATCTTTATATATAATAAGCGCAAATAAATAAACAGGTGTCGTATATTTTTTTTTCTTCACTTTTAACCATCGTCTTGTTATTTAATTATAGCAATCCTACTTTTGTAAGGATGCTATAGACTTCTCTCTCTCTCGCACGAAAAGCTCTCGCACGAAAACCCTTAAAAAACCCTAGCGGCCGCTCTCAGCGGAGGGGGGAGGGAAATCTTCGGCTTCCTCATCCCCCCTCCTCTCCTCCCTCTCTACCGTTTGTCTTCGTAGGTTTATTACGGTTATTTTGGTGTTTATTTTGATTTATCAGGTTTCGGCCGAATAATGGAGGGAGTCGATCAGAGCCCCTCCGGTGGATGTTCTCCTTCACGCGTACCACCGGGAGATCCCTCGCCCGCCGATCATGCAGCCTCCCGCTTTGGGCGCCATAAGGAGTGGCGTGTCGCCCCCACGCGCGGACCACAGAGAACGCGTGGCATACGCGAGCCACCGCGTATCACACCGCGTCGGAGCCATGTGCGGCAGCTTAGGGCCCAGTATACGGCGCTGTCTTGACCGGCCGTTCGGCTTCTCCCAGTGTGGCGCGTGCCCCCCACGCACCACCCGATCCTGTTTGGTTTCGTCTGTTGTTGGGTTCTGTTTTGTAGTATATTTGATTTGGTTTGTGGTTGTTTTTTGGTTTATGCACCTCTGTTGAGCCCTGTTTAGTGGTTGTTGCAGTGTTTTTTGTTTGAGTTGGTTTTTTTACTTTCTGTCTGTATTTAGTTTTCTGCATTATTAATAGAAATAGGCTAGTGGACTCTTTTGGAGTCCATAGCAGTCAAGTCCCGCTCTTCCTTTGGGAGGAGACGGTGTGGTAGGACTCCTCCTCCTAAGGAGGATGGGAGGTGATAGAGCTTCTTTTCTTTTGAAAAGAAGTCGTTTTAGGCTTTGTTTTTACAGAGTGTGATTCTCTCTAACAAACCTAGTTTGATCAGAAAGAGTTATAGAAGTTAAGACAAAGTCCATCATAAAGAAATTTATGTATGGGATGCTTCAGAGTAGATGCGTAGGTTGACTTGTAGTCTGAATTTTTCCTGTATTGATAAGTCACATTTGTAACTTCAGAATTCATTAATGAAATGAATTCTATTTCTCTCAAAAAAAAAAAATTATAGCAATCCTACAGTTCCATATTCTCATGCATGCGAATAAACAGGTGAAACCCACCGCTTGTATCCACAAATCTATCCTCTGGCAGATGGCACAGTCATCCATCATGCCTCTTCCATCATGACTGTTGTTCTTTATTTCAGCTTTTCTTCCCCTGCCGCTTCAACTGACTGCCTTTGTGTGTGAACTTAAAATTTTCTTCCAATAACATGAGGCCACCATAGCATTCGGTGCATGCTAATTGCCATGCATGTCCCTCAAACCACAGCAGTGCACGTTCACCACACGAATGCGTTGCACGTTGCTGTTCTTTGCTATGGCGTTGTTCCTCTTCTTTTCATGGGGTTAACCAGCTTGTTCCCGAGGCCAACTACCACATATTGCACCGACTGCCATGCATGTCCCTCAAACTACAGCAGTGCACGTTCATAGAAACAGATCTATCCTCTGGCAGATGGCCCAGTCGTCCATCATGCCTCCTCCATCATGACTGTTGGTTCTTTATTTCAGCTTTTCTTCCCCCGCCGCTTGAGCCGACTGCTTTTGTGTGTAAACTCCAAATTTTTCTTCCAATAATATGAGTCCACCACAGTATTCGGTGCATGCTAATTGCCATGCATGTCACTCAAACTACGGCAGTGCACGTTCACCACGCGTATGTGTTACATGTTGGTGTTCTTTGCTATGGCCTTGTTCCTCTTCTTTTCATGTTGTTAAGCAGCTTGTTCCGGAGGCCAAATACCGCATATTGCACCGAATGCTATCCTCTGCATTGTACCATTACATTACCTCCATAGGCGAACGAGCATAGCCTGCTGTCCAGCAGGCCCTTCTCTTACCGTCAACCACATTACCACCGTGAATAAGCCACACCGTCCCATCACCGCAGCTTGGTTTCCCTTCTACCTCCCGAAAATAGATCCCCTGTTTTACCTCCCGAAAACAGAGTATCCTCACTCTTCGGATATCACAGGCCAACGGCCTCTCGGCTTCTCGTCCAGCTGCAATCAGTCCTCCACCATCTCGCTGACGACAGTCTTCTCTTGTCTTGCGCTGACAACATACATCTTCATTTTATCCTCACCGCCAATCTCTCAAAGAAGCTTCAAGAAGTGACGCCGATCCAAATTTTTTCCTAATTTTTTTTTCTTTTCTTGTTGTTCCTCGTCTCTATGTTGTTGCCTTTGAAGAGAAGGGTAAAATTTGTAAAATTTTATTTTTGCAGGAGTTTTTTTTTCTCTAGAGGGAGTTTTTATTGGGTTTCTCGGTTGCATGTTAAATCTGTTCTTCTTTCTTGTGCGGAGCAGTTTTAGATTTATTTCGCCATCTCGTGTTAATTTGTTCTGGTCAATTTTTGGTTGGGATTGTTCTATGATTTTCTGTTTGAGTCTGGGTTTAATTCTTGGTTTTTCTTGAATAGGGTGTTGGAGGCCCTGATTGCTGAAGCCTCTGCTCAGTGAGAATTTCTTTGTTCCGTGCAAAGTTAAACGCAGATTCCCACTAAGAGCAGTTTTTAATTTCCAGGGTATCTACGAGAGGGACATGAAGAAAACCCGCAGTCTCAAAACATTCCCATATCCGTTCTTCATCTCATTCATTTCATCGGGCTGAGAAAGATCGCAGCAAACTTGTAGATCTTGGTTCTCTTCCTTTTTAGCTTCTGGGCTTTGAAATTTGTGTGTTATGGATTAGGGTCTGGATTTATAACCTTAAGTTTATGTTGGATTTCAAGAAATAGAATACTGTTTTCAGATATCGACCTTGTCTCTTTTGCGATCAATTTTTGTTAGAGGAGAAATTGTATAGAGGACAGAGGTCAGAGGAAATTGTTCGGAACTTGAGGAATTTGTGTTGCATTTGGAGGAATATTTGGTGCTTAATTACCCTTGTCGATGAGAATGGAGGCAGGGTTGGTGGAGAGCGGGAGAGACATGGTTGGGCATGTTACCAGAGTTGGATATGTGAAGAAGATTAAAACGAGGAGGAGACGCACATTCTTGGTACGTACATTCATTCTCATGAGCTCCTATCGCTTGCGAGGAATTAGATGCTAATTTTGAGTTTGATTGAAGACTGCAATAATCCTGAGTTTTTGCGAGTTATTAATATATTGTCGTTGATATATTGTCGTTGTTTCAATTGTCTCATTGTCTGGTTTTACAATGTATGAATTAGTTGAAAATAGTGCATTCTATCCATCAGTATTATTCATGCATGATTAATTCCTGCTTGGGGGAATCACAATTTTACTATTTCTACTTTTATGTTTTGGTCAATCCCAACCTTGGAACTTTACGTGACTTGACGGTGTGTATAAATTCTGAAGGATGGATCATGAATAAAATGAACTAGAAAACTCAAAAGAGATTTGAATCCAACGGGGTTTTTATATTAGAATAGTAGAAGATATATTGGGGAGCTAGAGGATGCCAGAGCCAAGAATCTTAATATATACAAAATATACAAAAAAATTAAAAGAGAAAAAGGAGGTGATTTTTCTAGATGTGTGTCCAACTCCTTGTTTTGCAAAATAGATGAACTTTGTGTACAAGGACAAGAACAAAGTAATAGTATATTGTCGGTGCTGCTGATTATATTAATTGCATAGTTTCGATAATAGCCATTTCACCTTTTTTTCCCTTTGCAGTGTTCTAATGTCAAGCATTTCCATCATGTTTGTAGACAATATGAAGCCACAAGATGTGGGGCTAAGTGGAGCACTACAGTTTTTTAAGCCTTCAAATGAGGTCAAAAGTGATCCAAGGGTCACATCCACAACCATTTACAAGTGCGATAAATTTTCGGTAAGACTGACCTGTTCTTGTTGGTCGCCTGCAAAATATTCTCTGTGAAAAGGAAAAAATTATGCTGATCAATCATCCAGCTGCATTTTTAATACAAATTAAATTTGGAATACTTCTATCTATCAGATTCTGGTGTATAACAACATTAATTTAAAGTACTTCTTGGAGTCATTTTCATTAGTTTCAAATGGTTTGATACGTCTCCTTGTTATTCTTTTCTTGTGCAGTTGTGCATGTTCTTTCTCCCTGCAACTGGGTTTTTAGCAAGCTTTTATTTGGAGCAATGCACATCAAGTCCTTTGACTGGGTTGATCCCGTCGATTTGGATAGCTCTGTGCAATCCTCCCAATGTGAGTACCTCTCTCTCTTTCTCAACATTTTGAAATAAAATTGTGGAGAGATGTGATGGTGTTTGACTCAAACAGGATGGTTTTTTTGCAGTGAGATTGGCAAAGTTGAAAGCTGCAGAGTCTTCACGGCCCCATGCCACACTTCAGTATTATATCCAACAACTGGGGGAATATCCACGCTTTCACTGCCATAACCCCATGTGCAGTGCTTGATGTGCTAGGACCTCCCTATTCTAATGAGGATGGTCGAGATTGTTCCTTCTATAAAGATCATCCCGACGCTGCCTCATATATATATAGTTCATATATATATATATATATATATATAAAATTAACATATATATTCTCTCTCGGCAAACGTCCCTTGGACGTTTTATTACTACTAGTATATATATATTTATGCATAGGTTGTATATATGCGCGTGGACTTTGCGATCACGATCATGACCTTTAACATACAGCTAGCAAAGTGCTGGCGGGCGTGTTCATCTGGATAAGAACTAAATATATAAGTTGGAAATAATTAGAGGAATAATTCCACAGGTCGTTGGAACTGATCTTAATCATGTTCAATTGGTAGATCACGACATTGACATAGACTTAGTCTTTCTGATAAACATAAATTTTAGAATAGGATCTAGTAAAATTCACATGCGATCGATTGAGCTCTACAACTTAGATTGCGCAAGAGATCAGATAAAACGTACCCCATGAAATAGATTGTACGTACGACTATTCTTATATATATATATATACTAGTAAGGGCAGACACGTGCATTGCACGTGTGCCCGATTGAAAAAATAGAGAAATTTTACTACTTTACAATTCATACTGAATTAGAAAATGAAAATTTAAATCGATATAAGTTTTTAATTCTATTTTTAAATAAAGAATGGATGGAACAAATTTATAATGTTAGACTCAAAGCAATATGTACGCATTTTGAATTTTCTAAAATCGATTATGTATAGATTAGGTTTATAAACCAGTATCTTTGGATTTTAATAAAAAATAAATGTTGAACAAAATATGATTTATATTTTTAATTCAAAATTTGTTACCAATGGTTTTAAAATATGTTTCAATAAAAATTGATTTGTCTGAATTTTCTATGACATTCTAAATATAAACAACACAGAAGTTAGGAAAAAATAAGATGTAATAAAAGAGAAATGTGCAAAATTACAACATATTATAAGTCAAAATTCAGAAAGCACAAATTAAAACTTCAATCGTATAAAAATTTACAACTTTAAATATGAAAGCTCTAACAAAGCATAAGTTCAAATTATAAGTTTAAATTACAATAACATAAAAAAAAAGAGCTTATAACTAAAATAAATACGAAGCATCAAACGCATTTTCTTCAGGGTTGGGTGAAGTTTCGTAATTTCCAAAAGAGGCATGTAAAGCATTTTCCTCAAGATTGAATAAGCTTTGATAATTCCCAAAATAGTTTTCCATCAACAAATTCTGCTCGTACGTAATTGTTGAGGCATTGTCGGAGATATTGTTTGCACTGAATTGTGGCAGCATGGAATCGATAATTTCTGATTGAGACCAACTTCTGGCATCATTTGGCTGAGAAGGTCTTCCGTAACAGTTTTCATTAGGGTTTGTATTCACAGAACCATAAAAAAAATTTTGGGCGGCCTGTGATTCCTTCAAAGATGCAATTTGAATTTGTAGATTTAAAACCTGTAAAAAACAAAGTAAGAAATAATTTATTAATTAGAACCTAATTGAAATTAATTTTGTAATCATTATAAATAAAATAGGGAGTGTAAGGGTGAAGACCTGATGCTGGAGAGCAAAAATATGCGAAAAAATACCATAAACAGGATTTTCAAGCCGAGCATGTGCTTCATACGAAATTGTGGCAACTGCTTCAGAACGATCAATCACTGCCAGATTAGAAAGGAGTTTCGATACATTACTTGCACTGAAAACTTTATGAATGGTGGAAAAATTGGTTACCCATGTTTATGACTGAAATAAGGAGTATAGAGGCAGTCTTCAACACATTTTCTTCTCAGAAATTTGCAAGCTCCGCAAGCGAAATCCAAAGCAGCCATTTTTATCATCTGTTTCACTCTAAGGGAGATAAATAATTCCAATCGATAGATGCAGCCTCAGCAAATCACGGAAGTTGTCGCCTGGATTCGTGGAATGTGTCGCCTAGGTTTGGGTGAAAGAAGAAAGCAGTGATAATCGTAAAATTTGTCGGCTGCGTGATTAATCAAAACAATGTTCTTCTTTAAATGCGTTCGCAAGTGTCAGACAATTTTGGGCAAAAAAACGGTGTCGTTTTATACCTGAGATTGATGATTCACTTAGCCTTCGAAGGTGATGCTTGCTGATTTAGACGTAATTCCATGTGTCTCATGCTACTCAGGTCAGAGCATAAGTTAGTGATACTTTCAGCTATTGGATTATCACCATCTATGGGGCTTAATTTTTTTTCCTCTTTTTGGCATTTAGATATAATTTTTTAAAGTATAATAGAAAATATATTAAAAGTTTTCAGTAAGAAATTGAAAGACAGAGAAGAGAAATAAAATTGAGGAAATGGACAAATATGATTAGAAAATGGACACTCCATAAGTACAACATAACAGTCTTTATAAGTGCACATACATGAACTCTGGAAGGCAATTTGTAAAGTATCTATTAAGTTGTTGGGGTAACCTCATTAACAGATACAACGTTAAGTTTATTTTGGCGTAATTTTCCAAATTCATTCATAGATGCGGCCAAAACGATCATCCACTCTTTTTGTTGCATTGTATTTGCAAGATTTTCCATATACGAGAGGTCCTCCTGGAATGATAAAAACATATATAAAAGAATCAATTGCACTTCTTAAATTTGGTTAAAAGTATAAATGTTACCTCATCTACGTGTTGAACAAGTTCTGTTGTTGTACAATCAAATATTTTCTCTACTGTAGATCCAAATGCGACCACTGCGGTTGACTCGCTATTATCAAAGGCCTCTAAATAGACTCGACATCTACGAATAAGAAATAATTAATTAATTAATGATATTAATAAATAATATATTGTAATTAGAATGTAAAAATTGTTTATTTGAAAATATGATAAAAAATATTTATCTCGGTTGTGCAGTTGTCAGTTCCTTGCAATTATAACATAAGAACTGTTCATCTTTCTCGTACCCAGTAGTTTTGCTGCAGTTTCCACATTATAAATAATAAAATGGCTGATGCAGATTAGACATCGTAAATCTTGCTCTAACCGAGAATGTCAACCGCTGCATTAGAATAAGAGAATTAAATATGTCAATAAAAGCTAAATATTACCATATCAACAAAACGCGGTAAATAATGGAGACTATACATTTAACCAACTGCAGTATTGCAAATCCATAACACATAAATCACAAACTCTTGTATTTTATCTTAATTTTATCCCAAAAATTTTTTACTCTAACCAGGATTGATAATCAATGCATTAGAATTGGGAACTAAATGCACGAATAAAAGGTAGATCTTAGTACACAATCTGAGCTTAACAAATAACAAACATTTTAGATATAACTGGACGCACTGTTCCAAATTCACAAGGCAAATTTAACAAGTTATTATTTCTCATTTCCATTTCATCCCAACCAACTTCCAATTTCCATATTTGAGAAGTAACATTAAAAAAAGTAGGAGTTCAAGATTTTTTTTTTCAATAACAAACATACATCGTTGCACTAAAACTAAAGAATTAAATG
Organism: Cyclocarya paliurus; assembly: GCA_029856935.1. NCBI lineage: Eukaryota > Viridiplantae > Streptophyta > Magnoliopsida > Fagales > Juglandaceae > Cyclocarya > Cyclocarya paliurus. The sequence continues at coordinate 36,015,355 of CM056949.1, forward strand.
AATTGATAAAAGTTCAGTACGACCACATTAATTGAACCGTAACAAATAACGGGAAGTCTAAATTTAATCATATGCAATGTTTTAAAACCACAATACACAATTATATATTATAAATTTTACTCTAAGCAGAATTGATAATCAATGCATTTGAATTAAGAATTAAATGTACGAATAAAACTTAGATCTTACTACACTAATTGAACCTAACAAACAACAAGTGTTTTAGATGTAACTGCACTTATTGTTCCAAATTCACAACGTATAATTAAGAAGTTTTCATTCTCCATTTCTATTTCATCCCAACCAACCTCCAATCTCCATATTTGAAACATAAATGACAAAAATATGTGGAAGAGGAAAAAGAATTCAATAAAAAATATGGATCACTGTACAAAAATTAATCAACTAAATGAATTAATAAAATATGCATTGTTTATAAACCACAACGCACAAGTAAAAAGTTCCCATCCTCCATCTCCATTTCATCCCAACCAACCTCCAATCTCCAAGTTTAAAAAGTAGATAGGGAAGGAAAAATTTGATAAGAAAACTTATTTATAAGAAATAGGAAATATGATTTTAGGCAATAAAATTATACCGTCATGGATGGCATAGATTTCAAGGCTTCAGCAATTTCAGAAATTTTTATTAATGGATCAGCAGAAATGGCTGAAGTTGACGCGCCTGGCCTATTAAAATTGTTGGCAATTATTTCCTCAATCAGTGTATTGTTTTCTGTTGCCCTGGAAATTTGAATCAATAATTAAACCAAAAGCGTGGAGGACGAAAAAATACATGTTAGATACATGTGATAATAAATTGACAGAAGAGAACATAAAATGTACATTGCATCTAAATAATAATGTAATAACTTATTTTAAGTTGCAATTTACCATGCACGTAATGAAACAGCAGATGCGAGAAAATGGTCAACAGTAAAAATGTGTGTTGGTCTCGACGATAAGGATAAGTCTACATTTAAAATATATATGAATAAATATCGAAATACATTATAAATAATAAATAAAAGTGTTAATATTAATGAAGAAGAAGTACCATTATACGAATAGACTCTGATTCTTGTTCCAAGAAGAATTGGCTTGTTCATAAGAATGTTATAAATTTGACGGCACTCGTCGTTGACAAAGCGATTCCACATAGACAAATGTAAAACTTTTTGACTACCAAAATGAGCAATAATGTTAAATTGATAAGAATAAAATTATCATAAGATATTAAAGTGGGAAATTGATGAATCTCAGATTATATATATTAATACCTTGGATCAAGCACATATATATCTTGCACCAATGATTTCCCGTGACTCGTGTTCACTTCTCTTGCCATGTTCATATGGATTACTATGGCCAAAAGATCTAATTTACAAAATTTATATTATTCTTTTGTAATAAGGAAAAAACACATAAAGATAGAGACATATTTATATAATAGTGTAACACCCCGCTCCCCAATAAAGACATTTTAGAATTTTTAGGGAGCCAGTGTGCTACTACTGAACTTGACTAAAACTTGTTTTTTTTTTCTTTTAATAACGAGCCAGATGCAAAAGATTCCATAAATAAAATAAAATTTAATTAATACTTAAAATCCAACATAGAGTTTGCGGAAGCACTTATTTAAAAATTTTGGAAGTCTCATGTGCTTATCAAAATAATTTACTGAAATCTTAAACCATAAAACTTAATCATAGCAAAATCTGTCTAGGCCTCTGTCTCGCCTCCCGGGGTCAAGTCTTGTCCTGCAGTCTCATCCTCATAAATGTCATCACCTGGGGTGGTTTAAAAACATGAAAAAAGTAAGATGAGTCGAATACTCAATAAGTACACATCATACAGTAAACATAATGAACATAAGGTTTCTTTGAAAAACGTGCATACTCATAAATACATACGTAAATAACGTGAACATGAACATGAGCTTATCTTTCACTTGTCATAGGCCGTTACCCACTGTTGACCCCCGTGAGTTAGGATTAGCGAATCTAAATAGATTCTGATTCCGCCCGTGGCCGCGGGTTGTGGAATCCATACATAAGGAAGACATACTGGGTGCACTACCAGCATGTACGACCTGGCAATGCAATATGCCCATAACATAGGTACCGTCTTCATATCATAGCATAGGCCGTTATGTATCTTATCATTCTTATTTCATCATAATCATACTTGCATACTTGTCATATCATAGATTTCAAAAGAAATCACATTCATACTTGTCATATCTTGTCATATCATATCATAGATTTCAAATGAAATCGCATTCTTTCATAACATGTCGTGATGCATGACTTCTCACATAAAATCATGATTTTTCATAAATACTTTAATGCATAAATCTTCACATAAAATCATGACTTTTTATAAATCTTTTGATACATAATTTCTTTCATAAAATCGTGAATTTTCATAAATAACTTGATGCATAATTATTTACATAAAATCATAGATTTTCATATTTTTATCATGTCTTGGGTACGTAAAAAGGGGCTTCCAATGGAGGTTATTCATGCATAATATTTTATAAAAGACATGTCATTTACCGTACATACGTGTAAGGGTATGATCATGTTACTTACTTTGCAGCGCTACTTCCTGAATCTTAAGTTGTAACTCGTCACCGAGAAGAGTACGCGATGGGGGATTGGCTGGACAAGACGATGGTGGCTCTGGGTGGCTGGGGCAAGACCGAAAGCTTGAGAGAAGCCAAGATGAACAAGAGAGGTGGGTTCTCGGTCTGCTACGGCTTGCTTCGGTGGTTGTGGTTTCTTATGTTTTCTTCTGGAGGTCTTGGCTAGGGGTGGGTTTTATAGGCAAGAATAAGGGTATTGTGACCATAAGGAGATGGGATAGGATTTGGAGTTGGAAGCTTGGTTTCCTAATAGGATTTGGAGTTGAGAGCTTGGTTTCCTAATAGGATTTGGAGTTGGAAGTTTGGTTTCCTAATAGGATTTGGAGTTGCGAGTTTGGTTTCCTAATATGATTTGGAGTTACGAGTTTGGTTTCCTAATAAAACTTGGAGTTATTAATTAGAAGATAAGAATGAGGCTTATGGGTGGAGATAGGGAGAAAAAAATGTTTTAAAAAAATAAAACTCTAGGCTATTGTAAAAAATCGGGTCATAATAAAATAATAAAAATAAAATGATAATAATCTTATTAAAAGAACAAATGTAAAATCTGATGATAATAATAATAATAATATTATTATTATAGCTATAAGAAACTACATAAAATGTATCTATAGCCTAATATTAGGGTCGGGTTGTTACAAATAGTTACCTATTTCTTCATTTGTGTCTTTGTACAGATGAAGTTCGGGAAAAGGAATGATATTGTAATCTGGTGTTCTAAGCGGTGCATCGTCATTCTGAATGTCTTCAACAATAGTTCTGGAGTTAATTATCCACTAGAATTCATACGCTTCCCTTTTATGCCTTAGATCCATCGGCTTCACAAAGGCATTGCCAATGTAATAGGATTGATATATTTGAAGCGTGTCGTCACGTAAATCAATATCTCTCCAAAAAATAACTGACTGCACGCGATTTCCCTGCAAAAAAATAAAACGAATATTAATTTCTTCAATTGTGAATGAGAAATAAAATAATGATATGTAGGTAAAGAAATTTCTTTAATACGTGAACATCTATAAGCAGCAAGTTTTGATATTTTGTAAGGGAATATTGCGCTTGACGCTTTGGTGATTTTTCGGCGACAATCATCTTTATTTTCCAATTTTTTGTGGTTGGGCCGATGTCCTTAACAGATGTAAAAATGGTCCGCATGTTTACTCCAAAGAAAACTCAAGAAATAGAGAAATGTTAATATATAACAACAAATCAACAATAATAATGAAACAATTGAACAACTTTACCAGTACTAATAATGTTAAAAGATTTCAAATACTTACATTACATCACAAGGAATCTACTAATCTCAAGAAATTTCTATATACAATATTTTTTGTATAATTCATTTCGGAATCAGAAGTTGTTGTTGGTCTTATAAGCAATTTAACTGATTCAGCAGTTTTAGCTCTTGACAGTGCGACATATAATTGCCCATGGGAGAAGACAGGTTCTGGTAGGTATATTCCGACAGAAGTTAATGTTTGTCCTTGCGATTTATTGATTGTCATTGCAAAACTAAGCCTAATAGGAAATTGTGTTCTTTTAAATGGGAAGCCATTAGTTTAATTTGTTTCAGGTAAAAATGGTATTCTAGGTATAAAAACCCTTTTACCACTGTAATGGCCAGATTAAATCTATGTGTCAATCATATTACGGCTAAAGTTACAACAAATTAGCCATGTTCCGTTGCATAAACTCTCTGAAGGATTAATATTTCTGATTAACATTATAGGACAATTCTTTTTAAGTAATAATTCATGAGGTGGCAATCCATTTGGTGTTAATGTATTTAAAAAATCTTCCATAATGCCCTATTCAGAGACGTCAACAGTTTCGTCAAAACTATAATATCGCACTATTTCCCCGAAAAATTTATCAAGGAGAATTGCGTTTATTTTGTCAACCGATTGATTTTTTGGAGTTAAAACAGCTCGAGTTGCCATCTCAGCTAAGTTGTTGGAATAGTTGGAGATGTTCCCATAAACAGCAGCTAACAAAGAATTTAGAGATTCAACATCATTGTTATAAGGAATAAGCATTTCTCCTTGGATTTTTATATTTTCATCCACAGTTATCGGAGGATTGCCATTGCCCACTTCAATCAGATAACGTGAGAAAGTTGGATCTAATCTGGCTCTCATGTTTTCTGTTAATTTAATTTTTTGTAGGAAAGGCCATAAGTAAGAAGAAGCTAAGCTGCCATCGATCTGTTGTTCTTTTGTACTATTACAAATTACAAGTAATACCTGGCGAAAGTCTCTACCAAAAATAATAACTTTGCCACCAAAAGGGATATCTATATCGTTGATGTCATGTAACATTTTATCTAATGCTTTTATAGAATATTTTGTAGACATAGGTGCTTCATCCCATATAATCAATTTTGCAAGACGTAATAATTTACCAAGGCTTCCTTGCTTGGCGACGTGACAAGTGCTATTTTTCTCTGCATTTAATGGAATCTTAAATCTTGAATGAGCTGTTTGCCCTCCAGGTAAGATCGATACAGCAACACCAGATGATGCAGTAGCAAGTGCTATTATATTTCTTGATCTAACTGTAACTAGAAGTGCTTTGTACAGAAAAGTTTTACCAGTACCAGCAGGACCTTCGACGAAAAATGCATCAGATTCATTTGATAGTAAGGTTTGTATTATCAAGTTGTATGCATTTTTTTGTTCAGAATTTAAGAAATTCGATGCAAGTAAATCTTTTTCTGAAATTATAATAGTCCTTTCATCCTCAATTTCTGTATTAGAACATTCATCATGCTCATAAAATACATCAGCAGGAACAAAATGATACATGTTTATATGTTTTCCCATAGATTCAAGTGTGGAAGCAATACTTTGTAGGACCATTCTCCTAACAGTTGATGGTGACATGTTTGTTGTAAGGAAATCTATAGACATTTCTTTTTCAAATCGTTCCCAAAGTTCATTCGGATTTGTCGGACTACAGTACACTAAAATCGTTGAGAAAAGACGTCTTAAACTACTTGGTATCTGATATAGACAAGCATTTTCTAAACAATCTTCTAAACTACTATCTTTATCTAACAAGCCATGTGAGGTAGCTGCTTCACGATATGTTGGTAACACAACACCATTAACTGTCCTTAATTTTTCGAATGATGTTGGTCCTCTAATATGATTTAATAATATTCGCAAATAATATCTTTCCCCTTCAAATGGGTTAGCTGTAACAATTCGACCTATAACAGTTTTTTTCTTCCTTGGAGTCCAAATTTTGTGTTCAGAATTCTAAACAAAATTTTCAGAAAACTCTTTATACAATAAATTTCGTGCACTCTCATCAATTTGGTTCCTATGGAAAAACTCTGTTAACATTGATCTATTGGAGAAGCAAGAGTTTAAAACAGTGTCTAGATTTTGATGTGCACGGAAAGATACTAAATGTTGATTCTTAAGATGTAGATGCAAACTATAGACTGATGGATACATTTCATTAAGTGTAAAACCGTATATCCTCCACATTGCCTCAGGGGGAGTAATCCATCGGCCTGATTGAAATTGTTCAATTTCATCAATCTGTGCGTTATTTTCTTCGTTGATAATATTGAAAGCAATCCGATCATGTCCTTTATAAATATATTTATATAAGTATTTAACAGCTTTAATTGTAGAATAGATCTCAACGTTAATATGACAATTATATTTAGAAAAAAGGTATGGATTGTATGGAACAACCCAACAGTTGTCTAAATTTTGACCTCTAATTTTTGCAGTAATTTCATTGTCACGACTCCTATACAGCGGAAAATAATCTGTTCCAACAACTGTTGTAGGTGCAAAATCTTTGGGATATTGGCTCTTACAAATGCCAGTTTTTTTCATACATACATTGGTTGGATTCAAAATTTCACAAGAACCATGCATCATATGCTTAACAACGGTGCTATACAAGTGTAAATTTTTTGTCTTATCAGGTATTTCTGCCGACACAATTTTGTCAAAAGTCTTAGGGGCATAAATTCTCCAATCTCTCTGAAGTATAATTAAGAAATGAACATGCGGCAGACCTCTTTTTTGATATTCAATGGTATAAACGTATGCTGCAACTTTGCCAAAAATTTGTTGCTTGAATAAATCAACTTTTAGATCTTCTAATTTGGCTCTAAAAATTCTCGCAACTAAATCAGGACGATTTTGAACTTCTTCATGTGGATGTAGATGTTCTAAGTTCTAGTTTGGGTTGTATGTCATAGTTAGGAAAATGTCAGGTTTGCCGAAACGTTGAACCAAAGCCATTGTTTCCATATATCTCTTGCGCATATCTCTTGGACCTCCAATAAAAGATGAAGGTAGGATAATACGTTTTCCAATTTTGGAAGCGCTAGTTTCTCCAATTGATATACTATCTACAATACCCTGATATACATCTGATCTTATTTTATGTTGTTTTGAACGGAAATAATCTAGTTTTGATGTTTCAATTTTAATGTACATGTCAACAACAAATTGTTGTAATAAACGGCCAGATTGTAACAAAATTGATCTGTATGTATCTCTCATTTGTAATTTGAAATAGTAATATTCATGGCAAGAAACTGCTGACGCTTTCTTCTTTTTCTCCAAAACTAAAAATAATTCAAGATAGAATTTAGGAAAAGTGTATGATATCATAATATACGACTAAATAGATAGGAACGTATCATTACCTTGTTGTTCATTCTGGAGAAATTCTGCTGCGCTATTTGAATATTGAATATGACGTGATTCTAACGTTTGGTTGGTTACTGATATTGTACCTTTTTCAATTTTTTTTATTCCTTGATGCCAACCAGGATCACTGAAAGGAAACAGTAGTGGATATTGTAGTGGATTGTAACAACCAAAATAGTATTGAACAATATGACTACTACCAACTTTATTGAAAACAATAATGTCACGGCCTTTTTGTTCAGTACCTGTGTCAGTTTCCAGCCAAATAGCTGCAACTTGTGATACTGAGGGAGCATTGTAAACCCGTTGATCTAAATCAATATCTGATCTTATACGAATTGTATGATGTTGAACATTTGGAATGTCGTTGAGAGTACGGAAAAAACGAGAGTATGGATTATCTTCAAGTATAATCATTAACTGAGCAATGATCGAAGCATCTAATCGTTCTGCATCGTTTATACGGTTATGTAATTCATGTTCAGTATCGTAAAAATATAATTGTAAATATGAAGGGTGTCCATCTTTAGGTATTAAGTTGTTAATGTAATGATATATCTGTCCCTGAATTCTAAATGTGTAAATCTCTCTGTTTCTTCTACATAAATCCGTGTCAAATTTAACCCCAAAGGATGTGAAAGCGAATTTGTTATTGTACGTACGTGCATAGGTATGAAAATTTATAGACACAGTTGAATCAGAAGTAAACAGTTGGTAAAGGTCGTCGGAAAGTTGGTTACAACTCAATGATATTGTGCCATCGACATAATAGAAGCCGTTGGGTTTATGATAAATTCTTTTTGCTCCACAATATCGACACGAAATAACTGATGGCAAGTGATCTGGCTCCCGAAATGTAATTTTCAATATTTGTCTTAAAGAAGTTGTCAATCTTGGAGTTGCTATAATATTGCCCAAGTCGGAAGTCAACAAGCTAGGTAGAACAAGCGTGTTTCCATTCGCAGTGTTGTCAAAGGCATGAGAATTTGAAGAAGAAGCAATTTCTCTTATAGAAATTATTCCATCATCTCTCCGAATATAAGGTAAACTATGTTGGAATCTTGTTTCTATTTGATTTTGCCTATTTCTATATTCTTTTCGTTCTGCATATGTTTTTCTTATCTTTCGACGTCTTTCTTCCTTCTTCTCCTCTGACTGACAAGTATACCACCTTCTTTTCCCAGCGTTATTTCTAGATTCTTCAAAATTTATTTTTAAAGCGTGTTAGATAAACGTTAATGACGAGAACAGGTATAAAGTTTCAAAATTTTTTGTTAATAAAAAATAACCTACCGGTGGGCATTGTAAAGAAGCGTTACAAATTTCGCAGCAATTTCAATAACTAATTCGAAGAAAGAGAAAAATATATCAAATATGCAGATGCAGAAGAGAAACAAATATATAGGAAATGAACAACATTTCAACTATCTTTATTTAAAACAGATAGCTATAGAGCAGATCAACAACGATCAGAATGAAGAACAGGGAGATAAGTACAAAAGCAGGAGTTCTGTTGAAAAACAGCGGAAAAAAATAATATTATGATTTCAATCATCTACTAATATTTGTTAAATAATTATGCATTATCTTATTACAACTGAAAGTGTTGATACTTTTTTTGATTAAAAATCTTGTAACGGTCATAATAGTATCAAACAAAAAATAACTATATGCAGAACAAAATCTTTCTTTCTAATGTTGTAACAATTTTTTTTTCCTTACTTTTTTTTGTTTTTTTATATGGCATTGTTAAGTTTTTTTCCGCTTTGTAGAAGTTATCAATATTTTATTATTATTATTAATACTATCATTATTATATCACAATTGAAGTTGTTAATATTTTTTTTTGAATTTTTTTTAAGCAATATAATATTATCCAAACATAGATGACTATATATTAGGAATAAAATCTTTCTTTATAATTTTTGAACCGATTTTTTGTTTTTTCAATTTTTTTTGTTTTTGATATGGCATTGTTAAATTTTTTGGTTTGGAGAAACTGTGATTAAATTTTTTTTTATTGTATCCACGATTGCAACTTTATTTCGGTTTCAACTAATGTTCGTTAAATAATTAGGCATTATCTTATTACAACTGAAGGTGTTGATTATTATTTTTTATTAAAAATCTTCTAACGGTCGTAATAGTATCGAACAAAAAATAACTATATGCAGAATAAAATCTTTCTTTCTAATGTTGTAACAAATTTTATTTTTTTTTTACTTTTTTTTTTTTATATGGCATTGTTAAGTTTTTTTCCGCTTTGTAGAAATTATCCTAACATAGATGACTATATATTAGGAATAAAATCTTTCTTTATAATTTTTTAACCATTTTTTGTTTTTGCCTTTTTTTTTGTTTTCCATATGGCATTTTAAAATTTTTTTGTTTGGAGAAACTGTGAATAAAATTTTTTTTTATTGTATCCGCGATTGCAAATTTATTTCTGATTATTTTTTACTGTATTCTCGTACCATGTCTTTGTATACGGAAACAAAGAAATAAACATACCAATTATCTTACATTTCATTCTGATACACAAGACTTACCAATTTAATGAGTCAGGTCTCTAAATTTTAGTATTTCTAATTATTTTACTTATTAACTAATAAAAAGAAAGAAACAAATATATCAAATATGCAAATGCAGAAGACAAACAAATATATAGGAAATGAACAACAATACAATTATCTATATTGAAAACAAATAGCTATAATACTTAAAGATACCCGGATGTAGAGGACAAATAGACAATCAGTGGAGATAGAGAAGATTAACAACGACCAGAATGAAGAATAGAGAGATAATTATAGAAGCAGGAATTCTGTTAGGAAACATTGGAAAAAAATAATATTATAACTTCAATCATCTACCAATGTTTGTTAAATAATTATGCATTATCTTATTACAATTGAAGGTGCTGATATTTTTTTCATTAACATTTTGCTAACAGACATAATATTATCGAGGAAAAAATAATTGTATGCAAAATAAAATCTTTCTTCCTAATGCTGCAACAAATTTTTTTTTTCACTCATTTTTTTTTATATGGCATTGTTAAGTTTTTTCTTATTTGTAGAAATTAGTAATATTTTATTATCATTAATACTATCATTATTGTATTACAATTGAAGTGATCAATATTTTTTTACTGAATTTTTTTTTTAAGAAATATAATATTATCCAAACATAGATGACTGTATATTAAGAATAAAATATTTCTTTATAATTTTTCAACCAATTTGTTGGTTTTCTCATTTTTTGTTTTTCCATATGGCATTGTTTAATTTTTTTTTGTTAGAGAAACTGTGAATAAATTTTTTTGTTATTATATCCGCGATTGCTAATTTATTTCTGGTACATTTTTTATCATTATTGTTAATTTGAAATTATTTTTAGTTGATGTGTATTTTTTTTTTTTTGGTATATGTTCGGATTGGGCTTTCAATTTTGTAGGGATTTTATGTACTTGGGTTGTGGTATGTCTATGGCTTATTTGGATAAAGTGATAACCCAGCCCGTCTGTTAAATATTGGCCCAGGTATGTGGTTTAAGGGATAGCCCGTGCGGATGGAAGCCCATGGCCTATTCTATCACCAAAAACGATGAGTTTTGCAGTTGGGATGCAGCCGAAAACGTTGACTTTTATTTACATTTCCTAGGGTTTCATATGCGTTTCCTACGCCAAGAGCATCTCATTTCTCTTCCGCCTCCTGCTCTTCTTCATCTGCTGCTTGTTGCTTCTTCTAGAAGTTTCGCCGCCACTTTCTCGAGGGACCAGCAGTTCACCACGTCGGAAGCCCCCCTTAGGTGCGCACAACCCCCGCTGGATGTTGCAGTCCCTCAGTTGGCGATCTTCTCTTCCTCACTCTGACCCTAACTCTGAGCCCGCATCTGTAAATCGGTGACCTTCTCAGCCGACTCTCACGTTCAGCCACTCTATAACGCCGTCAACAGCCCTTCTGTTAGACCCCCACGTAAAATCGCCTCCAAAGGAGCCGCCCATGTCCTAGCCATGTCCGGGACATACCCCTTGATCATGCCACGAGCATGCCTTGGCCCGTGTCTTGTCACACACGGGGCGCCCAGCATGCTCTTGGCCCGGCCACATGCATGCCTTGGCCCGTGCCTTGACAAGCACGGGGCGCCCAGCATGCAAGCCGTATGTGCGCGGCACCTCGACCCCATCGAGGTTAGTGGCCATGCGCAGCCCAGCGCATGGCCAGGCATGCGCACGCCTGTGCGCATGCCCATGCACCGCGCGGCCCTGCGCATGCGCGCAGGCCGCATGGCTCAGCGCGCGCACGCAGGTCACACGGCCCTGTGCATGCGTGCAGGCCGCATGGCCCTGCGCATGCGGGTAAGCCGCATGGCCCCGCACACCCTTGCAGGCCGCATGGCCCCGCACGCCCAGGCAGGCCGCATGGCCCCGCACGCCCAGGCAGGCCGCATGGCCCCGCCCACGCAGGCCACACAGCCCTGCGCACCCAGCCAGACCGCATGGCCGTGCGCACGCCCATGCGCACAGCCATGCGCACGCCCGAGCACCTGTAGCCGACCATGCCCCCAGCCGCATGGCTCTCCTGCCGCACACTAGCGAGGTTAGTGGCATGCTTTCCAGGCATGTCATCCAGCGCACGGGCCTAGCCCGTGCCATGCAGAGCAGGCCAGTGGCATGCCCACCAGGCATGCCATCCAGCGCACGGCTCCAGCCAGTGCCATGCAGAGCAGGTCAGTGGCATGCCCACCAGGCATGCCATCCAGCGCATGGCTCCAGCCCATGCCTTGCAGCAGGCTCACATGGCTAGCCTCCACCAGCAGGCCGAACATGGCACCATGCCATGCCCACCAGCCGGCCCATGCATGGCACCATGCCATGCACCCTAGCCAGCCATGCCGAGCCACTTAGCCATGGACCAGACCGAGGACCACCATGCACCACCCTAGCCGACCCTTGGCTCATGCATGCCACGGCCTAGTGGTCCATGCCACTATCTTCATTTATGTCATTTAATTATTTATTTCATTTTAATTCTTTTTATTTCAAAGGGGCCTTTTGGGGGTTTCCAAGTTGTAACCTTATAAATAGGATCCTTAGTCATTTCTTTCACATCTTTTGACAATAGCTTTTGTGGACTACTTTGTTCTTGAGATCACTTTCGGTGCATAGCACTTGGGCTCTTTGGGGTGCAATTCGTGAATCCCTAAGGAGAGGATCACACTTTGCAATTCGTGAATAAGTGTGATCCATTCTATCTATCTTATGAGTATTTTCCATTCATTCTCTTGTTCTCCATTTATTGCTTATTGATCTTGATATTTATGTGCATTGTTCATACTTTGTTCATAAGTTTTATTGAGTGATTCGGCCAACAAGTGTGTTCCATAGCCCATTTGATCTTCTTTCCAACCACATACTCGAGCAACACTTGTTTGCCCTACTTACCATATTCGGCCCTCACTACCAAAAACACCCTTCATCCAATCCATTCCCTCCCTAGCCGAGATACACTTTCCATACAAGATTCAAATTCAAATTTCGGCTCCTTGCCTCATTTGAATTGATCTAGCCGCCCATACCACTTTCCAAACTAGAGTTTCCATATTGGAAACCCTAGTTGACCCTCTTGGATCCTCTTGGCCGGCCATCACCCTAATCCAAAACACATCCCAAGTTTTTAGGAAACTTTCCTAAAAACACTCACCTACTCCATTCGGCCAAGCCTTGGCCGCCCACCACATTTGCCCTAGCTCCAAACCCTAATCATCCCATCACCCAAAACCCTAGCCGTCCATCATCACACATCCAAACCCTAAACCCTAATGCAAGTGGCGCCAACCCTAGCTCACCCTAGTGCCGTGCACCACTCCCCATTGTGATCTCAGACTTAGCCATTTTTCCCACTTCCCATACACTTCCAATTAGCCTAAACACTAACCTCACCCTACCCAAAGTGCCACCATAGCCAACCTTGAGCGTGAACCAAGCAAGTGAAGGACTTGGAGTCGGTCAACCAAAGGAGCCTATTGCCGAAGAGGACTTAGTGTTTAGGGACTTGACCGGGGTCCCTAACACCTTCGCCGTTCACACTGTTCGGCCGTTATGTCTTCCTCCACTTCCAATTGTTCCCGACGCTACACAATCTCAGAAATTGTTTTCCCCTCTCTCGGTGATAATCGGTATGTGAACATATATATGCTTTTTAATTTCCAGAATTTTACATTTATTCAATAATTAAAAGTTTTCAGTTTATTGCCAATTGATTCACTTGATTTAGGGTTTTGACCGAGTTCAAAAATTTCAGATTTAGGGTTTTTTACAGATTTCAAAATCTGATTAGGATTTACGTTCTTTTTTTTTTGGAGGATGAACATGTCTAATTCCTCATCCAGTTGAAAAGAGCATTATCTGTTTCAATTTTTCGTTGTTTTGCCTAAGTTTATTTGTTAATTCATATATATATATATAAATATATATATATATATATATATATATATATATATATATATATATATATATATATATATATATATATATATATATATATATATATATATATATATATATATATATGATCTCTCTGTTAGTAGATTTGAAGCCGAGGAAATGTTTTGGGTTGCATGGAATGGAAATCAATGATTCCGCTGGTTTAATTTTCTTTGGCTTTTTTGTTTTGTTGCCTAATTTTGTTTGTTATTTCAGATATACATATATATATATATATATATCTCTGTTAGTAGATTTGAAGCCGAGGGATTTTTTTGGGTTGCATGGATGGAAATCAATGATTCCACTGGTTTAATTTTCTTGGGGTTTTTTTTTTTGCCTAATTTTGTTTGTTAATTCATATATACATATATATATATATATATATATATATATATATATATATATATATATATCTGTTAGTAGATTTGAAGCTGAGGAATTTTGTTGGGTTGCATAGATGAGAATAAGTGATCCCAGTTGTTTCATTTTCTCCTGTGTTTCTGAATGATTACAATGTTTTCTTCCGTTGTCTATATTGTAAGGGTCGACACCTGTGTTGTTTTTTTTCTTTTTTTTTATAAAGTTGTTGTAACTGTATTTTTTTTCCTCTATTGTGTTAGTTTTTTTGTTTGGCAGTAAAATAAAACCCTATGTAAATTATATTGGATATTTGTTTGACCTATTTTCAGTATAATGAATATCTGTAGATGATACATATGCATCATATATTACATATGAAAAGAACAAACAAAAACATACCGTCTTGATTTTGAGGTACTAAAATCTGGAACGATGATCACAGCAATTTTTTCATTCGCCTACAAGGGAAAAGAACAACAATACTGACATGTATAAGGACAAAAAAAAAAGAACTTTGCCTAAATTTTTTTTGTTCTTATTCGTAGTAGGATTTTTTAATTTAAATTTTTTTCCTTAAAAAAAATACCTGTGAAACTGGAGACCTGAGAGCCAAATTTAGAACCAGATTTGAGAATGGTAAAAGAAGAAGATGCGATGGAAGCTGATGCAATGCGAACTGACTCAAGAGCTGAGCATACACAAAGTGATGCGATGTAAGAGGTCGAGAAAGAAGCCTCAGAAATAAAATTAAGGAGGGAGCTGCCATCTGCATGTCATTTGACACGTTTACATTAGAATACTTTTTTTTTCAATGATCCTACCACATGGTAGCTAAACCTTCAAGATGGCATGCACACATATTACATGTTGCATGCATTCAGGAATTTGGGGGCTAAAAATGGAAAACAACAAATGGCCAATGATCCAAGCGGCAAAAGAAACAAAGTAAAAGAGAATGTCAGAGTTGGTGGAAGGCATCGTGAAAGGGAAGGAAAAAAAAAACTGAACTGACAATTAAATAATAAATGTATAAAGAGAAGGACAAAATGGCCATAAGGATAGAAATAATAAAAAACCGAGGAAAAAATACTTGATGGTCCAAGCGGCAAAAGCAGAAAAGTAAAATAACATCTCAGATTTAGTGCAAGCCATTGTGAGAAGGGAAAGAAGGAAAAAAAAAACTGACAATCAGACAATAAATATAGGAAGGAAAAGGACAAAATGAGGATAAGAATCTGAAATAAATATAGAAAGCAAAAGGACAAAATAGGATAGAAATGGAAGGAAAAAATCGCGCGACACTGTAATGAGGATAAAAAAGAAAGGAAAAAAGTGTACGATACCTGCCTGTTTATTGGCGCTTATTATATATAAGATATAAGAATAGTATATACATATGTTCAAGAAACCCCAGATGATCAATAAACTAATTATAAAAACGACGACTAGTATACTTTAATGTAATAAGACTGCAAGTAATTTGTATTTTCATGTAAATTTCGTTGGAATTAAATAGGACCTGGTTAAGGGCCATGACAATATATAATGGATAGACTCGTGAACATGCAATACATGAATTCAAAGCAAACATCATTTCTACTATCCTTATTTAGAGTCGTTAATTCTATATAATATATATATTATATATATATATATATTATTACTTTTTTTGAGATTAATGAGCTTTGTTTGGGAGGGGGGGATTTCGGATTAAAACAAAGGTTTTGTGTTACATTTTGGTGTAGATAAGAGTTTCGGCCATGGTTGAGTCGACTCAGCCATGGCTGTTTGGCTTCTAACTCGTTCGAACGGATTCTATTCCATTCGAACGCGATGTTGCCAAACAGATTAATATTTGAACGAATATTAATTGCCTGTTCGATTGGACAGAATCTTCCATTCGAACAACTATACTAGTTCGAATGGAAGATTCTTAGTTCGAACGGGTTATTTCAATTTAGTTCAATCCAAGTGTAATTCTTCAATAATATATTTTAAATATAATATTTATAATTATATTCTTAATTTTCTTGTGGTTAAACAGTATATTAATGGCATCTATCGGACGAAAACGTGCAAGAGACCAGGTCAGTGAAAGTAGTACTAGACCAGCTCCTGCTCAGGTATCGAGATCTGTACTCGTCGAGCGTCAGATCATTTTGTTTGACTTCTTTGATCTTTCGTGGGAGGGACGGAGTATACAGTCCATCTTCACCGAGCGGGGATGGGTACCGATCTGTCAACAGCAGGGGACTGCATACCCAGATATGGTCGGTGAATTTTACCGTGCCATGGGAGAGGGGAGTGCTGATGCTCTTTTCTACACATTATCAGTCCGGGGAGTGAGTATTAATTTCTCTTCCCGTATTATTACTGAGTTCCTTGATATTTGGCACAAGGTCGATGCATATCCTGGACCGGCTACTTTGGGACCAACGGTTGCACCATCTGATTCTGACACGCCCGCTGCATCCTCCACACGAGCCCCGAATGTAGAGCCGGATGATAGTGAGGATGGTAGTGATGATGTGGATCTACCTGATGATGGTTTCACAGATGATCAGGTGCGCCATCTAGTGCGAAACCCTTCGGCTCCTCCATATGATGGGAGCAAGGTGATCCGACAGGCCGACTGTATAAAATTTTTCAGAATGCTTAATTTAATTGTTGGCTATAACATCGACCCGAAAAAATACAAGACTGATTTCAGGATCGATCGAGTCAGATTTTGTTAAGGATAGCGCGGGGGGACCCCATTGATCTGGCCTTGTATTTCTTTTACCGCATTCGATTGGAGTCACGCTATGTAAGTGGAGGTAGTCTACCATTTGCACTGCTGATATCTAACTTCCTACTCCGATCAAGGGTTATAGTGTCAGCGACTGAGCAGAGGTCGCCACAGATGGGGCCCCTCAACAAGATCACATTCAGCAAAAGCCAGGGGCACTTGCGGAAGACTTCACCAGAACAATCTAGTGCCCCGCTCACTGATCTAGCTTCTACTACTACTGCCGCTGTTGAGAGACAGCCTCTGGGGCTACTTTGGATCAGGTACGAGCTCTATTTGTTGAGTTCGTTAAGCCCATCATAGAGAAGCTTAGGGATCTGGATGGACGCATGAAAATGTTACAAGAGGATGTTGATCTGCTCAACACCAAATAGTCGTTTTAGTTATTATTTTATTTTTTTATATTGTATTGAACATTATATAGTTGAGATGTAATTAATGTATAGTTTTTATTTCTCGTGTTTGGTACTTTATTTATTTTTTTTATTTTACTTGCCGTTCATGATAATATAAAAAATAATACTATCTTTAAAGTTATATTTATATAATTTAACATAAAATAAATCATTTTTATCAGAAAAACAAAATTAAAAATATATGTACAAATTAATAATGATAAACAAATTAATGAAAAAAAGTTCATTTCGAAGTAATAAATTTAAGTTCGTACGGTTATTAACTTTCTCCGGGAAAACAAATTTAATTTCCTGCCAATATTATTACTGTTCGAACAGATCATATACTGTTCGAACATAATTAATTGGTTGTTCGAATATTTTTTCCCCTGTTCGAACAGTTTTTCTTTTTGAGACGATTTTTTTCGTCACAAAATATTTCGTTCAAATGGATATTTTTCCGTTTAAATGAAATTTGTATTTGAGGCAGTTTTGGAGATGAAATGAAAAATTCATCTCCAAAAATGACTTTTAGAGATGAAATTTAGTTCGTCTCTAACTAATTTCATCTCTAAAAATCAAATTTCTTGTAGTGACAGACGTAGAAATAAGCTAAGAGTTGGTGCATGCGAGCTGCTTTTAAAAAAGGAAATCGAGCTCTAATTTCTTGACCAAAGCATGTATAGATTCAAAAAGCTGGAAAAATTAAAGGTGAAGTAGGCCCAAATAGTTTATTCCTAGTTCCCACGGTAAACATGTATAGCAATTCTATGGGATGACCGTGTTTTATTGTAGAATTGATTAATGGAAAATGAGTTCATTTCCGTTTATAAAAATGGTCCATTGGATTATGTGGGCTACCTAATTATCTAATCTGCGAGCCTTGCCGTTTTTTTTAAAAAAAAAAAAAATGCTAGATCTATATAAAATCTTACATAATGAAATTTACAAATTGATATTACTTACTGCAATATGTCAAGTTGTATAATTCGTTTTATTATAATGTTGATTTGACATATTATAGTAAGACATCATTTTTAAAATTTGTTTGAGTAAGATTTTTATGTAGACAAAAAAATTCTCACATTAAAATAATAGATAATAATAATTTAGCCATTGTCTCTTCAATCTCTACCTAATCATATCAATCATAGCCATGTCTTCTCTTTATAAACCAAACATAATTTATTTTGTACAGAAATTACCTCTAGTTCCAAAAAGCAAAAGCCGTTAGTGGATTTGTCTTTTTTTTTTTTTTGGTGTGACAAATGAGTAAAATAGCTTTTTGAAGTACTGAATCTTCTAATTTTGAGTGCTCATGACTACCGCTAAACAATTTGAAACTGAATTCTTCATTTCTTCTTTGAAATTCAGAGAACATATCTTATAATATACAAATGACGGGGTGTCCAAAAACGAGTTCTTCCAACCAATTTACACCTGAATTTAAGGTTTCTTCCTCGCAATTCAAGAGTAGATGTCATCGAATATATAGTTGGGTTGCCCAAGGACACTGACCAATTATCAAACCAAGTTTTAAAAGTAGAAAAAAACAAAGGATTACCGTGCTTAATTAGAAGGAAAAAAAATGGACAAGATAGATGATATCAAACCCCAAAACATGCTACAACAAAAATGATTTTCCTATGTTAATTAAAATGAGAAAGAAACATAATATTTGTAAAGTTGTATTGAAGCATAAGTGATTCCACTAGACAATTTTGATTGACATAATAACTATGTAGTTGCCTCGTTTGAAACATGGACTCATCTCAACGTATATGAATTGAGTTTAAATTTAATCCTAACCCAACATTCAAACACACAACTTACAAATCACTAAACATCACTCAATTCAATACCTTTTTATATGTAGAACTCACAACCTTTTTCAACTTAAGACCTTTTTACACGTGGAACTCATAATGATTTTCGTACTTTAATTAAAATGAAAAAAAAAACATAATATTTGTAAAGTTATATTGAAGCACAAGTGATTCTACCAGACAATTTTGATTGACATAATAACCATGTAGTTTTAAACTCAGTTTGGCTCAAATTTGGGGCTCGAATCTGTTCCCTCATACATACATTTTGCAATTGAAAGTGCAGCAGATCAGATGTAGGGCCGTGCTCCCTCATCGTTTGTACTTTGCAGTCATCCATTTTCTAAACATCCCATAACACCACACAATTTAACTATGGAAAGTATATTAATCAGTGCAGCCTTTGTCATCAATCTTTTTTATTTTTTGGTTAATCTCAGTTAGCGATTCACTAGATGCACAGTCAGGCACTTCGCGGCAAGTAAAAACATACACAGCGCACAAATTCAATGCCTAAATACATCAGAAACAATTCAAGCAGTTCAAGTATTTGACTAACTTTTATAACAAGGGGAGGCAAGGAAATGAAAGATGCAAATTCAGTCAGCGGTATGAGTGCGATAGACCAGCAAATGAGTACCGAGATGAAACAGGCCCAGGTGCGGCTTCAGGCTGAGCAGCCTGATAATGCTGCGTCTGGTTATTGTGCTGTAGAGCAGCAGCAGCATCATATGCGGACTATAAGCTACCCACCCGATCATTTTCTGTCCTGTGTAAATGAGCAGTCTCAAGTGGATGCGTTACACCAATAGAATAAGAACCTGAAGGGGCTTCCTCTCTCCTCAGAGGTGGCAAATAAGGTTCCGCTGATGAAGTTATACCATAATGATAAGCATTGTAAGGATCCTCTTTATAGAAGCCTAAAGCAGTCGCAGATGTCACAGTTACAACAGGAAGAGAGGTGCGCCAAGACCATAAGCCTGATACTCTTTTTCATTCATGTAGAGAGGATTCGCAGTGCAAGGAGAGTCTCCATATTTAAATGGTCCGGCTGTGTCAGAAGATGCAACCTTTCATAGTCCATTTGGTATGTTTCAAAAGTAGGAGTAACATGAGAAGGGGGGATTAAATTTCTTCTATCAATCACGTTTCTTTGGCAACATCTTATAATTTAATTACAGCAAAGTTCATGCATGTATCCTGGAACCCATGCATGCATTGATCATGATCATTTATTTAGGAGGGATATATATATATATATATATACACACATATAAAACATGCATGGCTAGTAAGCAAATTAATATTGGTTTTTATAATGATTTGTTTGGACGTCGAGGTCGGAAGTAGTACTAGAGATAAAGATCATGAGAATAATATTGATCGAGTCCGATATCAGTAATAAATTTTAAACAGCTAGCTGGCATGTATTTATATATATATATATATACATATATCTATATGCATAGGTTGTATATGTGCGTCTGGACTTTGCGATCATGACCTTTAACATACAGCAAAGTGCTGGCGGGCGTGTTCGTCCGGCCGATAAGAACTAAATATATAAGATGGAAATAAGAGGAAAATTCCACAGGTCGTTGGAACTGATCTTAATCACGTTCAATTGGTAGATCACGGCATTGACGTAGACTTAGGGTGCGTTTGGATGTTAAACTGAGTTAAGTTGAGTTGAGTTGAGATGATAAAATATTGTTAAAATATTATTTTTTAATATTAAAGTTGTTTTGGGATTTGAAAAAATTGAATTGTTTATTATATTTTATATTGAAATTTGAAAAAGTTGTAATGATGAGTTGAAATGAATTGAGATGAGTTGGACTTAGTTGAGAATCCAAACGAAGTCTTAGAGTCTTTTTTATAAACATAAATTTTAGATCAGGATCTGGTAGAATTCACACGATCGAGCTCTACAACTTAGATTGCAAGAGAGATAAACCGTACCCCATGAAATAGATTGTACGTATATACGTACACTATTCTTATATATGTATAAGAATAGTATATATATATATATATATATAAGAATAATACAAGAAACCCTAGATGATCAATCAACTAATTAAAAAAACGAAGACTAGTATACTTTAATGCAATAAGACTGCAAGTAATTTGTATTTTCAGGTAAGTTTTGTTAGTGGAATTAAATTGGACCTGGTCAAGGGCCAAGTCAATATATAATGGATAGACTCATGAACATGCAATACATGAATTCAAAGCAAACATCATTTCTACTATCTTTTTTTAGAGTCATTAATTCTATATAATATATATATATATACACACACTACAACTAATGCTGTTTTTTCTTAAGAGGGACTGTGGTCGGAAAAAGTATAACTTAGTGGAATAAGATCTTTTTTCACCAATTTGTGTCGTGGGAGAGTCGTGACATATAACTGGTGGGAAAAATTCATTTATCCACCAAATCACAAGTTCATGGGAAAACCTTATTTTTCCCATGAATAGTCCTGGCAGTTAAAACATTTTTTTTTTCGTGACAAATAAAGTCTCATCTGCTATGATGTGGTGGGAAATAACACCATTCTCAATTGAAAGAGATTGTGGCAAAATGTGTTTATCCATGACATATCTTCGTGAAAAAATTTGTCTGAAGTATTTCCGAGAATATACTTTCTTGAGAAATATATATTTTTCACAAAGTATTTCGTTGGAAATACTTATTTACGAAGAAATCTTATCGTTGGAAATAGTCACTTCCGGCAAAAAAAAAAAAAGTATTTGCCACGAGTTGCATTCACGGCAAATGCTAAGAGATTTCAAAAAATAAAAAAAAAAAGAGACTGAGCTGATATAACAAATAGTCTAATATAGGCTAAAACAAATATATCCGAATCTTGGAGATCCAAATTCACGCTTATAATAATTAAAAAAAACATATAAAATTGTTTTAATATTCACAAGAAAAACCTTTAATGAGAACCCAAGAGAGGAAATTGCCTACAAAATTTATACACATACACCATACAACCACAAAACTTTGTAAGTTTTAATTTATGGCTCCACAAAACCACAATCATACAATCCATTCAAGATTTATAAGATCAACATACAATCCATTCAAAGCACTCATTTGTTTTTACAAGCTTCATCCATACCCAATACATTTAATATACACAAATTTCTCTATTAAACCAACATCACCATCATATATACTTTACAAACTCACTACAACTCCATCACTTAATCCCAACACTTCAAAACAATTCATCTTCATCCCAACTCCATTCCATACTCAATCATCAACACAAGTGAAGCCACTCCATTCCATCAATACATAAACACACTTGACTATTTAGCACCAAATTCACAAATTCCTCTACACACTTCCATATACATAATTCAACTAATAAAACATACAGCATGCTTGCTGCCCATGTAATTTAATCTACCAAAGTTACACATACTTCATCCATCTAGCACTTGAGTTCAACACAAACACATTACACAACAATATCCATTAATCATATATATATATATATATATATCATGTATTTGCTCATCCACTATATATAGACAAGTAACAAAGTTACATAATGCATGTTTCAGTACTACTCAGAGCCTGGACGTACCATAGGTGTACCCTTGACCACATCACCTCTGTCTTGAATTCTTAGCCCCATTTTTGTAATGATCACTTGTAGCTTTGCCCCCACTTATCTGTAAAATTCACCACAAACGACATGACCAAGTCCATACAGTTTTATTAATTTTATAAAATGAGTATATGTTTTTTTATTATGTGTCAAACATAATTAATTAATTTTACTAGGCCAAGTGGTGTATTAGGTTTCATTAAAAGATAATGTAAACCCCATAAATAATATATGGGAAACAAACAATGACCCATTGCGCATGCACTCTGAAAGTTGAGACCTACCATTAGACTTTTAAGTGGCAAGATTACTTAAGCTGGCAGAGGAACCTAAATGAAGCAAAACCAAGTGCTGCTGCCCTCAAAGCTAGTGTCAGTGAGATGAGAAGTGAAGAAAATCCTCCGAAGAGCAAATGGAGAGCCTTTTCTCGAAAATTGCCGCTAGAAGATATGCATGTTGTTAAAAATAGTATATATGATAAAGGATTCTTCCAAAACCTTCTGGAGATCGTCTTTCCCCCATCGATGAGATCCTCGCTTTTGCAAACAAAATCAAAGTTTGGCTGAAATTTCCATTAAAACTCTGTTGCTTTTGATAACATCAAATGGAGCTGGTTGTTTGATAACATATTCCTGCAATTTTTGGTCCTTAGATGACCAGCCAGGGTGCTCCGAGAAAGGATTGTGTGAATCAAATTAGAACATTTTACATTTACCATAATTGCTGTAATTTGAGGCTATGGCACATTATGTTGGGACAATAGATTGCTCTAGATATGGTGAAATATTATTATACAGGGCACATCGCATTTTGTAAAAGTTACATTTGGATAATTTACTGAAATAGGTCTTTCTCTCTCTCTCTTCTTTTCCTCTTTAAGAACTCATCTCATCCCATTCCAATTTCGTCTTATCTCCTTCTCAAATATTACTCAAATACAAATACTTTTTAATTTTTAATTTTCAATTTTTTCATTTAATCATTACAACTAGGGCTAAGTTCTAACTCCGAACTTCGACCTCTGACTCTAACCGACTCCGACTTTGATCGGAATTGCCAGAGTCGGAGTCAGAACGTCGGAGCCAGAGAGAGAGAGCTTAGAGAAAGAAAATCTACCAAATATTCATCCAAAATCCCCACCAAACATTCACTGAGTAGCAACCAAACTCACAATCTTAACAAAAGAAAAAGAAAAAAAATCATAGTAACATAGACGAGATTGGAGATTGTGGTGCTTACTTTGATGCAATAGAGCTTGGGATCAAAGATTGTGGTGCTTCATCCTCGAGGGAAAGGTCGAAAAGCACAACCATGGCAACAGAGATAGACGCTTTAATCAAAATGGCATCATTTTATAAAAATAGAAAATTTAATGAAATATGGGGGCTCGAACGCAGGACTAAGTATTTGCAAAACATCTGTTAGGCCACTCAAATGGCTTACACTTATATTACAATTTTTAATATATTTACTTTATATATAGGAGTCGGAATTTCGAGCTCAAACTCGGCATTGGGTCCAATTCTGACTCCAAACTCTAATTTTTTTACTCTGTTAGAGTTGGAGTTGGAGCAGACATTGGTCGGAGTCGAAGCTGGCAGAGGTTCTACACACCCCTAAATACAAATTTTCTAAACTTTCAAACAAAACATAAAAAATAATTCAAATTTTCAAAGAAAACTTATCTTAAAAAAGTATATTCTAACAATATTTTAATTTTGTAATATTTTTATTCAACTTTTTCTCTCTAATTTTCTAAAATCTAATAAAACATCATACTCAAATTATTTTACTACTATTTAGATATTTCTCATCTTATCTCATTCCCCAAACCAGGCCTAAGTCCATTATTTTATGTTTCATAAATATTAGTCCAATATAAAAGAAGAAAATTGTTTCGTTTGGACTCGAGCCCTCCATGGCCGTTGGAGCAATATTGTTTGTGTGACTGTCTTGAGCGTGTACAATTTCGATAAGTTCGAAAAATCTAACTAAAATGAAGGAATACATGGTTATGTACTGTTCTTGTAAGAAGAGTTCTTAATTGAAAAAGTCTTATTAAAATTATTCCTTGAGAGTTTTAATGAAAGAATGTGAATTAAAAATACTTAAAATGAGAAGGATAAATGCTCCAAAATATTTGAGATGGTCTATTTGGAGGATTGTTGATCGAGTAGGTGGGCAAATTGCAAAAAGGCTGAGGTAGCGGCAGCGGCGGCCCTGGATTTGGGTAGCGTGAGGCGGTTAAGTGAAATATCTACCCACATCTTTGGATGGAGGGAGTACAATGCTGGAGGTAGTTTTGAACATAGGGGATGGAGGAGCTTTGCAATGACTGAAATACTTAAATTGTTTTGAACTAAATGGATACGATCTATTTTATTTTATTTTTATTAGGTTACTATCTATTTTAAATGAAATAGAAAGTATCCTATTCCCTTTATATATATATATATATCATATATATCAAGGGGAAAAAAAGGAATTCAAGTAGGCAGGTTAGCAAACTATAGCTAGCAGTTACATCAAACTTTTGTAACCTGATTATTTGTTATAAATAATTTTTTTTTTTTAAATCAGCACTTGTACAATTAATAGATTGACAATAAACTGAATCTAAAATTTAAAAAAGAAAAACAAGAAAAGAGAATATTGAATCTTCGATATTGAGTGTGATGTCCTGACTCCCACGTACAAAAAGTTTCGGGAATCGTGACGTCAGGATGATGACAACAGGGTCACGCATCCCAACGACAAGTGTCAAGTGTGTGCAATAAATAAACAGTGCACAAATAAAAATACACAACGGAATAATAAAGAAGTCAACTAGTACCATAATTTTAGTTTAATACAAATATCCAAATACAAAGTGTTTAAAACATAACCAAATGTCCCAATAAAATAAAACAAGGCTGAAAAATAACAAAGCATGAGTGATCCCAGATCACTCCTCCAGCGGAGCCAAATCCTCAGGCTCGGCATCTACATCATCATCAACAAAGTCTGCAGTACCATTAAATGGTACTACAGGTAAGTTATAACCTAACCAATCCTGAAATAAAAATACATTTAAGCATCTAATCATGCATACCCATGATGCAGTATGCAAGAAATCCAATACACGCCAAAAATCACATTTCGCCTAAAAATATTTTCAATAAAATATTTCCACCATTTTCCCAGAAAATGGCCCAAAAATCAATATCCATCATTTCCCCAGAAAATGACACAAAAACCAACTCACGTTATTTTTTCAGAAAACAGCCTTTTTCCAATTATCCATTAATCCATATGCACCATGGCCTCCCCTATGGACCATCCGCGCGTCCTGGCTACTTTACGAGCGATGCCCAGTTCCGCACCCGGTGCGTTCGTGGCCAGGTCATCCTCTAGCCCCCGCCAGTAGAAGGGCCACGGAGTCGGCACGTCCAACGTCCGATCCCATTGTCGCCCGGTGACAATCCAGGGAACGTCACTTAGTATATTCCGCTCCCGAGTGACCAGAGGAGCTCCACCGAGATAATGCCTCATCTCGGCTTGGGGTCGTAATACACACGCACCCACAAATCCAATCCACATGAAAACCCAGTTTTCAAAATAACCACATGAACATGAATGCAATACACGAAAATCCAGTTTTCAATTTACAAACATGATCATGTGTGCATATGTAATGTACCAAACCACAACAATAAACCTCAATAACCAATTCCAGATTACAATATAACCGTTATCCAACAATCCAATCACAATAATCAACACCACAATATAACCAATATCCAACAACCCAATCACAATAATTAACACCACAAATACTACGTACTCAACCATCCACCCCTGAACTCCTCGGACTCAGTCCGGAACCAACCAGAACACAGTAAAAACAATTAGTGCAAAAATATATTTAAATTTCAAAAGATTGTTTAGGAAATACTTATAGCGCTATAAAAACATTTTCGGAGGATCACGGAGCACTTGGAATCACCAAAACAGCAACTCCACAGTGTAAAAAAATATTGTAGCCGAAATACACAGTGAACCCAAAAACACACGAGGTCAAACGAAGACTTGGAAACGGTATGGTAGGGCCTATTGAGGTCGGTGAAGCTAAAGGTGGTGGCCTTTGGTCGTGGGTGGCGGCCGAAACAGTGGTTTTAAGGCCGGAAAGTTTGAAACAAAGAGAGTGTTCGTGGGGGCGGCTCTGGCGATGGATCGGGGCCGGGTTTGGGTTTAAAAGCTTGCTAGTGGGCCGGTGAAGAGGTGGTGAAGAGATGGTGGCCAATGGTGGCCGGACGGCGGCAGAACGACGAAATGAAGCTCACGGCTTCGCGCGGCTCGCGGCGGCGTTAGCCGGCCTGAGTTTTGGAGGGCTGACTCGCCGGCGGCTGGGGAAGCCGGTGGTGCCGGCGGTGTCGAGCACGGGCGGACGGAGGCGACGCTGGGAGGATAAAGCCGAACGCACGGTGGGGAGAAGAGAGAGAGAGGGTCGACGCACACGGGAAGAGAAGGAAAAAAGAAAAGAAAAGGAAGAAGAAAAAGGAAGAAGAGAAAGGAAAAATAGGAGGAAAAAAAAATGAGATCCAGTCTTTTCATCTTGAGTCCCGAAAAATCCAACGAAGAGGATTTTAAAACTGAAAGCTAAATAAAAATAATCCAAACACAGTGAAATATTTAAATAAAACAATAATTATTTTAAAACCCTAAAAACAAACCAATTTAAATTAAAGATCACTTTAAACGCAAAATAGTAAATAACATCAAGAAAGCACATGAAAATTAATTTTCACAACTTAAAATATTATAAAATAATATTTAAAAACTCTCATAATTTTAAAACAAGATAATCAATCACTAAAAAATTAAATAAAGCCTTCATTGAAAATACACTAAAATCCAAAATGTTACATTGAGCTCAATTAGCTTATCTGGGGATTCTAAATTGGAATTTTTAGCCTCAAATATATATATATATATATATATATATATATATGACACGCTATAACGTAGCCTTTTAAATCACATATATTATATGAGAAACAATCAAATGCTTTATGAACATATCCTTCAATTTCTTGATATTAGAACTGTAACTCCTTACCCCACCATCACCAAAAAAGAGAAAAAAAAAAAAAAAAAAAAAAAAGAAAAAGAAAAAAAGGGAAGAAAGAAAAGCTCCTTCCAGGCAGGTCAATCTATTAGCACGGGCTCATGGTTGCTGTTAAAGGACAACATCGACCTTATTCACCCTATATCTTATATATAATAAGTGCCAATTAACGAACTTGAAAAATTGCACCAAAATAACCTTAATGTATTATTTGTTAATAATGTACTTGAAACAGCAGAATAACTATTTCAAAAATTTTCTTCAAGACTTTCGGTTATTGTAATATATAGTTACAACAAATTTATGTGTAGTTGTAAATGTGTTTATGAAAATTTTTATGTTATAGTTTTCAATATTTTGCACATAACATATTTGATGTTTCTTATGATTAGGAATAAAATCTTAAAATATAAATGAAACTCTGTCCATTGATACTTATTTTCATTTTTTTTTTCATTGTAGATTGACATATAGCTAATTTTTCATATTTTGCAATTGGGCACAAAAGCAATGCACGTGCCTCCTCTTACTAGTATATAAATAAATGAATGGATGTCAACACATAAATAAAAGCTTTGATTTTATTTTTTTTTTAGATTTCTTGATCTGTTCTTTATATATTATAGTTTTGTTTTTAGAAGTAACACATATGTCAGAATTATTTCTCACATCCGAAAATGTTAGTTCTTTTTTTCATTTTATATCTTACGTTATTTGTTTGTCAGATGTTGAGATTTATTTCTTCTTTTTTGTCATCTCAAATCTGAAATCTAAGATGTAATTATCTAAAATCTTGATAACATATCTGTTTTTTGTTATTTGGCCTGATTATCTTATTCAGTTTGGGGTTTACTTTCTTTGTTTACAATTCAATCTTTTTTTTTTGGGTAAATATTGAAATAAATAACATTATTTCTTTTCTATTCCAGGTTTGAAGATATCTGAGATTTTTTGTTGCGTGGTCTGATTTTCTTATTCAGTTTGGGGTATACTCTTTTTGTTTACAGTTGAATCTTTTTTATGAATAAATATTGAAATAATTAACATTATTTGTTTTCTGTTCCAGATCTGAACATAGCTAGAAACAGTCTATATGTGCCATCGGAAGTTCAGAATCCAAAATCAAAGTCAGCAACAGCAAAAAGGTTTTTTCTATTTTTTGTTTGAAATACACTACAATGCTGCCCAAAACATACCGCTCAGTGATTTTTTTTTTTTATTTAATGATGAAGGAAGTGATTTTAAGTGTATTTTTTTATTTTTTAAAAATATTTAAAATACATTAAAAAATGTGAATATAAAAATAAAAATAAAAAAGATGAAAAGTAACAAAAAGAGCAAAGTAGCACCGCTCTTTTTGTTTTGTCCTTGCTTCCAAAATTATTTTATAGTTAGAATTTTTTTTTTTTAACCTTCTAGATTTTACTACTCCATATAAATATATAACAGAAGAAATTATCAGAAATATTTAATTTACAACAATAAACATAAGAAAACATACGATAAGAGATAAAGAAATGAACAGCAAAAAGGATAATTCCAAAGTGAGGAACAAATTAATAAGCAGATTTGAGAAGATAGTAACTGAAAATTCTATGAAATGGTATAAAACGAACAGGGTGAAGACTTTTATACTCGGCGGTGGAAATGTAATCTAGAATAAAAACGTAACATCTTAAGGGCATTTCCATCCAGGAGAGATTATATTTAGAGTTCGAACCATTCAGTGCGAGCGGTAAGGCAAAAAAGATAAGTGGGATAAAAATTTAGCTCAGCCAAGGAATAACAGAACTGCTGCGTACAACCGCGGTGTAATCGGCTGACATCATGTCAGATGATTAAAAAAAAAAAAAAACAAAAGGACGAAAGGCACGTGAAGAATAGGAAGTAGCCCAACAGACAAAGGTTGAAGGAGAAAGTGTTCTCCATGAGTCATTCATGGCCAAACCAGTTACAGATTTTCTCTATAACAATTTATAAAACACTTTGCATGCATTCTTAACCCATATCGCAGTAGCTCTCCTGCATTTACACTGTTTTTTCCTTGATACAACCAAACCAACAGCAAGTTTCTAAAACTTCAAATACAAAAAAGTGCATCACCGTTTGTTCCAGATGAGTCTGCTATTAAGGCTGATGAAACTAAGGTTGATAAAGAGACCCTGGATATGCTTGCTGCTCTTGGTATGTCTAATATCCTTGGGCTTAATGAAGTCGTGGTGCAGTTGGTGCTCCTAGGAGGTATTGATTCTTAAAAGAAGATTCCACCATCTCAGTACCTCCTAAGAGCACCAACTGCACCATGACTTCATTAAGCCCAGGGATATCAAACATACCAAGAGCAACAAGCATATCAAGGATCTCTTTATCAACATTAGTTTCATCAGCCTTAATAGCAGACTCATCTGGAACAAACGGTGATGCACTTTTTTGTATTTGAAGTTTTAGAAACTTGATGTTGGTTTGGTTGTATCAAGGAAAAAACAGTGTAAATGTAGGAGAGCTGCTGCGATAGGGGTTAAGAATGCAAGCAAAGTGTTTTATAAATTGTTGTAGAGAAAATTTGTAACTGGTTTGGCCGTGAATGACTCATGGAGAACACTTTCTCCTTCAACCTTTGTCTGCTGGGCTACTTCCTCTTCTTCACGTGCCTTTCGTCCTTTTGTTTTTTGTTTTTTTTAATCATCTGACATGCTATCAGCCGATTATACCGAGGTTGCAAACCGCGGTTGTATGCAACAGTTCTGTAAAACAAATTGTTAGACAACGAAGTAGCAAACGGTGGAAAATGTAATCTAGAATTTATTCTACAGCATAATTTTAGACTTAAAACCAGTCAGTGCAATCAGTGATAAGAAATATATATGGGAAAAAAATTGGCAGAATCGAAGTAAAAACCAGAATGTAGGAGAAGAAGGACAGCAGCAAAATGAATACACAAGGACGGACAAAAATGGAAGTGGCAGAAAACGGAAAAAAAAAAAAGAATTCAGAATTTTATAAGATGAAAACACAAAAATTGAACACTAGGACCAGTTTGAATCCAAATCCATCTCAACTCATCTTATCTAATTATTATAATTTTTTTAAATTTCAACGTAAAAAATATAATAAACAATTTAATTTTTTCAAATTTTAAAATAATTTTATAATAATATTTTATTCAATTTTTAACTTTCATTTCAATTCAATTCAACGAATTCTAACAAATACATAAAGGGAAAACAAATATAAAAGCAGGGGCAAAATCCAAAAAAAAAAAATATGAACGAAAAAATGAAGGACACGAGCAGGAAGATGAATACAAAATGGAGGACAAAATTGGAAAAAAAGATAAACGAAGAGCTCCTTGCTTATTGGCACTTATTATAGATACAAACAATTTTGGTAAATGTAGTTAGCCAGACGTTTGGGCTACATGGAGAGGGCGTGGCTTGATATCTCTACGCCGCATGTACGTCAAAAACTGTCTTGGTAGTTCTTCCAAAAGAGCCTGTACCACAGATATCCGCCCACCTGCGCACGCCACACTCACTTTCTTAGTTCAACGCAAACCAAACTGATGATACTAACGTCAACTAGAACTGGTTTTTGGGTTATAATTTGTAAAGCGTCCAGTTATCCAAGCATGCAATTTTCCAACTGGTCACTCAATCTCTAACTCTTAAATAGAGGTAACTAATGGAATTAAGGAACAAGACTGGCACTAGCAACGGCAGTTCATGCTCAGTTCAAACCCACCCTTTTTTCCTTTCTTCACTAAATCATGAATAATTATCCAAATGGAAAAACCATACGTTTCCTTTTACGTATTTTTCACTTTTCTTTCACCAAGGCGAGCTGGAATGAGTTATTTTGAAAACAATACTAACCCAGAGAAACTTCTGAATGCGGAGTTAAGTCAGTTGATGATTTAGAGGAGACATGAAAGGCATTGTATGGACAAACAGTCAGTGCGTACTTACCATGCACATCTCGCATTGAAACAAACTGTACGATGTCATGCGTAGCAACACGACCTGTAGAGCTCTCTAATCGTTGTCCATTATCGGCATCAAGAACCTGCCAAAAACTAAGTGAGAGAGCAGACTGATTCAAGGCGAAACTCTAAAGATAATTTACTGAAGATCTGGGATACTAATAATTCATTCACAGGAGTGTTAGAGGAGGTTGTTAAATTAGAAAACAAAGGTTTACCTCCATTTGTCCAAAATCTGCACCTCCCACCCCCACTATAAGAATTGATAGAGGAAGATCAGATGCCTTCACCAATGCGTCTTTTGTTTCTTGAAGGTCAGAAAGGACTCCATCCTAGAAAAGGCGGCAATTTATTAAATTAACGGATGAGGGATTGATGGAAAGAGACATCAAATAAAGTCAAAATTCTATTTACCGTAATAATGAGCAAGACGAAATACTTGTTGCTATTGTACGAGAGAGACTGGCCTGCAGTTTGAGCAGCTGTGTTAATCACTTGGCCAAATAAAGTTGGTCCTGCCAGAGCTACATTATGTAGAGCACTTGCGTAAGCAGTCATGATCCCCTCAACTCCTTCGACCTATTAATAATAAAAGAAGCTGACTGTTACTTGAAAGTACGAAAATGCAGTTTTCATAAGTATATGAACATGTTGCATTGTGTAGCTACTAAGACCTTTATGCCTACTAATCCTAAAATACAAATAACTTAATTTCAGTGTGCAACTTATGGTGGTATCATTTTCATTACATACACAATCATTGGTCTCTCTTTTTTAACGGATTGCGAAGACTTTCTATAGGGTGTTTACTGTTTTTCAACTAATTTGTGACATCCTATGCAAGACCATAAAAAATAATAGTAGGGAAGAAAAAATGAGAAATATTTAAATTTAAGGACAAATAATGATGGTGTATCCTAGTTTTGGATGCTGAATTATCAAAAAGTAATGATGAATAAAGGAAGCCACTATATGTGTTACTAAATTATCCGTATCAAAATATGTTAAAAACTAGACTTCATTTCTCCACCAAAAAAAATTCCGGGGCTAACTATAAGATTGCAAGAAGATAAACAAGATACGTGATACTTGTTTAAAAACAGCTAATATATCACATCCAAAATGCTGATCAGACGATGCAGCAAATTAAGAATTATAAAATCAGCTCCTCTCACCTCAAAGCTGCCAGCACTTCCATTCAAGTTGAAACAATGCGAGATAGTGCCATCAGATGTTCTTCCTCCAAAGCCCCAAGCAGGAAAACGCTTATCAGAATCATAAAACTGAATGACCTCCCCGACATCAATTATAGCCTGCAAATAATTTAGTTAATCATGCAGAGTACAGTGACTTCACCAATCAATGATGATTTCTTTTTTAGATATATGTTAACTTTTGTTTTAGTTATAATATATATATATATATATATATATATATATATATATATTATGTTAAAGATGGCTATTGATGTGAGCAACCAAATTGAATATTGAAAACAAGCTACTAGATCAAATTGAGTCATAATAGACAAAAGACAGCAATTTAGAAACACGTCTATGGACCAAATCAATGTAAATGAAAAATACACCTATACAAATTTCAGAGAGAAACTAATACCCTCTTGAAAGCACCAGAGGATGCACAGCCTTACGGCCCTTACCTTCTGATATGAATTCAACCGGCCAGAAGGATCCATGTAGTGTAAAGAATCTGGATTCCGAGGATTTCCATTTGAGGCTGGAAAAAATAACTTAAATATTCAAATTAGGAATAAGACATGCAGCAAAAGCGTTTATAACTAGAAAGAGAGAACCAAGCAAATTTTTTTTTATATAAGTGAAAAACCAAACAAATTCAATTACCACAAGTATGCTAAATTATTCCTATAGAAATTCAAATAATATTTACCTGTAAAGTCAATAGCAACCATAAAGTTAAGCTCAAATCCACTAGAAATGTAATCAAGAAAGCTGTATTGTTCCTTCTCGCAAAATTGATCCACAAACAGCTGTCCCTTTAAAACCTATATTGACAATTTTTTTTTTATTGGTAAACAAAATTTTATTAATTAAGAATAGGCAAAAGCCCAAGTATACGGGACATATAAAAGAGCATTGCTTGTGCGTGCTAGTTTAGTGATAAAACCTATATTGAAAAATTATTGGACAGATGAGGATCTAAATAAAAGGATTAACATAAAATATTTTATAAAATCTTTCAGCAGGAATGAATACGTACCTTCTCATGACCATGACGAGATATTAAGGTAAGATTGCCACCGCTTCTACCTTTATGAAGTTTTTCCAAGTCTGCCACTGACTTCTGAAGCTTACTGATGAGGTAAATTTAAATAAATGATTTTCTTTAGACCAAAGACTAAACCGAGATAACAAGCAAAAGGGAAAACAAATCAACATGAATCTCTACAGTCGATGAGTTCCACCTACCCAATGAGCACATGATTGCCACTGCTGTTGAAATCAAAGCACTCGATAATTAATGGGTTATCCTGTATCAAGTCAAGCTTTATGTGCCATATTCATCATCTTAATCATCAAAATAATAGAACATACAATAATCTATGATCTGATGCAACCAAGAATCATAAGGTGACAAGCTTACCTTACTTCCAAACTGCTGCATACTCAGGCACAGGGGCTTCCAAGTTGGATTTAAATTGTCGTTCACTACCTCAGTCTTGCATATTGGAATGGAGCCCCCATTCTCAACAATTCTAGATACTCTTAAAAATGGATCCTAGAATAAAATGACAAGATTTAAGAATGAAACATAATCAGGAATATACATGCATAAGTGAAACAAAAACCTTTTAAGGTATCTGCTTTGCAAATACATACACTTTTAGAAAATAGGTCCTTGTTATCCAAGTATGAACAACGTAATATCATCTCCACTGCACTCCTTGAAGCAACCAATTCCTCTGCATGGATTGTGAGTACTCCTAAGTTCCTCAAACCAGTACGCCCACTTTTGCCCTGGAGATTTAGGGTTAAACTCCGACTTTGTTTTGTCACTATCTGCCATGTAAAAGAGAGAGAGTGAAGGGATATTGATGTTCATCTCATGATAAGCAAAACAACATAAAATAATTTAAGCCACTTATTTGAAAATGGCAGCAGTTGGAAAGCAAGTAATCTAATATAATAAAATATCTCTAAAGTAGGGAACTAGCTCACACAATGGTCTTTCTGCTGTTAAAATTTGTAAGGTGGAAATCCTATAATTCAATAACTTTGCACTCAATTTACACTAGCTTAGTGACAAAGCATTATGTATCCCAAGGTGATACCTCTGATAGAACACAAGTGGCCTCTCCAAGAAAATCTTGATCCTCCAATTTCAATGTCTGCAAGGCAAAAGGATACATATGCATACATACATATGTACATACGTACATACACAATTGGCATCAGATATCTGTTTATAATTGTTTATTAACTAACTTTGTTGCCATTTCAATGTTTATTAACATGTATCAACAAAATTACCGCTTAGCAGAATTGCAAAAGTAAAGCATGATCAACACACATTTTCTCAGAGAAACCAGTATACAATTCACACTTTACAATGTATAAGACCTTTACCTTGCAAATTGCAGTATTCAGCACTTAAGATTGGCAGAAATACTACCATCGTAACACTAGCATGTTGATCTTTTTGTTTTTTTGTTTTTGGTATATATATATATATACATATTTTTTTTTGATAAGTTTGTTTATGGTATATTTCAGTACAACTTATAATCGAACCAACATAATCTATAAAATATGAATTGAAATGATAAATACCTTTTTCTTTGATTGATTAACAATAATTTTATTGATGGTAGAAAGTAGGCATAGCCCATGTACATGGGAAATTGAAATGATAGATACAAAGCAGAAACTATGATATACCTTCACGGGTACATTATAATATTTTGTATCAATATCATACACATGAAATCTGGATCAAAAAAGAAACGAGGGAATCATGAGTCAAAAGCAATCAAATTAAAACGGGACTTGGGGTAAACAAGATATATCTCCACAAAGATGAGCACTTAAAGGAAGTTGCAAAGCTTACACCAACGGCTGCATGATCTCGAACTGGAATGCAACTGTAACTTTTTCTATCCACGTGGGATTCAAGCTATTCAGTACAACCTCAGTACGACCTAACTCGTCCAGTTTTCCATCTATTTTCTTAGTGTACACTACTGCCATGGGATCACTCTGAATAAAATAAAATATATTTAGCTTAACTGAAAGTAAGTATGGCAAGCCTGATCAAAACATGAATGAATCTGATACAAGCACCTAAACAAACTTCCATGAACTGACAAACTCAGGCATTCAGATATATAAGCACCTTTTATCAGAAACAGTTAATATGGAGTAATTGTTTAGCTTGCTACATGTGTATATATTACTCATGGCACATGCAACTTTCACACTGCCTATAAAACAATGACAAGCACTCATAAACTTTATTTTTTTTATTGATAAGTAATAGGCATAGCCCAAGTCCCCGTGTACTCATATTCTAGAAGGAAAAACACTAAAAACAAATGTGGTGTAAGCTCAGTGTCCAGCAATTTTGAGCAAAAAATACTTAAAACCAAAGCAATGGGGTCATAGGTTTAATCATCAAAAGGTTAAGCTAACAGAAGAAGCAAGAAAATCTCAAAATTTGAAATCCATTTCTTGTTTGAGAGTCTCCATGGAGGCATATAACCTCCTGAGTCCTGATCAACAAATCCTAGAGCTACCAGTGCTCTAGGATCATCAATTTGAAGTAACCATACAGTTATCATCCACATATATAGTATTCCAGCCCATTAGAAGAATATGGTGAAAGTCACGAAACAGGAAGGCTAAACTCCGGTATATCTAAAATACCCCTTATATACAAATATCTATCTGAACAAAAGAATGTTAAAAAGCATTAGCTAAAATATAAAGCAATGGACATGAGCTCGCATGCCCTTTTACATGTGAAAACCACTCAGGTGATAGTCATCTCAAAACTTAGACCTAATCAATTCATAGAATTATGTGTGTTTAAGAAATATTATACTACACTTCTCGATAATATGGTGTGAATTGGATCATAATTTCCAAACCTCTAATAATAGAATTTATTTTAATAAGCAAGTAAAATAAGAATATAAAATATAAAGGCAATGAAAGTGGACCATAGAGCACATAAAAATTCAGCAAAGGAAAAGTTGCAGTATAATCCCCCACTAAACATCACTATCAAACATAAGGTTAAGAATACAAAGGAATACGTACCTTTGAAGCGATGTCACGATCACGCAAGTTAAATGCGGCCAAAGATAACTGCAACATAGATTTAAATTATATGAGTACATTTTGAGAAACCAAAATAAACAAGTTAACGGTACAGAACAAAATGAAAAGACAAACTTCGGATGGGACAGTA
The DNA here is from genome assembly GCA_029856935.1 of Cyclocarya paliurus. NCBI lineage: Eukaryota > Viridiplantae > Streptophyta > Magnoliopsida > Fagales > Juglandaceae > Cyclocarya > Cyclocarya paliurus. The sequence goes on from CM056949.1 coordinate 36,052,717, forward strand.
TTATAGGAGATTTGGATCTAGGCAATTGTTATTCCATCTGTATGTGCTGCTCTTTTGTTTTAAACCACTTTCTTTCATCTCCAATGGATGGAATTCGTGCAGTTCTTCTCTTTTTACATAATATTAACCAGTCACAAGAGTTGTGAATTTTCCTAAAAGGACATATGGAAAGTGAAAGTTCCTTCCAAGGTTGCTTTTTTCTGTTGGGTGGTACCCTTGGGCAAAGTGTTGACAACTGAAAATCTTAGGAGAGGTATGTGCATTGCTGATTGGTGTGTCATGTGCAACAAGGATGGGGAATCTGTTAATCACCTCTTTCTTCATTGTGAAGTGGCCAGGTTCTTGTGGAATGAGGTTTTGAATTGGACTGGTTTACTTTGGGTAGTGCCCAAGGAAGTGGTGGATTTATTGGTAGGGTGGAAGGGATTGAAGGGTAGCAAGAATGTTGTTCATGTTTGGAAGATGATTCCTTCTTGTCTCATGTGGTGCCTATGGCTTGAAAGGAATGAGAGATGCTTCAAAGACAAAGAACGTTCATTGGGAGAACTTAGGGATTTTTTCTTTAGTACTTTGAGTTTGTAGGCTAAAACTTTTGTAATGGAAGATAATTTACAGAATCTGTTTTAGTTTTCCTTTCATTTTTGGAAAGTAGTAGGTATTTCCTTTATATACGTCTTGTGTACTTAGACTTATGCCTATTTATTGGGAAGAAAATCTTTTGCTACTTATCAAAAAATAAAAAATTATGAGTATTCAAACCTTAAATTTCATGACTTGGCTGTTTCTAACAAAATGAGTGAAACAAATGGGGAACAATAGTGGTCATCATCGGTAAGAAAAAACAAATAAAAGCATCTAGTGGTCCAGGATATGAGCAAAGGGATAACATTGGTCCAATCCAAATCCTCAACAACCAATAGATTCTAAAGTAGTATATTATCATATATTACAGACATAATTTGGAATCAATGGCTTTGTCTGATACCCTAAGGCCCAAAGTTGGAATGGAAGTCAACAAAAAGGGAATCTTGCTCATGTTACACTCAGGGGAGCATTTTGTAGGTGGCCTAACTGGCTCATATATGTGGTCCATGGCAGCAACGTAACAACGCAACCATAGAAAGAACATGCATGCACATATATTTTAATCAATTATGATGTATGGGAAGTCTGTTCACACTGTAAGCAAAATACCATCATTTTTCTAAGTCCTCAAACACATGAAAACCCCACAATGCTACCTATTTCCCAATTCTAAGAAATTATTTATAGGCCAAACAGTAAAGTAAGATTCTGCATCAACAAGTCAATGACTAACAGAAACACAGCCAAGAGGGGGCCGGGGGCCCCGGCTCCCCAAAGCAGTGAAGAACAATAGAAAATTAATAAGGTTCAGTGCAATTTCTCAATGATCCCTCCCCTTCCAAAAGGAAAATAATCATAATGGCCCCTCTTAGGTTTTTAGCCTCATTCCCGAGAGAGAATACGGAACTCAACATAGTGTTGCATACCCTGCATCAAGCATAAACTCAGATCTTGAAGAGTTTATTAAGGAGGTATATTTTTTTTCTATGATGTGGAACCTCACCAAGACAAGGTCCTTTGGATCCACCACTAGATAATAACCTAGGATGAGGGCTCATTTGAGAAGTGAGATGAGATGAGAATTCTGTGAATAATAATGAAATTGTTTGAGTTAAGATGTTTTATTGGATTTTGGAAAATGAGAGAGAAAAAGTTGAACAAAAATATTATAAAGTTAAAATATTGTTAGAATCGACTTTTTTAACATTTTTTTTTTTTAAATTTGAAAAAGTAGTGTTTTTTTTTTGTATTTTGTTTGGAAGTTTAGGAAAGTTATAATGATTAGTAACGATTAGATGAAAAAGTTGAAGATTTGGAATTGAAAAGTGTTTGTGTTGAGTGATATTTGAGAATGAAATTATGAGAGATTTTGAGATGAATGAGATAGTTTGCGTTCCCATACAAGCCTTTATTGTCAGGCTATACAATGAAAAGTACTTTTTACGATAACTTGCCAAGCGTATGCATGCAAAACAAAACACTAACATAAATACGAAATCATTAGCAGTATTTATTTATTTCTCGTATAAGAGGTTCATTATTTTGGTCAAGTTCTGCAGCTTGCATTTATTTAAGCATGGTACTACAGGTGAACTTTTCCTGAAGAAGAATTAGATCACCCACTAAAAAGTAAACCGAGTTCTAGATTCAATTTCAGCTAGCTTAAAAATTGATTGAAATCTTAGGTATGAATCTTTCATCCAAAGTGATTCCCAGAATGCATCTTCCACAACATGCCATACAACCAAACAAGTGGGCACTGTACCAAAGCAGTGTCTTTCCTTCCCAGATTGCTTCCTCCACGACCTGCCACACAACCACACAAGTTGGGGACAAGGCAATGTCTCATTCTTAAATTCGCTGTGAAATCAAATAGATTATTACTCAAAAGTTCCAAATGAAATATGGAGTAACAGAGTATCAGTCCCACCTATAATTTGCAGGAAAAAAAAAAAAGGACCTTCAAGCACTATAGTTCTTGTTTCTCCAGTAACCAGAAAGAAAGTAACAATTACCATGATATAAATAATAATAACAATAATAAAATTAGGACAAGTAAAGTTGGTTTGAACCAAATAATATCCTGTTCAACTCTCGTCCCAGCCTTGTCCTCGACAACAAAACAGAGCACTCGAGATTAAAGAAAAAGTGAACTCTGAGAATTGACTACACAGAACAACAATAGTACGAGCTTCAGCCAATGTGGGGTAACAGAATAAGTAATGGGACGAATTTGAGCCAAAGTTAGGTAGCGAATAAACAATAGGACAAGAAGTAGAATTCACACACACACGAAGTTGCGCGTGCTATATAATTGCAAAGAAAAATTCTTCATTATTTACCAATTCACACCCAAAAACATCAAAAAATTATAAATATAAAGCGTGAGAATAAATAGTAACCGATAAATACATTCATCAATTGCAAATTGCAACGAGTTAATAATAAAAACCGCTGCAACTACCTCGATTTGCGTGAAGAGTTGCTGGAGCCCCCGAGACCTGTAGAAGAAGTCAACGGCATCGTTGTGGGCCATGGTGGTGGCCGCTGTGGCCCTCTGTTGGACCCCACCCACGGCTTGCTTTCCTCCTTCCACATCCGAAAAGCAGTTTCCCATCTCTCTCACTCTCTCTCTCTAAAACCCTGAATACAGTTCCCTTTTTTTATTTTTGAGGGGGAAGGGGGTATTTTTCTCCTCTCTCTCTCACTCTCTCTCTCTGTGTCTAAAACCCTAGACAACTTTCCTTAATCCAGTTGAGAAATTCAGAAGATGTTTGTTACATAAGAAGAGCAGAGATTACCTGCTCAGTCCTCCTCTATTTATAGCCTAGGACATAAAACAAGAGTAAAATACCAAGAAATTGTCATCTTCGTTCGTCACGACGTTCCCGTGACACTGAATTATCTCTAAATTGCCTTTCTTGACTCTTCCTTTTTGAACGCGTACGTCGGTAGATGGTTTGATTTCAATTCGAATAAGGTAAGCTAAGCTAGAATTTCTATTTGATTTGGTTATTAAATAGTAGATTTGGTTATTTTTAGCTAAATTATATGCTATATAATTTCGCATAACAATATTAATGAATTTATCTATAACTATTTTATAAATTATTTTAAAATAATATAACTCCATTAAAAATTAATTTTAATATTATAAAACTACTCTCCATTTTATGTCCTTACTTATTTTTTATATAAAAATTGTTTGATTCGATTATTCTTTCTTGACAAATCATATTATTATAAAATTTAAGAAAAATTCTATTGAGTAGTCTTACAACACACACCTTTTAGAGAGAAAAAATATGAATTTTTATACTGAACGAATATGTGGTGTATGATTGCTAAATAGACCAACTCTAAATTTAATCTGATCAGTTGTTAGCTCGCTTACATATGGTACTACTGCTATATATACTTTTTTTTTTTATAATAATGTTATATATACTTATACATTACATACAAATATATAACATATGCAAATAGTTTATGAGCAATATTAGATATATTCATAGGAGTGCAAGTTTACATTTCTTTAAAAAAAAAGTAGAATTATACAATAAAAAGAAAAATGTTTTTTCATACGAGTCGTAGGAACTATACAGGACTGCACACTTTAGGACTATACAAGTAATTTTTCATTGCTTATTAATATTATTAATATTATATATGATATAATCTAGCTTGATCTCGGTATAATTGAGTTGAGAGCTTGACCACGCATAATTAACATATTGCGCACTACAAGAAATTTGATTTTTAGGGACGAAATTAGTTAGGGACAAACTAAATTTTGTTTTTAAAAGTCATTTTTTGAGACGAACTTTTCATTTCGTCTCCAAAACTACCTCAGATACAAATTTCGTTCGAACGGAATATTTTGTGACAAAAAAAATTATCTCAAAAAGAAAAACCGTTCAAACGGGAGAAAAAGTGTTCGAACGACTAATTAATTCTGTTCGAATAGTATATGATCTGTTCGAACAGTAATAATATTGGCGGGAAATTAAATTTTTTTTTCCAGAAAAAGTTAATAACCGTATGAACTTAAATTTATTACTTCGAAAGGAACTTTTTTTCATTAATTTGTTTATCATTATGAATTTGTACATATATTTTTAATTTTGTTTTTCCGATAAAAATGATTTATTTTATGTTAAATTATATAAATATAACTTTAAAGATAGTATTATTTTTTATATTATCATGAACGGTAAGTAAAATAATAAAAAAAAAAATTAGCAAACATGAGAAATAAAAACTATACATTAATTACATCTCAACTATATAATGTTCAATACAATATAAAAAAGTAAAATAATAACTAAAAAGACTATTTGGTGTTCAGCAGATCAACATCCTCTTGTAACATTTTCATGCGTCTATCCAGATCTCTAAGCTTCTCCATGATGGGCTCAACGAACTCAACAAATAGAGCTCGTACTTGATCCAAAGTAGTCCCAGGAGGCTGTCTCTCAACAGCGGCAGTAGTACTAGTAGAAGCTGGATTGGTGGGTGGGGCACTAAGCTGTCCTGGTGCAGTCTTCCGCAAGTGCCCTTCGTTTTTACTGAATGTGATCTTGTTGAGGGGCCCTATCTATGGAGACCTCCGCTCAGTCGTTGACACTGTAACCCCTGATCGGAGTAGGAAGTTAGATATCAGCAGTGCAAATGGTAGACTACCTCTACTTACATAGCGTGACTCCGATCGAATGTAGTAAAAGAAATACAAAGCCAGATCAATGGGGTCCCTTCGCCCTATCCGCAACAAAAATCTGGCTCGATCGATCCCGAAATCACTCTTGTGTTTTTTTGGGTCGATATTATAGCCAACAATCAAGTTAAGCATTCTGAAAAATGCTATACAATCAGCCTGCCGGATCACTTTATTCCTATCATATGGAGGAGCCGAAGGGTCTCGCACTAGATAATGTACCTGATCATCTGTGAAACCATCATCAGGTATATCCACATCCTCACTACCATCCTCACTATCATCCGGCTCTACATTCGAGGTTGGTGTGGAGGATGCGGCAGGTGTGTCAGAATCAGATGGTGCAGCCGCTAGTCCCGAAGTAGTCGGTCCTAGATATGCGCCGACCTCGTGCCGGATATCAAGGAACTCAGCAATAATACGGGGAGAGAAATTAATACTCACTCCCCAGACTGATAGAGTGTAGAAAAGAGCATCAGCACTCTCCTCTCCCATGGCATGATAAAATTCACTGACCATATCTGGATATGCAGTCCTCTGCTGCTGACAGATCGGTACCCATCCCCACTCTGTGAAGATGGACTGTATACTCCGTCCCTCCCAAGAAAGATCGGAGAAGTCAGACAAAATGATCTAACGCTCAACAAGTACAGATCTCAACGCTTGAGTAGGAGCTGGTGCAGTTTTACTTTCACTGACTTGGTCTCTTGCATGTTTTCGTCCGGTAGATACCATTAATATACTGTTTAACCACAAGAAAATTAAGATACACAATTATAAATATTATATTTAAAATATATTATTTAAGAATTACACTTAGATTGAACTGTATTGAAATAATCCGTTCAAACTAAGAATCTTCCATTCGAACTAGTATAGTTGTTCAAATGGAAGATTCTGTCCAATCGAACTGGCAATTAATATTCGTTCGAATGGTAAGCTTTTGTTCGAACAGAAATAAATCTATTTGGCAACATTGTGTTCGAATGGAATAGAACCCGTTCGAACGGAATAGAACCCGTTCGAACGAGATCGAAGCCAAACAGCCATGGCTGAGTCGACTCAGCCATGGCCGAAACTCTAATCTACACCAAAAGAGCTCGATTAAATCGGTAGAAATGATTAAGAAGTGAATCTAGATCACTTCTACCGATTAAAATCCATACATAATTCATCAACTACACCAAAGAGGGGGGATTTAATCCAAAATCCCTCCTCCCAAACAAAGCTCATTAATTTCAAAAAAAGTAACAATAGAGGCCCATACCTCTTAGAAGAGAAAAATGTGTTGTTCCTACGGTGGTTGAGTGGCGGAGATAAGGGGCGAGTCGGAGGTAATCGGCGGCTTAGGGTTCGAATGCTTTGTGTGAGTTTGATGGGAATCGAACTGGGTGTATAAAGATCGTGACACCTCGTTCGAACGGTTATTACACTAATATATTTCTGATTATATTACTATACTAATGTATAATAATATAAATATTACAAAATACAAAAGTATAAAAATAATACTAATAATAGTATTATAATGCTTTAAAATACAAGTTAATATTTTAATATAATTATATTATATCCTAGTTACTGTATAGTTATAACTATTGAATGAGTTATGATAACTATACAAATTAATATGATTAAGAGTTATACAATAAGTAATATATTACATCCTAGTTACTAGACTATATATTAATAGAAATATACTATATAGTTATAACTATTGAATGAGTAATGATAACTATACAATTAGTTAATATGATTAATATATATAGTACTTATTAGTTATATAGCCAGTACAATAAGTTAATATGATTAGTTAATATGATTAATATATAGTACTTATTAGTTATATAGTACAATTAATTAATATGATTAATATATATAGTACTTATTAATATGATTATTGTACAATATAGTTATAACTATTGAATTAGTTATGATAACTATACAAGTTAATATGATTAATATATATATATTTTACTTATATACTATTAATAAGTACTATAACTAATATACTATAAGTACTATATATGTCAGCATATATAATGCTTGTAATGCCCAAATTGGAGAACGGATTTTATTTTTTGTTCACCTTTTTTTGACCAAATTGTGGAACGAATTTTATTTTTTATTTATTTAAAAAAATTTAAAATTTAAAATGTTAAATATTTGATGTAAAAAGAAATCTAAAAAAGGACTTATTAGTATATAAAATATCAAAAAGTTGGACTTTAGTTTGAACTCAATAAAGTACCGTTCGAACTATCTTATTTCGTGAAATGTGTTTGGTGGGAAACTTCGCGCCAAATATTCTGAATGTCAATTCGTTCGAACTTAAAAAGTACTCATTCGAACGAAAATATCTTTGAATCTTTTGGACATTAGTAGAATATGCTAAGGAATATTTTATTTTTTTGTTTGAACTAGTAAATGGCTTGTTCGAACAAACATTACATCGCGGCAAAAGTTGGCGCAATTTGAAATTTTCGTGTTCAAATAAGTAAATGGTCCGTTCGAATGTGACTTCAAAGATTCAAATACCACAAACCTCCGGTTCATTTTCATTTTGTGCGAAATTTTGAGAGTTGTGGAGGTAGAGGAACATACTTGGCCTCCAAGAGAATGGATTCTTGAGAGAAGGTTGAGAAATATAAAAGGTAAGTAATATATTTTTGAATTATTTTTTGTATTTCGAATTTCATAGCAAGTTGATTTATTGTTGGGTGTCTTAGGGTTATGCCATAATGTTTTGTATATCATTGTATTTCTACAATACCATTTACAATAGAAGGAAACTAAACTAATTTAGATATTTAATGTTGTGAATTTGATATTTTCTGGATAAAGAATTTGGTCTCTGTTTCGTGTTTGGATTCCAGGAAAATACCGTTCGAACTCTATTATTTCCCGTTCGAACAAAATGAATTTAAATGCGAACCTGGGTTTGTACCGTTCGAACGCTATAGTATCCGTTCGAACAGAATGAATTAAATAGGAAATGGAATTATATATATATATATATAGTTATATATATATAACTGTATAACATAGGAACTGAAAACACTTATATAACATCAAGGATAATTGCGTTGATGCATATTCACAAACAAACCAAAATGCAATCAAACTTAGAAAGATATAATACAGAGTATTGATTTATATATAAAGTCATAGAAAGATATAATACATAACGATTCAAACTTAGAAACATTAATTAAAAATATCAATTAAAATACTGCATCTTCTATCTTCCATGTCCACCACCTTAGCATTGCCACCACCACTATTCTTTGGAAATATATCCAACCACAATTAACTTTTCAAATAAAACATTAATTCTTGCATTTTCCTCAGAGTTGAGTAAACTTCCGGAGTTCCCAAAAGAACTCTCCGTCATCTCATTCTAGTCGTATATTGTTGAGGCATTATTGATACTCTCTGACTGAAACCCACTTTGAACATCTTGTGGGTTTGCATTGACAGATGTATTGACAAAACTTTGTTCTTTCTCCTTCATTAGAGTTGCTAGTTGAGTTTGTAGATTTAGAACCTGCAGGAAATAAAGTAGAATGCCATTTATTTGGATACAGAGCAATAATGATTTCAATCATTATAACTAAAAAGAGAACCTGCTGCTGAGGAGCAAAAATGGCTGAAAAAATGTCATTTATAGGATCTTGAAGCCTAGCTTGCGCTTCATATATAAGTGTGGTAGCTGCTTCATAACGATTATTGACCGGGATGCGAGCAAAAAGTCTCGATGCATTACCTGCACCGAAAACCTTATGAACGGCGGCAAATTGAATATATGCCGTACCTGATTGATTGAAATAAGGAGCAAAAATGCTTCCCCTTCGACATTTCTTTCTAAGAAATTTGCATGCTTCACAAGGAGAACCTCGCATCTCGATTGGTGGTGAGAGAGCATTTGTGAAGGGGGTTTAAAATATATAAAGGGAGGAGGAAATTATTGTTGATTAATGAATCTCGATTAGTGGAAAGCACACCATAAAATCCAGGCAGAAAATCCAGAATTGCTTCGAGCCCCACCAAAAGTGTTAATTAAAAGATATCATTTGTTCGAGACAAATTTTGCAAGGACGGACAACATCCGAAAATTCTGGAAATGAATTAATTGAAATCACTGCAGTAAATTATGCATTTCTCAATGCATGCTTCACAAACTCACATTTCTGGATTTCTCACATAGAATCACAAACTCACATTTCTGCATTTCTCACCAAGAATCAGAAACTCACATTTCTGCATTTCTCACAAACGCATTACAAATGGCCAGCCAACAGTCTTCTAATATTGTTCCTGATTTGAATCGGGAACCATATTTACCCCAAATGTTAATCTTCACTCCGGATGCTATCAATGCCATGATAGCGATAGATAACTATTTTTCAAGTAAGAGCGATGCGGAGGTGGTGGATGGAGCAAGAATACTGGCATCTCAATATGCAGCTGTTGTTACTACCATGACCCGAAGGTTACAGTTACGGGTAAGTGAGATAGAGATGCTTAATAAACAAGTAAGTGAATTGAAACATAAACTTGCAAATAAATGAAAAAAGAAGCAAATATTAAAAAGAGAAAATAAGGAGTTAAAAATGTCTGTGGATTTGTACGCGAAAAATTTGGAACCAAAAGTGGCGGAGCTGAAGCGAAAGTAAAAACAAATTGATGAACCTGTATTCAACCCAGGAAAGGAGTTGAAGACACCTGAGGAAAGTGCCTTAAATGTGACCAACCCTAAGGAAAATGCCTCAAATGTATTCAACCCTGAGGAAAATGCTTAATATGCGTTTTGGCTATATGTATGGACTATATGTTTTATTTCATGCATGGAGATGTGTTGTTGCAAATTTGTTAGTTTTGATATATGTATGGACTCTATATCCATTTGATTTATGTTTTGATATATGTATGGACTCTATCTCCATTTGATATATGTTTTGATATATGTATGGATTATATGTTAGTTTGATATATGTATGGACTCTATATCCATTTGATATATGTTTTGATATATGTATGGATTATATATTAGTTTGATATATGTTTTAGCTATATGTTTGTTGATGGACGTGACTGTTTGCAGTATGATATTACATAGATTATAGTCTCTCGAATAGAATAGGATCAACTACCTTATAAAATAAATGGAATACGTTTGAATATACTTTTGATGGTGTTTATCCCATGAATTGGGTTTTTTGATAGACATTCTACAAATAACGGATTTGAGTAATGGATAAGAGTTGGATGATGTTGGGAGATAGACTTGGGCGAGACTATAAGGAGTATGCACAAGGAGTGAAGTTTTTTCTAAAGTTTGCTCGCATGAGTGTTGATAGTTGAGGATATATAAGATGTCCGTGCAAGAAGTGCAAGAAGTGCAAGAATCTTAGTTCTTATAATTTTGTGGTAGTGGAGGATCATTTATTTGTAAATGGAATCGATCCTAAATACTCACCTTGGGTCTTACATGGCGAACCATTTCTCAAAGGAAATTTTTTTGGATGTCAGACCAATCAAGTAGATGAGGGTAACGACACCGACATAGAGGACATTAATGTAGATGATCCTGATGAGAGTGACGATAATGGAAAGGATATGACTGAGATGTTAGGTGATCTGGATGCAGGAATGTTTGGGATGAGGGATGGAGAAGGAATATCTGCACAATCATTTGAGAGAAATGATAACTTTGGAAGATTGTGGGAGGATGCACAAAGAGAGTTGTATGAGGGGTGCACTCGTCATAGAAAGTTGTCTTTTACGGTGAGGTTGTTTCATATTAAGTTTATTTGTTGTATTTCTGCCAAAGCTATCGACATGTTACTTGAATTTGTTAAAGAGACACTTCCTCAGGATAATGTAGTACCCCGTAATTTTTATGAAGCGAAGCAATTGAAGCGAGGGCTAGGATTTGATTATAATATCATCCACGCTTGTAAAAATGATTGTATTCTTTACTGGCAACAATATGCAGAATTTGACTCATGCCCAGTGTGTCATGAGTCAAGATGGACATTCGATAAACGTCATGTACCCCACAAAGTTTTAAGATATTTTTCGTTGATTCCTCGACTTCAAAGACTGTTTATATCAAGGATAATTGCGAAAGATATGTCGTGGCATCACATAGAAAGAGTCCAAAATGAAAACTTTCTCTCGCATCCAGCAGATTCTTTACAATGGAAGAAATTTGACAAAGAGTATCTATGGTTTGCCGAAAAACCTCGCAATCTACGTCTTGGTTTAGCAACGGATGGTTTTAATCTATTTGGCAACATGAGCACTTCTCATAGTACTTGACCTGTCATATTAATACCTTATAATTTGCCACCTTGGAAGTGTATAAAGGATCCTTATTTTATGATGACTCTATTGATACCAGGGCCAAGGTCATCAGGGAATGAATTAGATATATATCTGCAACCACTGATTGCAAAGTTGAAAGAGTTATGGGATCAGGGTGTCAATACATATGATGCAGCTTAGTCGCGGGAGTTCAAGAAGCATGCCGCAGTAATGTGGACAATAAATGATTTTCCAGCATATGAAAATTTATCTAGGTGGTGCACAAAATGTAAAATGGCTTGTCCTGTTTGTAATAAAGATACACATTCTCAGTAGTTGAGTCATGGTAGAAAATTATGTTTTATGGGACATCGTCGTTATTTACCACATGATCATAGATGACGTTCAAATAGAACTATGTTTGATGGAAGGGTTGAGAGTAGATCATCGCTGCCAGAGTTGTTTGGATATGATATTATCGTGCAGTTGGGGAATGTTTTAGAAAACAGATTTGGGAAAGATACTAGAGTTCGAAAGAGAAAACGACAAGTAGTGGAGTTGAATTGGACAAAAAAAAGTATTTTTTTTTAGTTACCATACTGGTCTACACTGACACTACGCCACAATCTAGATGTTATGCACATTGAAAAGAATATATGTGAGAATATATTGGGCACTCTGATGTCAATAGAAGTGAAGACAAAAGATACAACTAATTCTCGTAAAGACTTGAAAGAGTTGGGGATAAGACCGTAGTTGCATTTGCAAGATAATGGGTCGTCAGCATATATGCCTATTGGATGTATACACTCTCAAATGATGAGAGAAAGAAATTTTATGATTGGTTCTTGACAATCAAATTACCCGATAACTATGCTTCAAACATGTCAAGATGTGTTCGAACACATGATTGGAAGATAACTGGTCTTAAAAGTCATGACTGTCATGTATTTTTGCAGCGTTTGTTGCCGGTTGGTGTGCGTGGAAAGCTTACTCGAGACGTTCGTACAACTCTCACAGAATTATGAGGGTTTTTCGGAGACATTTGTAGGAGAACGTTGAAAGTTGATGCATTGTTAAAAATGAAAACTGATATTGCAGTAATATTGTGCAAATTGGAGATTTTGTACCTGCCTTCATTCTTTGATGTAATGGTTCATTTGGCTGTGCACCTACCTCGTTAGGCTTTAGTCGCTAGTCCGGTTCAATATAGATGGATGTATCCTATTGAACGATTTTTAGGAAAATTGAAGCGTTCTATGAGGAATAAAGCTCGTTCAGAAGGTTCGATTGCTGAGTCATATATTGATAATGAGTGGCATACATTTTGGTCAATGTATTTTCATGGGGTTGATACTAGATTTACAAGACCAGACCGAAATTATGAAGGTGGAAGAGAGATGGGAGTCTCATCAACATTTACCGTGTTTTCCTAGACAGTACATCTCATAGGCGCACAAGGGGGCTACGACCTATGTGGACGAGAGTTTGAAAGAGCTCGATGGTATGTCTTGAATAACTGTACAAAGATTGACCACTATTTGAGGTTAGTGATGATCCTCTAAATTAATCATGTATAATAATATAACATTTTTCGTTGCTACAAATTAATTATTCACACGAACATGCGCAGTGAACATATACAACTACTTCGCACGAATGGTGTAACTGACGTAGAAAAAACGCATGAAGAGGAATTTGCTTCATGGTTTGAACATACGGTATTACTGTAAAGTTTCATTTTATAATATGAATTTCATACTACTAAATTCTATCATTTTTTTATATAATAATATTTATGATGTAGGTTGTATCAAAATATGCTGAAAATTCAGAAGAAATTTCACTAGAACTGTATGCTCTGGCATGTGGTCCGTCTAGGCAGGCCATCTAGTACTCAGGATGTTTGGTGCGTGAATATAGATTTCACACAGCTAACAGAGAAATATATAGGAAAACTCAAAATTGTGGGGTTGTAGTCGAAGGAAGCTATGGGGATGATAACATTGACTTCTATAGAATTGTGGAAGATATTATAGTATTGAAATACGTGGGAGGATATATGGTCTGGTTGTTTAAATGTAATTGGTGGGATGTCTCAAATCCTAGGTTGGGAGTGCGTAACAATAATTACTTTGTGAGTGGCAATACATCTCGCACATGGTATGAGGACGATCATTTCGTTCTCGCTTGCCAAGCGAATCAAGTTTTTTATTTAGATGATCCGAAATATGGAAACCCATGACAGGTAGTGGAGAAGTTTGCACCAAGAAATGTATATGATACTATTCCAGAAACAGAAGAACCTTCAGAAGAAGTTAATACTCCAGCAAATGAAGAAGCATATAAAGAAAACGAAGTAGGCATCAATCTATTTGTTGATCTCAGCCAATATGATATGGTCTCATTGCATAGAGAAGATGTTCAACCAGAAGTAATTGAGGGTGAAATATCAAAAGACGATGAATCAACTGAAGTGTCTAGCGAGGATGAAGGCGATTGGTCTAGCAAAACAGATAGTGAATGAATTTCAAATATCAATTTTTATAAGTATTATTTGTATAAATATATCCATAATGTTTGTTTGAATAATAATTTGTTACAATTTCAAATAGATATGCCTTCTAAACGTAAAACAACACGTGTGCCATCCCCATCTATTATTGACTCCCCGTGTGGTTCACCTGTCATGAATAGTGAGCCAACACTATCAGACTCAGAAGAAGGTATTTTATCAAATTAAATACTACAATTTATGCTCAATTTAAGTAATATATCTATAAAATAAAAATATTTAATTCAAATATTTGCTTTAATTACTGTATATATAGCTGTTGTAAGCCAGCGCCGAGGTAGAGGCACTACGAAGGGTGTCTGCATAGAAAAAGTAAGAAAATTTAGTAAAATTAAAGTTGATATTCTTGATTATCACACCGGTGGCTCTGGAGATTCAGCAGCATGGCTTGTTTCTTTTGTTGGTACGCTTACTCGTACGTATGCACCTATTGCTACATCCTCTTGGTCTAAAGTTTCCCAAGAAGTGAAAGACCACATCAAAAATCGTTGTTTGGTAATAAGTTACATCTCAAGTAACTAAGTATTATTCATGTTATTTTTTGAATATTTCGTATTTATACTAATTGTTTATAATTATTGGAAAGATGAGTTTGAATTTGATTTTGGCCAACGAGAGGATCGATTAACGGTTGAAGAGCTGATGTCGAATGCATTTCGGAGATACAAAGTTCGATGTCATGCACATTATAAGAAGTTCAGTACTACAATAGAGGCGCGCCAAAATCCATTCCAAACAATGCCACCAAATGAATGAGAGAATGTTTGTGATATGTTTGAAGATCCTGCTTATCAGGTAATTTCGCTGCTATATTTTTTTAATAGTATATTATGATAGATGTATTAAACATATAGATATATATTTTTTTATTTTTTAGCAACGGAGTACTGTAAACAAAGTAAATAGATCAAACTTGAAGATACACCATTATGCGGGTTCTCGATCTTTTCATCGTTTGTCTAACAAAATGGTAAGTTATTCTAATCCCTATTAAATATTAACATATAATACATTTTTCTGATTTAAGTTCTAATATATATATATTTTTTTGCAGAAAGAAGAGAGTCCTGGTGACTATGATCTGACCCAATTGTATGCAAAATCACATAAAAATCGTGATGGTGTTTCGACCAGTCCCGAAGCAGAGGCAAATTATGTAAATTTAAGTTTCTTTAATTCCATTGTGACTATAGTTTTGTTACTTATACTAACTAGTATATTTTTACTTTTGTAGGACAATATGATATCTGTCAAGGAAGTTAATGCGGATCCATCTGATGCATTATCTGTCAATGATGTTCAGATCCTTTCTCAAGTTCTTGGATCACGTTCTGGATATTTGAGGGGCTTAGGACGTTGCGTTAAACTATCTTCAACATCATCATCCTCTTCTCGAGCTAGATCGAATGACGACAAAACTAAAAAATTGGAGGAAGCAGCACTTGAGATAGAGCGATTGAGGTCCAAGGAAAAAGAGTTGCTGACCAGATTAGATCAAGCAGCAGATCTTGAGACAAGATTAAAAGAGAACATGCAGAAGAGATTGGAGATGGAGGTACAAAAAGCTATGCTTCAGTTGTAGTCAGTTATGTCACAAAATTCTACACCACCACCATAATTGTAAAAGTGATTTTTTTTCTTTAGGGTTATTTCTATTATAAAGTTTCAAAATATTTGAACAATTGACATTTGAATTGTATTTTGTGTAATAATAATATGGTATTTTTAATTAATTTGGTTCTGTTCTGTATGATTCATACCGTTCGAACGGTAAATAACCAGTTCGAACGGTAAATTATCATTTCTAAATCCATTCGAATAAACAAATACCCATTCGAACAAAAAATAACTCATTCGAACGAATAACACGGAATACAGTTCTAATAGACCTAATTTGCATTCGAACAAAATTTATTGGTTCGAACAGTATCAAATATTGTTATTTTTTCGATTCAAGATTTTATTTCGTTCGAATGAACGGGTCGGTTTGAACAGAAAAATATTCCATTCGAACACTCATTTCGTTCGAACAGTATCAAATATGGTCATTTGTTCGATTCAAAATTTTATTCTGTTCGAATGAATGGGTCGGTTCGAACTGAAAAATATTCCATTCGAATAAGATATTGAGACGAAATTAGTTCATCTCAAAAAAAATTTTCCGTTCAAACGGTTTCGACTGATTCCGTAAAATTTTATCCCTAAAAGTGATTTTTGGAGACGAAATTTCATCTCCAAAAACATTTTGAGATAGCCTTTTAGAGACAAATTAGAGACAAAATTTTTTCATCTCCAATTCTTTTTGGGGATGAAATTGTGATTTTTTGAGACAAAATTTTTTATCTCAAAAAACCATTTCTCTTGTAGTGGCGGCATGTTCACGGTGACAATAATTAATAATATGGTAGAGCAAGAGAACTTGCCAATAAACCTATTTTTGTCTGTATCAATATCTTTCTTTTCAAGGTATTGAGGTAATACAAAAGAATTTTATTTGCAAGTCAATATAAATATATATATATTGATTTGTAAAAAATTAAATCAGATTATATAAAATCCATCCCTACTCTTGAGTGCTTAATTGAAAAGGACCATCTATATATATATTGAAAGGAAAAACTCTTATACCATTCCATTATAACAAAGATGAGGTACAAGGAGGAGCATCCTCCAAATTAGTTACAATCAATATATATGAAATGAAAAGAGCATCTTTTGTCAATAAGTGAGCCATAAAGTTGTCTATTTCTCCTAATATGAGAAACTTCCCACTTAACAAAATTTTTCATCCACTGTATTGCTTCACACACAAGCATACTAACACTGCTCCAACCTTCCTTATCACCCTGTAATGCATTGATTATTGACAACTAGTCCACCTCAATAATAACCTGTCTGAGGCCTAGATCCAAACTAAATTTAATAGCCTGAAGAGTTCCAAACGTCTTAGCTAGCAGAGGGTCTGGAAAGGACCATTTATATTAAACAAATGATATGTTTGATTTTTGGTATATATAATTATAAGTACCAGTATATCTCGAAGAGGGTTTGACTAACCTCCTGTTTAAAAATTTATTGGATACATTCTGTTTAAAAAATAAATGGACAAAATTGTTTTAAGTAAAAAACCCATTGAATTTTTCATTAATCTTTAAATCTGTTTTATTCACTTTTTAAATACAGGATATATCCAATAAATTTTAATTGGATGTAAACCCAATTTCCTATCGACGAGATTATAATTGGAAAGAGATTTGGAACAATAATATTAAGTCTATGTCTATTAAAATGAGTCGTCATTTTGCAGCGTACGACTATATATTATAAGCAAGGAAGAAAAAAGAGAGAGAGAAACTTGTGATCGAGGAGGAAATCATGGGAGTACTGACCTGGGCATGCATGCATATTGGATTAAAATTACATTTAAATGTAATTCAATGGGGGTGATTGATGATCAACTAGAGCATTGCATGGTATTGGTTTCATCAAAATCATCTTTAAAATTTAGCTAAAAATACATATTTTACATAAAATCAAAATATAACCCTATATTAGATTAGCCAAAATAATAATATAATATTATTTTTTAATAATAATATTTATAATTATTTTTTCATATTTTGCAACTACAATAATCATATAGTAATTAATAATTTAATAATCTGATATTTTATCTAGCATCCCAATGTGAAAGGCTCAACCAAGTAGCAAGAGAATGAGTAATGTCCCAATTATGTGCAACTGCTGTATATTTTTAGAATAAAATAATTCTTTTGAAGATGGACAATGTATCTCCAAGTTTAAAGGAAACTTTAGTGGTACTTTAACTCATATGTAGAGTCTCTTCATTTTAACTATTTCAATGCATACTATTTTATTGATATTTAGCCAAACTTTAGATATGCACTGACATTTGGCTAAGCCAATGCCAATGCTCTAATAATATTCAAAGGACAATGTTACTATGCCGTTCATGATTTATTGTTGGGCGTACGTATTTCTTACAAATTGTATTTTCTCATATATTTTTTAAATATTTTTAAACATTTTTTTAAAATACATCAATTTACTAATTATCAATTCTTGAATCATTAAGTAAAGAAAATAAATTAGCGATCAAAATGAAAATACAAAACCACGTAACATACTATAATTTTCCATATTCAAATTCCATATTAATGCATGGATTTGTGGAAAAAGTTTTGGAATCCCAAGTAAGGGCCGGGGCATGTACTTATATTACGTGTGTGCCGTGAGTGAATTGGCATGCTGACATATTATTAGCAAAGTGCTGGCGGGAGTGTTCATCTGGATAAGAACTAAATATATAAGTTGGAAATAAGGGGAATAATTCCACAGGTCGTTGGAACTGATCTTAATCATGTTCAATTGGTAGCTAGATCACGACATTGACATAGACTTAGAGTCGCTTTGATAAACATAAATTTTAGATTAGGATCTAGTAGAATTCACACGGTCGAGCACTACAACTTAGATTGCAAGAGAGATAAAGCGTACCCCATGAAATAGATTGTACGTACGTATATATACGACTATTCTTATATATATATATATATATATAAAAGAATAGTATATACATATATACAAGAAACCCTAGATGATCAATCAACTAATTATAAAAACGACGACTAGTATATATACTTTATTAATGTAACAAGAGTACTGCAAGTAATTTGAATTTTCAGGTAAGTTTCGTTAGTGGAATTAAATAAGAGCTGGTCAAGGGTCAAGTCAATATTATATAGGACCTGGTCTACGACAAGATTTATTCTGTAATTTCTTTAAAAGATATTCCATATTATATATATATATATATATATATATATATAATTAATTAATTTCTTAGGCACTTAATTTATATATGTTACCCAAATTTTGGAATCCTAAGTTTTGATGACTTATAAGGCCTGTTTGTGTAACAACGTATTTTCAAGTACTCTAAAATATTCTTAGATATTAATTTCATTCCCAAATATCACTCAAACTCAAAACAATTTTCAATTTCAAGTTTTCGATTTTTTCATCTAATCATTACTTTATCAATATCTAATACTAAAAATAATACCAATTTTTTAAATTTAAAAATAAAAATTATATTCAAATTATATATTCAAATAAGTTTATAATTTTATAATATTTTTATTCAACTGATCTTTTTCTCTTCTTTTTAATATTCAATAAAATATCTTAATTAAAATTATTTTATTAATATTCACAAACTATTTTAAATATGTTAAAATATTTAAGGTTTGAACCATTAATATAGTCAA
Source organism: Cyclocarya paliurus (assembly GCA_029856935.1). NCBI lineage: Eukaryota > Viridiplantae > Streptophyta > Magnoliopsida > Fagales > Juglandaceae > Cyclocarya > Cyclocarya paliurus. Next base: position 36,072,191 of record CM056949.1, read on the forward strand.
AGAAAATTAAACCAACGTACAGATCATAATCCTATATTCAACAATTGACTTCTCGAAATTTTTTCTTTTCTCGGCAATTGACTTCTCGAAATTACTTATATAAAAAGATATGTAGCCTGATAAAGACGTACGTGATCAGTAATGCATGCATGTAGCTGTAATATCGTCCTGGTTGCGATTGACTAGATTTATTATAAGCTCGTGTTTCTGTCGTTTTGACCATGATGGTGTTATAATTTTGCATTCAAATTAAGGAGCAATTTAATAGATTGACTAGAAAAGTATCAATAGGAGACTAGAATTTGGTACGAGGCTTTTGAATAGAGAAAAGCTTGGGGCTGATGGGTGACAAAATAATTTTCACACAAGCCAATAAAAAACAGCCATGTAGGCACTCCAGAAAAATCCCCGCATGCACAGAACAAATGCTCTCCCTCTGCTTCTTTCTTCCCGAAACTTCATGGCCCCAACTCGGCAAGGAATGAAAGCAAGGATTTTGGGTAGGGCGGTGAAATCAACGTGGGCCTGGGCGAGCTCAGCGTGGCCTTGAGGGAAGTAGAAGACCTTGGAGTTAACCGGAGGCATCCGGACCATACCTCCGGCGCAGGCGTGCCATAGCTGAGAATCCAAGCACTTCTCTGCCTCCATTCTTAGAATGAGAATTTTGAGAGTTTAAAATCAGCGATAAAACAAAACAGTCTCTTTTATGATTATTATACTGGAATTTTTTTAAAGGAAATAAAGGCTTCTACTCCACAGCGCTTGAAGGAGCTCCAGTCTATAACTCAGTAAATGCTGTGAGCAACCGAAAAAATATCAAAAAAACAAGTTAAGCATGCATAAGAAGTGAACCACTTCATTAAATTCACACCGTTGGGTGAGGGCTATGGTTCTATGAAAATAAAAGTCTACTTTTTCACCTTCTTTTCTGAGCATTAAAATAAAAGATAAGTGGCCGGAGACTCTTTACATAGACTCAAAAATTTTTTGGAAGAGAGACCTTCTTTACACTTTTTGATGCCCCAAATTAGCTAAAGAATAGATGGTAACGCAGTCTCTCAAAAGGAAAAGAGCCTCTATCGAAGTTTGGGAGTCATCACAGATGGAGAGGGAGAGCGTTTGTTCTGTGCATGCGGGCTCATCTGATTTTTCTTGAGTGCCTACATGGCTGTTTTTTATTAACTTGTGTGAAAATTATTTTGGCACCCATCCGGCGCCAAGCTTTTCCCTTTTGAATATTCTTTGCTAGCTCTTCACGATCTTGACATTTCTTTGTAGTTGCACCGATTGATGTGACATTATTTAAGTGATTTCTTATATTAACATCGCTATATATAGATAAGATGAAATCATGCATTGTCAAAGTGCTCACGACATCTTGTCTCATCCTTATCATCAACAACCCAAATTATAACCATGGGAAAGTACTCCAACAGACCAGACAACAGTATTAATTTAATTACCATAACAAAAGGGTTCCACAAAGAAATAATGGCTTAAATATTAAAGTGCAAGCTAACTCCGAAAATTACAAAAGTGTGAATTAATGCATAAATAAGGCAATTAAAAGTAGTGTTAATGTAAAAATGAGTGTGTTGGCATATTCTTGTGAAAACTTTTGTAAAATTGTGTTGTAACAAATGTTGAAGTGTGTCTTAGTGAAAAGGGGGTCAAGTGAGCTCAACTGGCTCAAGCATAACACATACAGAAGTTGGCTTGACATGGCTCGACACAGCGCTTGAGCTAAGTTTACTTGTTATGGCTCGACACACCGCTTGAGCTACATTCAAGTCAGAGAGTTCGCTCAACATGGCTCGACATTTCGCTTAAGTAAAATTCAAATTAGAAAGTTCGCTCAACATGGCTTGACATTTCGCTCAAGCTACATTCAAGTCAAAGAGTTCACTTGACACGGCTCGACACTTCGCTCGAGCAAAATTCAAGTCAGAGAGTTCGCTCGACAGTCTAGGAAGGGACACATTAGCATGCACATGCATACATAGGTTGTAAGACCATTCTGCTCAGCCATGCTTATATTAATCCTCAACCTCTTAATGTTAAGCATCCACCTCGGCACCTCCAGGCGCGGCCCCATCAACCATGTCATATCTACAGATGGTTTTGGACTATTTGGTCCGCCTTAATGCTCATCTTGATGGTAGTGTTTGAGCCCCTTGCATTTAGTGACAAAAATGGGGAGTCTTATGTAGGGGAGAGATGTGTTAGGGGGAGCACATATGAGTTAGGGGAGCACATATGTAGGGGGAGTGATGATATGTAGGTAGGAGGAGCACGAGTGTAAGAAAATTTGCTTTGTGAAACACATTTTTTGATATACTATTGTATTGCATACTTCATTGAAACTCAAAGTCATATTTTCTTAATAAAGAATTTTTTATGAAAATTGTGCTTGTCATGTGTAACTTGAATTATTGCTTTTAACATGTGTGAATATTTCTTGCACTTTTATTTTGATGTGCTTACCTGTTTGTTAAGTGTGCAGAAATATCTCAACTTGTTCGTGACTATACCTATATTTGGGAATCCTGAGTAGTGTGTGTCAGGATTAGGTCCAAATGTATATGTTAGAGATTTTGTCACATAAATTCCAAATGGAGAGATTATTAATGTAAAAATGAGTGTGTAACAACCTGACATAATATTATTAGGGATAAATTTATGGATAATTTCTTTGGGCCTAAAATTAGGTTAATGGGCCAATTATATTAGAAGCCCAATTATATTGTTTGCCATGTTATAATATTTTAAGGTGGAAATTTCTATGTACGGAGAAATTTTGTGGAATATATTGGATTATTTTAGAGGTTGAGCCGATGTCAAAAACTCAAACAAAAACCCCTTGCCACACGTCTCCCACTTAGCAGATTATCTTAGAGTTCTATCTCCATTAAGACTCCTAAACCATACCAACTACTTTGAGTCTTTACCCATAGCTCCACTCCCATGCACATACACGTCTCTCCCTTTCCTTTCTCTAGGGTTTCACCATCACCTCTATATATACACATGTATTTCTCTCCTACACAGTGCACATAGAAACTGCCTTACCCACATCCATCTTCCACAAATTGCACCGTGAGCCATCTCACGTCTGTCCAAAAATTGCTCCCCAACCCCATGAAACCACTGAGAGACCACGTACGCCAGCCAATGCAAAACAACTAGCCCACTGCCCAGCCAAACGGAAACCATCGATATAAGAAGAAGCCGCAGCTTCCTCCCATAAACCACCAGCCCACTGCATCCGATCCCACACCAGAACTTTTTCCAGATCCACCGTGAACAACCATAAAACAACCACCAGGAAACTCCAGCAACCACAGCAACGCGACCGTAGAAAACCACTGAAGGGTAGCCGCTGCCCAGCTCCACACACGACAACCACCTGCACAAAGAAGTAACGAAAGCAACACTGTTTAGCTGCTAAAAAATAGAGCAAGTTTGGAGCACTCGGAGACCACGTAACCCAGGCTTTTCCATCGTCGGACAGCCACCATCCGTTGGAGACAACCCAGTTTTGACCATCTCCATCACCGTCAGCGGCACTTTAAGTCACCAACGCACTCGTAATCTCCCTTTGCTCCTCCTGATGTCGAGCTCTCTCCCTCACGCCGTGTTTCCTTCTCCCGTAATCTCACTCCCTCTCTCAAGCTTTTGGTTTCTCTCTCGGTCTCTCTAACTAGCACCAAGCTCTCCATTCTTGAGCCACCGAAAAACCACCCAGTTCCACCGTGAAACACTACCAAGCCCGAATGTCACGGCCAAAGCTCACAGCTATTGTCTCGTGTAAGCCTCCTCTGAATGCATGAAACAGTAGAATAAATTTTAGGTGGGTTAGTTAAATTACAAAAATGCCCTACCTTTTTAAAGATTAACAGCTGAGAATAATTTGTTTGGAAGATTTTAGATTTAGAAAATATAGGATATTTTAGTAGTTTAGATTTTAAATAAATTCAAAGGTTTAATTAAAAATTTATGCAAATTACGTGTTTATTTTATAGGCGACCGACTACGTGCCGAAAATAGTGGATTAGTGTTGCAAGGTAAGTAGCATGATCATACCCTTACACGTATGGATGGTAAACGGCATGTCTTTTATAAAAATATTATGCATGTACGCCCTCTATTGGAAACTCCTTTTTACGTACCCAAGTCATGATAAAATTATAAAAATCCATAATTTTATGTGAAGAATCATGCATTCAGTTATTTATGAAAATTTATGATTTTATATAAGAGTTATGCATTAAAATAATTTATGAAAGCCATGCATATTTTATATGAAGATTTATGTATCAAAATATTTATGAAAAATCATAATTTTATGTGAGGAAACATGTATCACGAAAATTTATGAAAGAATGCGATTTCATTTGAAATCTATAATATGATATGACAAGATATAACAAGTATGTATGCGATTTCTTTTGAAATCTATGATATGACAAGTATGCAAGTATGATTATGATGAAGTATAAATGATAAGATACGTAACGGCCTATGTTATGATACGAAGACGGTAGCTATGTTATGGGCATATTGCATTGCCAAGTTGTACATGCTGGTAGTGCACCTAGTATGTCTTCCTTATGTATAGATTCTACAACCCGTGGCCACGGGCAGAATCAGAATCTACTTAAATTCGCAAACCCTAACTCACAGGGGTCAACAGTGGGTAACGGCCTATGACAAGTGAAAGATAAGTTCATGTTCATGTTATTTACGTATGTATTTATAAGTATGCACGTTTTCAAAAAAAACCTTATGTTTATTATGTTTACTGTATGATGTGTTGCTTATTGAGTATTCGACTCATTTTTTATATATTTTTATGTTTTAAACCACCCCAGGTGATGACATTTGTGAAAATGAGACTGCAGGACAGGACTTGACCCCGGGAGGCAAGGCAGAGGCTTAGACAGATTATGCTATGATTAGTTTTATGGTTTAAAGTTTAAATAAATTATTTTGATAAGCACATGAGACTTCCGTTTTTTTTAAATAAGTGCTTCCGCAGACTATTTTGGATTTTAAGTATTTATTAAATTTCGTTTTATTTATGGAATTTTTCGTATCTGGCGCATTGTTAAAAAGAAAAAATTTTTTAATTCAAGTTTAGTAGTAGCACACTGGCTCCCCAAAAATTCTAAAATGTCTTTATTGGGGAGTGGAGTGTTACAGAGTGTGTTGGCATATTCTTGTGAAAATTTTTATAAAATAGTGTTGTAACAAGTGTTGAAGTGTGTCTTAGTGAAAATGGGGTCAAGTGAGCTCAACTGGTTCAAGCATAACACATACAGGAGGTGTGCAGGAAGTTGGCTTGACATGACTCGACACAGCGCTCGAGCGAAGTTTGCTCAACATGGCTTGACACACCTCTCAAGCTACATTCAAGTCAGAGACTTCGCTTGACATGACTCGACACTTCACTCTAGCGAAATTCAAATCAGAAAGTTCGCTCGACATGGCTTGACATTTCACTCGAGCTACATTCAAGTCAGAAAGTTCACTTGACATGGCTCAACACTTCGCTTGAGTAAAATTCAAGTTAGAGAGTTCACTTGACACTTCACTTGAGTAAATAGTCTAAAACCTAATTTTTCCTTAGGTTTGAGCACTTATTTCTTGGGAAGTATAAAAGGAAACTTTTTGTTCTTCCCTTTGTGTGGCAAATCAAAGCTAAAACAGAGCCCCCTTTCTGAGAGAAACTTTTCCTCACATTCAAAGTTGAATCTCTTGAAAACTATATCTCCATCAAATCACACTCAAGATATAAACTTAGTTGAGTCTATTTGAGTGGACGTGTTTATTGGCCGGAAGGTTTTCGGAGCTGCTGTTGCTACAGATAGGAGTGATCTCGGTCCGGTCAAGTCTTAGGCGGTTTTGTGAACCGGATCAGACCTATTCGGTCTAGGAATTTTCCACACTGGACAGGACCGAGTATATATAGGACTGGTCCCGTCCAGTCCAGGGTCGGTCCATTCGGTTTGGACATGCCCCAAATGGGCCATTCAGCCCATCTAAATGTGATTTTTTTTTTTTTGCCCAATTTCAATTATTTTCGGCCCATTTCAAATTTTGTATATTTTTTAGCTAAAAATACTAAAAAGATCTTGAAAAATACAATGATAAAAGAAAACTAATCTATATAAAAAACTAGAAAAAACCAAAATAATAATAATAATAATACAAAAGTTATTACAAATTACAAATTATAATCCAAAACTTGACAACTTAACTGTAACACCCCGTATTTTTGTGTCTTTTTCTTAAAGGATTATTTTAATTAATTTAAATATTGCTTATCTGTTTTAAAATTATGTGGGGTTTTATTATATTATTTTATAATATTTTTAAGTTATGAAAATTATTTTAATGTGCTTTCTTAATATTATTTACTGTCTTACATTTAAATTGATCTTTAATTTTAATTAGTTTGTTTATGAGTTTTAAAATTATTGTTGGTTTATTTAAGCTTTTCACTGCATTTAAGTTATTTTAATTAATTTTTTTATTTTGAAATAATTTTCGTTAGATCATTTTTGTGACCCAAGATGTGAGGATTGGACCTCATTTCTTTCCCTTCCTTTTTCTTTTCCCCTTTTTCCTTTTTCCTTTTTCTCTTTTTCTTTTCTCATTCTTTTTCTTTTCTCCTTCGGTCTTCTCTCCCGTGCGCAACAGTTCTCTCTCCCTTTCCCCATGCGCTGTGTCGTCTCGTCCACTCAGCGTCGCCATGCACCACCATCCGGCGACACTGCCCCTTCCACCTCCTTCACCAGCCGCCGGCGACCCCACCACCGTGATCTCAGCCCCTCCCTTGCCGGCAATAGCCTACATGCATGGCTTGAAGCCGCACGGCTTTGGTGCTCCAGCGCCGCCGTCCGGTCACCACCTCTTCACCACTTCATTCTCGACCTCCTAGCATCCCAATGGACCCAACCCCAGCCCCAACCTGCCACCGGTGAAGCCGCACCACCTACATCTTTGATTTCACCCTTTTTAGCCTTAAACCGCCCCTTTCGCCACCACCCACGGCCAAAGGCCACCATTATTAGCTTCACCGACCTCCCTAAACCCTACCCTATCAATTTCAAGTATTGGTTTGACCCCGTTCAAAAGTGGGTTTTTGAGACCCATGGTCACAGTGTATTTTACACTGTGGAGTTGTTGTTTTGGCGCTTCTAGTTCATCATTGATCCTCCAAAAATTATATTATAGCGTTGTAAGTATTTTCCTAAACAAATTTTGAGATTTAAATATATTTTTGCACTAACTCATTTTAGTGTGTTCTGATTGATTATTCCGGACTGAGTCCAAGGAGTGCGGGGGTTAGATGGATTGGAGGATGGAGTTGATTGTGTTTGGTTATATTGTGATTTGGTTGGTTGTTGGATATTGAGGTTGTGTCTGGTTCATTGCATGTGCACGCATGATCATGTTTGTAAATGAAAACTGAGTTTTCGGGTAATTGCATTCATGTTCATGTGTTTATTGAAAACTGGGTTTTCATGTGTGAAATGGATTTTGGGTGCATGTGTATCATGATCACAAGCTGAGATGGGGCATTATCTCGGTGGAGTTCTTCTGATCACTCGAGAGCGGAATATACTGAGTGACGTTCCCTGGGTTGTTGTCGGGTGACAACGGGATCGGACGAGTTACGTGCCGACTTTGTGGCCCTTCTGCTGGCGGGGGCTAGAGGATGCCTGGCCACCAATGCACTGGGTGCGGAACTGGGCATCGCTCATTATGTAACCAGGACGTGCGGATGGTCCCTAGGGGAGACCATGGTGCATATGGATTAATGGAAAAATAGTTATTTTCTGGAAAAATGGTGTGTGTTGGATAATGGTTTTCGTATGAGCCATTTTTTGGAAAAATGATAGATCATGGTTTTGGGCCAATGTGATTTTGGCGTGTGTTGAAAAAATATCTATTTTATGGGAAAATGATATTTTTGGATCTGGTGCATATTTCATCATATGCATGCATGGTTGGTTGCATTAATAGGTTTCTATCTCGAATTTTGTTTGGATTATAACTTACCTGCAATACCATTTAATGGTATCGCAGATTTTGATGTTGATGATGCAGATGCCGAGTCTGAAGATTTGGCTCCGCCGGAGGAGGATCACTCGTGTTTTGGGATCACTCGTGTTTATATTTTTCAGCCTTGTATTACTTTTATGGGACATTGGTTTTGTTTTAAAAATGTTTTGTATTTGGATATTTGTATTAAATAAATTCCAGTACTAGTTGACTTATTTTTATCCGCTGCTTATTTTTATTATACACTGTTGCCTGTATACACACTTGGCACTTGTCATTGGGATGCGTGACTCGCGTTGTCATCATCCTGACGTCACGATTCTCGAGCTTTTTCGTACGTAGGAGTCGGGGCGTTACAACTTAACATATAATGGGTAATTTCTAAACTTCTAAGGGCTGACAAATATTCTTCCAGTTGCATTCATGATTCCTCCTCCTGTCAGTTCTTCTCCTAAAAATGAAAACCCAATAAATTAGCACAAAATATATATAATGTGAAAGCAAGCATGGGGAAGGGGGACTGATATGTTTGAGTCGTATTCAATGCATAGGGTTAAAAAGGCATGAAAATCAATATCCAATTAGACCTAGAAAAGAGTGATAAAATCGTGAAAATGTGGCCTAAAAATACTGATTATGCATGGTACAAGGTTACAAAACACATATACAAAGAACCTCATCATTCCAAATCCTCCCCTTTTTGGAAAAATCAATAAACCAAGACATATCTAGGAGAAACAAAACCACAAATTTCAATAGAATGGAGGGGAAGTAAAGAAGCAAAGTCAGTTGTGTTTATAAGAAAAATCTGGGGCTTTATTTATGTGCGTGTTTATTCTTCCTTCTTTCTGCCCATTAAATAATGAAAATGGCATATTTCCAATCATTCATTCCCCTCTATAGGAAACACACATCATTGCTCCCAACAATCTTCTCTCATCTTTAGTCTTTAATCAAGATTAGGTGTAGGGCTAGTAGACATTGAATTTGATGCCTCCACAAAATCAATAAAGTTTGGGTCCCCAACAAGTTCTATCCATAAAAATTTAAAACAAAACAAGTTAAATAAAGTTACATAACATAGAAGATAAAACAAAATAAACCATAAAAGATATCAAAAGTAATTTTATTATATACCCATATCCAGCTGCTTCTCAAAATCTTCAACTTCATCCACTAAAGTGCTAAGGCTTATTGAAGTAGAAGAAGAACGAAACCAGTTTTGTACATATATGAGACCCTCGACACTCATTGGATTTAAACTACTTCGAAAATGGTCAAATACATGACCCACAGTGCTAAATGTAGATTCAGAGGCCACAATAGATACCGGTATTACAAGTACATCGCGTGCAACTTTTGAAAGTACGTGATATCTAGCTGAATTCACCTTCCACCAAATTAGAACGTCAAAACTATCATCTTGATCCTTACATCTTTAAGCTAGATATCTATCAACCTCTGACTTACTTTCTACAAATTCCTCTACACACTTCCATATACATAATTCAACTAATAAAACATACAACATGCTTGCTTCCCATGTAATTTAATCTACCAAAATTACACATACTTCATCCATCTAACACTTGAGTTCAACACAAACCCATTACACAAGAATATCCATTAATCATATATATATATATATATATATATCATGTATTTGCTGATCCACTATATATAGACAAGTAGCAGAGTTACATAATGCATGTTTCAGTACTACTCAAAGCTTGGACGTACAACAGGCATACCCTTGACCACATCACCTCTGTCTTGAATTCTTAGCCCCATTTTTGCAATGACCACTTGTAGCTTTGCTCCCACCATCAGGATTATCTGTAAAATTCACCACAAACAACATGACCAAGGGTCCAAGTCCATACATTTTTATTAATTTTATAAAATGAGTATATATTTTTTATTATGTGCCAAACATAATTAATTAATTTTACTAGGCCAAGTGGTGTAGTAGGTTTCATTAAAAGATAATGTAAACCCCATAAATAATATATGGGAAACAAACAATGACCCATTGCGCATGCACTCTGAAAGCTGAGACCTACCATTAGACTTTTAAGTGCCAAGATTACTTAAGCTGGCAGAGGAAGCTAAATGAAGCAAAGGCAAGTGTTGTTGCCCTCAAAGCTAGTGTCAGTGAGATGAGAAGTGAAGGAAATCCTCCGAAGAGCAAATGGAGAGCCTTTTTTCAAAAATCGCTGCTAGAAGATATGCATGCATGTTGTTAAAAATAATATATATGATAAAGGATTCTTCCAAAACCTTCTGGAGATCGTCTTTCCCCCATCGATGAGATCCTCGCTTTTGCAAACAAAATCAAAGTCTGACTGAAATTTCCATAAAAACTCTGTTGCTTTTGATAACATCAAATGGAGCTGGTTGTTTGATAACATGTTCCTACAATTTTTGGTCCTTAGATGACCAACCAGGGTGCTCCGGGAAAGGATTGTGTGAATCAAATCAGAACATTTTTCATTTATCATAATTATTGTAATTTGAGGCTATGGCACATTATGCTGGGACAATAGATTGCTCTGGATATGGTGAAATATTATTAAACAGGGCACACTGCATTCTGTAAAAGTTACATTTGGATAATTTACTGAAATAAGTCTTTCTTTCTCTCTCTTCCTTTTCTTTTTGAGAACCCATCTCATCCCATTCCATGGTATTTCATCTCATCTCCTTTTCAAAAATTATTCAAACACAAACACTTTAATTTTTAATTTTTTTATATAACCATTACAACTAGGGCTAGGCTCTGACTCTGAACTTCGACCTCTGACTCCAACCGACTTTGATCGGAATTGACGGAGTAGGAGTTGGAACGTTAGAGAGAGAGAGAGAGAGAGAGAGAGAGAGCTTATAGAAAGAAAATCTACCAAATATTCATCCAAAATCCAAACAAACCCACCAAACGTTCACTGATCAGCAACCAAACCCATAACATTAACAAAAGAAAAAGAAAAAGAAAATCATATTAACATAGACAAATCAGAGATTGTGGTGATTACATTGGTGCAATAAAGCCTAGGATTGGAGATTGTGGTGCTTCATCCTTGAGGGAATGGTTGAAAAGCACAACCATGGTAGCAAAGATAGACGCTTTAATCAAAATGGCATCATTTTATAAAAACAGAAAATTTAATGAAATATGGGGGCTCGAACGCACGACTAAGTATTTGCAAAACACTATGTCAACTGTTAGGCCACTCAAATGGCTTACACTTATATTACCATTTTTAATATACTTACTTTATATATAGGAGTCGGAATTTGGAACTTGGACTTGGACTTGGCTCCGATTCCGATTCCGACTCTAAACTCCAATTTTTTCGACTCTGTTAGAGTTAGAGTCAGAGCGACATTGGTTGGAGTCAAAGCTGGCGGAGGTTCTGCAAACCCCTAAGTACAAGTTTTTCAAACGTTCAAACAAAAAATAAAAAACAATTCAAATTTCCAAATTTTCAAAGAAAACTTATATTAAAAAAATATATTTTAACAATATTTTAACTTTATAATGTTTTTATTCAACTTTTTCTTTCTAATTTTTCAAAATCTAATAAAACATCATACTCAAACTATTTTACTCCTATTTAGATATTTCTCATCTTATCTCATTCCCCAAACGAGGCCTAAGTCCATTATTTTATGTTTCATAAATATCAGTCCAGTGATAAAAGTAGAAAATTGTTTTGTTTGGACTAGAGTCCTCCATGGCTCTTGGAGCAATATTGTTTGTGTGACTGTCTTGAGCGTGTACAATTTCGATAAGTTTGAAAAATCTAACTAAAATTAAGGAATACATGGTTATGTACTGTTCTTGTAAGAATAGTTCTTAATTGAAAAAGTCTTCTGAAAATTATTCCTTAAGAGTTTTAATTAAATAATGTGAATTAAAAATACTTAAAATGAGAAGAATAAATGCTCCAAAATATGTGTGATGGTTTATTTGGAGGATTATTGATCGAGTAGGTGGGCAAATTGCAAAAAGGCTGAGGCGGCTTTCGGCGGCAGCCCTGGATTTGGGTAGCCTGAGGCAATTAAGTGAAGAGCCGTGCTATGCATCAGCCCCTGTTCACGGGCTGATGCATAGCACACCTGATGTGTCACCCTATGAGTGGTTTGGATGTAAGTGATTTGAATAATATGAGTGGTTTAGATGATGACACATAGGGTGTGTTGTGGCTGATCCTAAATAGTAGGCTGATGTAAAGAATTTTCCTTAAGTGAAATATCTACCCACATCTTTGGATGGAGGGAGCACAATGCTAGAGGTAGTTTTGAACATAGGGGATGGAGGGCTTTGCAATGACTAAAATACTTAAATTGTTTTGAACTAAATGGATACTATCTATTTTATTTTATTTTTATTAGGTTACTATCTATTTTAAATGAAATAGAAAGAATCCTATTCCATATATATCTATATATATATCATATATATCAAGGGGAAAAAAGGAATTCAAGTAGGCAGGTTACCAAACTATAGCTAGCAGTTACATAGATTGGATAAGCTGACGTGGCAAGGAAATTTTTTCTCTCAACTTGTGAGGGGCAATTAGGGTTAGATTAGCGATGGCCGCCGCCAGCCCCTTGCCTTCATTGGCAGGAAAGGGCGCTGGTATAGGGAGTTTGAGTCAACAGGAGCCGAGCAATCTGCAGGGAACGTTATCGCGCACGCCATCTGCGTTTGTGGATGTGGTGGCCTCAAATCCTCAGGTCCTACCTGCGATGGATATCCCTTTACGGGAGCCACAATTTCAAGATGGGGAGATGTTCTTCATTTTTCAAAAAAGGAAATTCACCAATCGGCTGAGCCATTTCGGTTTTCCGTGGTTCTGAAATTCATTCGTTGGTGACCTTCTCTGGATCATAGTTGCAGATTTATTAAAAATCGTTGGGGGTTGAAAGTGCTACCCGTGATTGGCCACTTGCGCAATCCTCATAATGTGCTGGTTCGAATGGCAAAGGAGGAAGATTTTATCAGTGTAATGGCGAGAGGGAACTCGGAAATTCATGGAACCCCATTTCGAGTTTTTCATTGGACTCCAGATTTGGTGGAAGATGAGGATTCACCTTGGGTCCCTGTATGGATCACTTTGCAGGGGCTGCCTCCTAATTATTTTTAGGAGTTGATGTTGCAAAGTATTGGTAATGGGTTTGGCTAATATTTGAAGAGAGACAATGCAACGGCCTGTGTGACTCATTTGGAGGTGGCCCGGATTTGTGTGGAATTGGATGCGTCAATGCCACTGCAAAAATCTTTCTAGCTAGGTCCTCTGGGTCTTGCCTCGAGCCATTTGCAAGAGGTGATCTTTGAATCCGTTCCTTCTTTCTGTGCGATCTGCTGGAAGCAGGGGCATCTAGAGGATAATTGTTTACGGCGGAAAGAGAGAGAGAACAAAAAAAGATAAGAAAACTGTTGGGGAAGTGGAAGGCAAAAAGAACGGCGTGAAAAATCTTTGGAAGGTGGTGGGTGCCCGGGAAACCGAGTCTAATATTCCAGTGAAAGAAAATGATGTGGGGGAGACTTCAAAGGCTCGACGAAATTTAATCCTGGAAGCCATACAGAAACGGAGAGAAGTAACAGTTGGGGACCCTTCCCGTGTGTGGTTCGTTTTGGTGGATGGAGGAGTTCATGATTCGTGTATGGGTGTGGTTGGAGTTGAGGCTACAGAGGAGATTAATGTGCAGGAGCAAACTGACGTTGGCTAGGATCTGTGCATCGCCAATGGTGTGGAGCATAATGTGTTTTCGAAAGAGACAGCCTCTATTCCACAGGATAGTTGGTTTGAAGCCACCGAGGAAGAATCTGAGGGGGACGGACATGAAATTGTTGCATTAGTTGAGCCATGTAGTTCTTTGAGGCTCGTGGACGAGCCTCTTGAATTTGAGCTAGGGGGCTTGGGAGATACAGAATTTTTTGCTACGGGAGATGTGGAGGAATTGGGTAGACGTGGGTCATCTGGTGATTCTGAGGATGACTTGCACGAGCTTGCAGCTAAGTCGTTTGATTCAGATCCTGACATGCATATCTCGTTGAAAAAAATGAAGGGGGTTAGAAGAGCAAAATCTGTCGTAGTATTGGAGCGTCGCACACGTTCCAAAAAATTACTTAAAAATATTAGGGGCATTCCTTCGTCGCATTTTGAATAAAAGTTGACCTTCTGTGGTGGCTATTTTAGAACCATTCTTAGCTTCGAATAAATGTAGTAGATGGGCGAGATGGATGAAGTTGCCGTCCTTTTGGAATAATGCAACCAGGGGGGGAATTTGGATTTTTTGGGATGTTGGGCTTCAATTTGAGTTGCTCGCTATGACGGACCAAGCGATTAGCAGATGGTTTGTCCATGGTAATTGCTGGGTACTTACAACATTTGTTTATGCGAGTTGCTTTCGGGCTAAAAGAGTGGAACTTTGGGACTTTCTGAAAATGCAAAACTCTTGTGGAATTCCATGGTTTATTGGTGGGGATTTTAATATTAATCGGGATGATAGTGAAAAGGTTAGTGGTCTCTTGCAGGCAACCCAAGCAAAAAGGGAGTTTAATCAATGTATTCATGATTGTGCTTTGGTGGATCTTCCATATGATGATAATCGCTTATTGTGGTGTAATGGTCAACTAGAGGGGAGGAGAATTTGGGCATGGCTGGATCGTATTCTTGTGAACTTACAATTTACTAGTTGCTTTGGAGCAATTAAGGTGTCGTATTTGCCTCGGACTTCTTCGGATCATGCCCCAATGTTGGTGCATCTTATCAGAGAAAGGGAGCCAATTGTTCGGCCTTTCAGGTTCCTTCGTATGTGGGGAACTCATAAGGATTTTCTTCCATTAGTGAAGGAGATCTGGAACACAAGTGTGGAAGGGTGTGCTATGGTGCGGATTAGTAGAAAATTAAAGAGGATCAAAAGTGCTCTTCAAGCATGGAATAAGGAGTCATTTGGCCGGGTGGAGGTTGAATTGAAAGCGCTAGAATCTCGTATTATTTAGTTGGAATTGGAGTTGGCTAGTCAGTACTCGGCCCAGGTGGAGAACGACTTCCTGAAATGCAAGCAAGATCACTTGCTTTGGGTCCATTGTGAGGAGGTCATGGCTTGCCGAAAATCTAGAATTAAATGGCTTGCTGAGGGGGATGCCAATACTAGTTTCTTTCATGCTTCTATGAGACTTAAGAAGAAAAATAAAAGGATAGAGAAGATGCAACTTGATGATGGGAGAGTGTTGGGTTCGGAAGAGGAGGTGCATGAGGGGGTGGTTGATTTTTTCTAGCAGCTCCTTTCATTTTTGAATGTGGAGAAGGACTCAGATGATCTTGATTTAATCACACTGATAGTTTCGACCGATGAGAATGAAGCCTTATGTGCTGCCCCGTCTATGGAGGAGGTTAAAAGAGCTTGATGGTCTATTTCAACAGAGAGTAGCCCAGGGCCGGATGCTTTTTCGGCTAGTTTTTTCATGTTGGCTTGGGATGTTGTGAAAGATGACCTTGTGGAGATGGCTCAAGATTTTTTCTCTGGCTAATAGGTTTCTACATACTTTGGGGTTATAAATTTGGTTTTGATTCCGAAGGTAGATGAGCCTTTGGGTTTTGGCCAATTTCGCCCGATTAGCCTTTGCTCGATAGTCTATAAAATTATCTCGAAGATTATGGTCTCATTTGGCTCCTATTTTGGATAAAATAATCTCTCCTGAGTAGGCAGCTTTTATTCGAGGAAGAAGTATTTTTGAAAATATTTTGTTGGCCCAAGAATTGGTTCACGGCGTTAATTAGAGAGTTAGATGTGGGAATGTAATGTTGAAAATTGATATGGCTAAAGCATATGATCAAGTTAACTGGAGCTTTCTTCTTGAGATTCTTCGGCGTTTGGGATTTTCTGATAATTGGAGCAATCTTGTATTTATTGTTGTTTCTTCTCCTTTTTACTTGGTGATGCTTAATGGGTCCTCTAAAGGTTTTTTCTAACTCTCGCGTGGGTTACGGCAAAGTGATCATCTTTCCCCTTATTTATTTATCTTGTCTGAAGAGGTGCTTTCTCGAATGCTTCGAAAAGAACTTAGTTTGGGTCGAGTTAAGCCTTTTCATCCTAGTGGAGGAACTATGATTTCTCATTTATTTTATGCGGATGATATTCTGATTTTTGCCAATGGGGTAAAGTCTTCTATTCAAAGGCTTATGGAAGTTTTGCACTGTTATGAAAGGATTTCTGGTCAGATGATGAAACTGAGTAAGTCCTCCTTGTTTTGCTCCTCCTCTATTTCGATTCAACGGAAGAATGGCTTAAAGTTGATTTCGGGCTTTGAGGAAGGTCGATGGCCATGCACATATTTGGGTGCCCCTTTAAAATTCAAAAGAAGCTGGCTGGGTGGAAAAGTAAGACTCTCTCCTTTGGAGGTAAAATCGTACTACTCAAACATGTGTTAAATAGTATGCCTATTCATTTGCTCTCGGTATTGAATCTTCCTAAAGGTGTGTTATCGGCGTTAAAGAAAATGTTTTCAGGCTTTCTTTAGGGTTTCTCAATGGAGTTTCGAAGAAAGAAGTGGATTTCTTGAAGGAAAATTTGTTTGCCGGTAGAAGAGGGTGGACTTGGAATTCGGGATCTTCATGAGGTCCAAGAAGCCTTGCTTACGAAATTTGCCTGGAAACTAATTAAGGGAAGTCGTTGTGGTCGAATTTTTTTACTACAAAATATATTGGAAATTCTCATCTTTTTTCTGTGATGCAACTACGGAAAGGTTCGCAATTTTGGAAGGGTATAATGGATCTAATGTCGAAGGGGCTGGACAATTCGAAGTGGATTATTCGGGAAGGTCAAACTCGGTTTTGGCTAAACGACTGAGTTGGGGATGGGGCGCTAATTGGCTCGATTCCAGTAGTGGGAGATGTGAATTTGAAAATTTCGAAAGTGTTTACGGAAAATGGCCCGATCCTTCACATGCTGCGGGAGTTGGTTCCATCTAATATATGCAGAAAAATCTATGTAGCAAGAATTAAGCTTAGGACGAGAATAGATACATGCGTATGGCAGCCCAACGTCAATGGTGTTTTATCCACCAAATCTGTGTGGGAAGTAATCCGGCAGCATGGTGATCTATGTCCGTGGAAGACATGGATGTGGAAGAATTAGATCCCAAAGAAGATGGCATTTTTCGTTTGGCGTGCAAAGCGGAGAGCAATTCCAGTGGATGGTATTATTAAGATTTTAGGAATTCCTATAGTTTCTAAATGTGAGTGTTGTGTCCAGCCTAAATTGGAGTCCTTCTATCATTTTCTATGTGAGGGTGAAGGAGCTAAAAAAGTGTGGAAGTTTTTTTGCAGAAGCCTGTCGATTAGAACTGATCATATTTGAAATTGGGAAGAGATGATGAATTTTTGGTGGCAAAGAGCTTCACTATCTTTACAGGTTGGGTGGCTTCGAGGGGTCTTTCCTATTATCATTTCATGGCCGCTATGGCGTGCAAGGTGTGCAGCTCGAATGGAATGTATCAAATTTAATTCTAATGATGTCATTCGTTCGGTTAAAATTTTAGTCAATCATATCTCGAGTAGGACTAAGAATTTTCAGTATTTTGGTTATGGAGAGGTTAGGCTGCGCGATAATTCCTATTGTTCAGAGGGGGATAAAATTAATTGCGTGGAAACCACTAGAGAGAGGGAGGGTTAAATTAAATGTGGGTGATGGCTCTCGTAGAAATTCGGGTGAGTCCGGTGGAGGGGGGATTATTCGGGATTTTAAAAGTGATGTTTTGGCAGGTTTTGTGCACTATTATGAGTAGGCTACGAATACTATTGTTGAGTTTAGAGTACTTCTAGATGGGTTTTGAATGTGCAGGCAGTTGGGTTTGAGGGACATTTTGGTAGAATCGGATTCAAGGATGTTAGTTGGCTGATTGGCATCGAGAGTGTGCAAGTATTGGTTTCTTTGAAATTTTTGAGAGGAAGTGAAAGAAATTGTTGGTGAGTTAAACGTTCGTTTTCGACATAATTTTTAGAGAAGTTAATATGATGGCAAATTTTTTGACAAAACAAGGAACCAAGGCGTCAATTTTGATGACACTAGCATCTCGCAAGGCAATATTCGGGGACTCATTCGAATGGACAAGCTTGACATTCCATACATTAGGCGATTTTAGGTGTTTTAGCTTTTTCTAGGATTTGTTGATGCTTGAGTCTTTTTAATTTGCAAAATCTCAAGTGTTTTATATTGTTACCATGGTATTCCTCCACCATAAATGATAATTTTTTAATAAAATTGAAAAGCGATCACTATTGGATAAGTGACCTCGACTCTTTAAAAATAAGCAACAACTAGTAGTTACATCAAACTAGCACTTTTGTAACCTGATTATTTGCTATAAATAAATTAAAAAAAAAAATCAGCACTTGTACAAGTAATAGATTGACAATAACTGAATCTAAAATTTCAAAAAAAAAAAAAAAAAAACAAACAAGCAAAGAGAATGTTGAATCTTTGATATTGAGCTTAATTAGCTTGTCTGGGGATTCTAGATTGGGTTTTTTAGCCTCAAATTAATATATATATATATATATATATATATATATATTTATGACATGCTATAACGTAGCCTTATAAATCACATATATTATATGAGAAACAATCAAATGCTTTATGAACATATCCTCCAAATTTCTTGATATAAAACTGTAACTCCTTACCACCCCCCCCCCCCCCCCCAACTAAAAAAGAAATGAGAGAGAGAGAAAAGCTCCTTCCAGGCAGGTCAATCTATCAGCACGGGCTCGTGGTTGCTGTTAAAGGACAACATCGACCTTATTCACCCTATATATATACACAAACCATTTTAGTAAATGTAGCTAGCCAGACGTTTGGGCTACATGGAGAGGGCGTGGCTTGATATCTCTACGCCGCATGTACGTCAAAAACTGGCCTGGTAGCTCTTCCAAAAGAGCCTGTACCACAGATATCCGCCCACCTGCCCACACCACATTCACTTTCTTAGTTCAACGCAAACCAAACTGATGATACTAACGTCAACTAGAACTGGATTTTGGGTTCCTTTTACTTATTTTTCACTTTTCTTTCACCAAGGCGAGCTGGAATGAGTTATTTTGAAAACAATACTAACCCAGAGAAACTTCAGAATGTGGAGTTACAGTCAGTTAGATGATTTAGTGGTGACATGAAAGGCTTTGTATGGACAAACACAGTCAGTGCGTACTTACCATGCACATCTCGCATTGAAACAAACTGTACAATGTCATGCGTAGCAACACGACCTGTAGAGCTCTCTAATCGTTGTCCATTATCGGCATCAAGAACCTGCCAAAAACTAAGTGAGATAGCAGACTGATTCAAGGCGAAACTCTAAAGATAATTTACTGAAGATCTGGGATACTAATAATTCATTCACAGGAGTGTTAGGGTAGGTTGTTAAATTAGAAAACAAAGGTTTACCTCCATTTGTCCAAAATCTGCACCTCCCACCCCGACTACAAGAATTGATAGAGGAAGATCAGATGCCTTCACCAATGCATCTTTTGTTTCTTGAAGGTCAGTAAGGACTCCATCCTAGAAAAGGCGGCAATTTATTAAATTAACGGAGGAGGGATTGATGGAAAGAGACATCAAATAAAGTCAAAATTCTATTTACCGTAATAATGAGCAAGACGAAATACTTGTTGCTATTGTACGAGAGAGACTGGCCTGCAGTTTGAGCAGCTGTGTTAATCACTTGGCCAAATAAAGTTGGTCCTGCCAGAGCTACATTATGTAGAGCACTTGCGTAAGCAGTCATGATCCCCTCAACTCCTTCGACCTATTAATAATAAAAGAAGCTGACTGTTACTTAAAAGTACGAAAATGCAGTTTTCACTAGTATATGAACATGTTGCATTGTGTAGCTACAAAGACCTTTATGCCTACTAATCCTAAAATACAAATAACTTATTTTCAGTGTGCAACTTATGGTGGTATAATTTTACCTATCAAATAAAAAAAACTTATGGTGGTATCATTTTCATTACATACACAATCATTGGTCTCTCTTTTTTAACGGATTGCGAAGACTTTCTATAGGGTGTTTACTGTTTTTCAACTAATTTATTACGAGTTTTCTATTTGCTTAAAACTTACTGTGACATCCTATGCAAGACCATAAAAAATAATAGTAGGGAAGAAAAAATGAGAAATATTTAAATTTAAGGACAAACAATGATGGTGTATCCTAGTTTTGAAGGCTGAATTATCAAAAACTACAAAAAGTAATGATGAATAAAGGAAGCCACTATATGAGTTACTAAATTATCCGTATCGAAATATGTTAAAAACTAGACTTCATTTCTCCACCAAAAAAAATTCTGGGGCTAACTATAAGATTGCAAGAAGATAAACAAGATTTTTTTTTTGATCGGTAAGAAGATAAACAAGATATGTGATACTTGTTCGAAAACAGCTAGTATATCACATCCAAAATCCTGATCAGAGACGATGCAGCAAATTAAGAATTATAAAATCAGCTACTCTCACCTCAAAGCCGCCATCACTTCCATTCAAGTTGAAACAATGTGAGATAGTGCCATCAGATGTTCTTCCTCCAAAGCCCCAAGCAGGAAAACGCTTATCAGAATCATAAAACTGAATTACCTCCCCGACATCTATTATAGCCTGCAAATAATTTAGTTAATCACGCAGAGTACAGTGACTTCACCGATCAATGATGATTTCTTTTTTAAATATATGTTAAATTTTGTTTTAGTTACAATATATATATATTTATATATATATATATATATATATATATATATATGTTATGTTAAAGATGGCTATTGATGTGAGCAACCAAATTGGATATTGAAAACAAGTCACTAGATCAAATTGAGTCTAACAGACAAAAGGCAGCAATTTAGAAACAAGTCTATGGACCAAATCAATGTAAATGAAAAATACACCTATACAAATTTCGGACTGAAACTAATACCCTCTTGAAAGCACCAGAGGATGCACAGCCTTATGGCCCTTACCTTCTGATATGAATTCAACCGGCCAGAACGATCGATGTAGTGTAAAGAATCCGGATTCCGAGGATTTCCATTTGAGGCTGGAAAAAATAACTTAAATATTCAAATTATGAATAAGACATGCAGCAAAAACCTTTATAACTAGAAAAAGAGAACCAAGCAATTTTTTTTTTTATAAGTGAAAAACCAAACAAATTCAATTACCACAAGTATGCTAAATTATTCCAATAGAAATTCAAATAATATTTACCTGTAAAGTCAACAGCAACCATAAAGTTAAGCTCAAATCCACTAGAAATGTAATCAAGAAAGCTGTATTGTTCCTTCTCGCAAAATTGATCCACAAACAGCTGTCCCTTTAAAACCTATATTGATAATTTTTTTTTATTGGTAAAAAAATTTTACTAATTAAGAAAAGGCAAAAGCCCAAGTATACGGGACATATAAAATAGCATTGCCTGTGCATGCTAATTTAGTGATAAAACCTATATATATTGAAAAATTATTGGACAGATGAGGATCTAAATAAAAGGATTGACATAAAATATTTTATAAAATCTTTCTGCAGCAATGAATACGTACCTTCTCATGACCATGATGAGATGTTAAGGCAAGATTGGCACCGCTTCTACCTTTATGAAGTCTTTCCAAGTCTGCCACTGACTTCTGAAGCTTACTGATGAGGTAAATTTAAATAAATGATTTTCTTTAGACCAGAGACTAAACCGAGATAACAAGCAAAAGGGAAAACAAATCAACATGAATCTCTACATTCAATGAGTTCCACCTACCCAATGAGCACATGATTGCCACTGCTGTTGAAATCAAAGCACTCGATAATTAATGGGTTATCCTGTATCAAGTCAAGCTTTATGTGCCATATTCATCATCTTAATCATCAAAATAATAGAACATACAATAATCTATGGTCTGATGCGACCAAGAATCATAAGGTGACAAACTTACCTTACTTCCAAACTGCTGCATACTCAGGCATAGGGGCTTCCAAGTTGGATTTAAATTGTTCTTCACCACCTCAGTCTTGCATACTGGAATGGAGCCCCCACTCTCAACAATTCTAGATACTCTTAAAAATGGATCCTAGAATGAAATGACAAAATTTAAGAATGAAACATAATCAGGAATATACATGCATAAGTGAAACAAAAACCTTTTAAGGTATCTGCTTTGCAAATACATACACTTTTAGAAAATAGGTCCTTGTTATCCAAGTATGAACAACGTAATATCATCTCCACTGCACTCCTTGAAGCAACCAATTCCTCTGCATGGATTGTGAGTACCCCTAAGTTCCTCAAACCAGTATGCCCACTTTTGCCATGGAGATTTAGGGTTAAACTCCGACTTTGTTTTGTCACTATCTGCCATGTAAAAGAGAGAGAGTGAAGGGATATTGATGCAAAACAAGGGGTTTCATCACTATTGTTGGTGCAGTTCATATCAGATATTGATGTTCATCTCATGATGAGCAAAACAACATAAAATAATTTAAGCCACTTATTTGAAATGGCAGCAGTTGGAAAGCATGTAATCTAATATAATAAAATATCTCTAAAGTAGGGAACTAGCTCACACAATGGTATTTCTGCTGCTAAAATTTGTAAGGTGGAAATCCTATAATTAAATAACTTTGCACTCAAAATTTTTTTTTTTCGGTAAGTAAAAATATTATATATAAATGTATATATATATATCAAAAGGAGTAACCTTTTGAAAAAGCATTATGTATCCCAAGGTGATACCTCTGATAGAACACAAGTGGCCTCTCCAAGAAAATCTTGATCCTCCAATTTCAATGTCTGCATGGCAAAAGGATACAAATGCATACATACATATGTACATACGTACATACATACATACACAATTGGCATCAGATATCTGTTTATAATTGTTTATTAACTAACTTTGTTGCCATTTCAATGTTTATTAACATGCATCAACAAAATGACCGCTTAGAAGAATTGCAAAAGTAAAGCATGATCAACACACATTTTCTCAGAGAAACCAGTATACAATTCACACTTTACAATGTATAAGACTTTTACCTTGCAAATTGCAGTATTCAGCACTTAAGATTGGCAGAAATACTACCATCGTAACACTAGCATGTTGATCTTTTTTTGTTTATGGTACATATATATATATGTTTTTTTTTTTTTTTTTGATAAGTTTGTTAATGGTATATTTCAGTACAACTTATAATTGAACAAACATAATCTATAAAATATGAATTGAAATGATAAATACCTTTTTCTTTGATTGATTAACAATAATTTTATTGATGGTAGAATAGGCATAGCCCATGTACATGGGAAATTGAAATGATAGATACGAAGCAGAAACTATAATATACCTTCACGGGTACATTATAATATTTTGTATCAATATCATACACATGAAATCTGGATCAAAAGAGAAACGAGGGAATCATGAGTCAAAAGCAATCAAATTAAAATGGGACTTGTGGTAAACAAGATATATCTCCACAAAGATGAGCACTTAAAGGAAGTTGGAAAGCTTACACCAACGGCTGCATGATCTCAAACTGGAATGCAACTGTAACTTTTTCTATCCACGTGGGATTCAAGCTATTCAGTACAACCTCAGTACGACCTAACTCGTCCAGTTTTCCATCTATTTTCTTAGCGTACACCACTGCCATGGGATCACTCTGAATAAAATAAAATATATTTAGCTTAACTGAGTAAGTACGGCAAGCCTGATCAAAACATGAACGAATCTGATACAAGCACCTAAACAAACTTCCATGAACTGACAAACTCAGGCATTCAGATATATAAGCACCTTTTATCAGAAACAGCTAATATGGACTAATTGTTTAGCTTGCTACATTTGTATATACTACTCATCGCACATGGAATTTTCACACTGCCTATAAAACAAGGACAAGCACTCATAAACTTTATTTTTTTTTATTGATGAGTAATAGGCATAGCCCAAGTCCCCGTGTACTCATATTCTAGACGGAAAAACACTAAAAACAAATGTGGTGTAAGCTCAGTGTCCAGCAATTTTGAGCAAACAATACTTAAAACCAAAGCAATGGAGTCATAGGTTTAATCATCAAAAGGTTAAGCTAACAGAAGAAGCAAGAAAATCTCAAAATTTGAAATCCATTTCTTGTTTGAGAGTCTCCATGGAGGCATATAACCTCCTGAGTCCTGATCAACAAATCCTAGAGCTACCAGTGCTCTGGGATCATCAATATGAAGTAACCATACAGTTATCATCCACATATATAGTATTCCAGCCCATTAGAAGAATATGGTGAAAGTCACAAAACAGGAAGGCTAAACTCCAGTATATCTAAAATACCCCTTATATACAAATATCTATCTGAACAAAAGACTGTTAAAAAGCGTTAGCTAAAATATAAAGCAATGGACATGAGCTCGCATGCCCTTTTACATGTGAAAACCACAAAGGTGATAGTCATCTCAAAACTTAGACCTAATCAATTCATAGAATTATGTGTGTTTAAGAAATATTATACTACACTTCTCGATAATACGGTGTGAATTGGATCATAATTTCCAAACCTCTAATAATAGAATTTATTTTAATAAGCAAGTAAACTAAGAATATAAAATATAAAGGCAATGAAAGTGGGCCATAGAGCACATAAAAATTCAGCAAAGGAAAAGTTGCAGTATAATCCCTCACTAAACATCACTATCAAACATAAGGTTAAGAATACAAAGGAATACGTACCTTTGAAGTGATGTCACGATCACGCAAGTTAAATGCAGCCAAAGATAACTGCAACATAGATTTAAATTATATGAGTACATTTTGAGAAACCAAAATAAACAAGTTAACAGTACAGAACAAAATGAAAAGACAAACTTCAGATGGGACAGTATTATAGGAGATTTGGATCTTGGCAATTGTTATTCTATCTGCATGTGCTGCTCTTTTGTTTTAAACCACTTTCTTTCATCTCCAACGGATGGAAATCATGCAGTTCTCCTCTTTTTACATAATATTAACCAGTCACAAGAGTTGTGAATTTTCCTCAAAAAATATATGGAAAGTGAAAGTTCCTTCCAAAGTTGCTTTTTTCTGTTGGGTGATATCCTTGGGCAAAGTGTTGACAACTGAAAATCTTAGAAGGAGAGGTATGTGCATTGCTGATTGGTGTATCATGTGCAAGAAGGATGGTGAATCTGTTAATCACCTCTTTATTCATTGTGAAGTGGCCAGGTTCTTGTGGAATGAGGTTTTGAATTGGACTGGTTTACTTCGGGTAGTGCCCAAGGAAGTGGTGGATTTATTGGTAGGGTGGAAGGGATTGAAGGGTAGCAAAAATGTTGTTCATGTTTGGAAGATGATTCCTTGTTGTCTCATGTGCTGCCTATGGCTTGAAAGGAATGAGAGATGCTTTGAAGACAAAGAACGTTTATTGGGAGAACTTAGGGATTTTTTCTTTAGTACTTTGAGCTTGTGGGCTAAAACTTTTGTAATGGAAGATAATTTACAGAATCTGTTTTAGTTTTCCTTTTGTTTTTGGAAAGTAGTAGGTATTTCCTTTGTATACTTCTTGTGTACTTAGACTTATGCCTTTTTCTTGGGAATAAAATCTTTTATTACTTATCAAAAAATAAAAAATTATGAGTATTCAAACCTTAAATTTCATGACTATGCTGTTATTTCTAACAAAATGAGTGAAACAAATGGGGTAACAATAGTGGTCAACATCAGTAAGAAAAGACAAATAAAAGCATCTAGTGGTCCAGGATATGAGCAAAGGGATAACATTGGTCCATTCCAAATCCTCAACAACCAATAGATTCTAAAGTAGCATATTATCATATATTACAGACATAATTTGGAATCAATGGCTTTGTCTGATACCCTAAGGCCCAAAGTTGGAATGGACGTCAACAAAACGGGAAATCTTGCTCATGTTACACTTAGGGGAGCATTTTGTAGTTGGCCTAACTGACTCATATATGTGGTCCATGGCACCAACGTAACAACGCAACCATAGAAAGAACATGCATGCATATACATTTTAATCAATTATGATGTATGGGAAGTCTGTTCACACTGTAAGCAGAACACCATCATTTGTCTAAGCCCTCAAACACATGAAAACCCCACAATGCTACCTATTTCCCAATTCTAAGAAATTATTTATAGGCCAAACAGTAAAGTAAGATTCTGCATCAACAAGTCAATGACTAGCAGAAACACAGCCAAGAAGGGGCCGGGGGCCCCCGGCTCCCCAAAGCAGTGAAGAACAATAGAAAAATGATAAGGTTCTGTGCAACTTCTCAATGATCCCTCCCCTACCAAAAGGAAAATAATCATAATGGCCCCTCTTAGGTTTTTAGCCTCATCCCCGAGAGAGAATACGAAACTCAATATAGTGTTGCATGCCCTGCATGGTTCATTTATCAAGCATAAACTCAGATCTTGAAGAGTTTATTAAGGAGGTATATTTTTTTTCTATGATGTGGAACGGTCCTTTGGACCCACCACTAGATAATAACCTAGGATGAGGGCTCGTTTGGGAAGTGAGATGAGATGAGAATTTTGTGAATAATAATGAAATTGTTTGAGTTAAGATGTTTTATTGGGTTTTGGGAAATGAGAGTGAAAAAGTTGAATAAAAATATTATAAAGTTAAAATATTGTTAGAATAAACTTTTTTAACATTATTTTTTTTGTCTTTTGTTTGGAAGTTTAGGAAAGTTGTAATGATTAGGTAACAATTAGATGAAAAAGTTGAAGATTTGGAATTGAAAAGTATTTGTGTCGAGTGATGTTTGAGAAGGAAATTATGAGAGATTTTGAGATGAATGAGATAGTTTGCGTTCCCATACAAGCCTTTATTGTCAGGCTATACAATGAAAAGTACTTTTTAGGATAACTTGCCAAACGTATGCATGCAAAACACTAATATAAATACGAAATCAATAGCAGTATTTATTTATCTGGTATAAGAGGTTCATTTTTTTGGTCAAGTTCTGCAGCTTGCATTTATTTAAGCATGGTACTACAGGTGAACTTTTCCTGAGGAAGAATTAGATCACCCACTAAAACGTAAATATACTCGTGTTATTCTTGCTTTTATTGTGTTTTACAGGCATTCCCATGGTAACCATTCGTGAATAAAATTATGATGGGGTCATGAAACTGGAAACCGAGTTCTAGATTCAATTTCAGCTAGCTTAAAAATTGATTGAAATCTTAGGTATGAATCTTTCATCCAAAGTGATTCCCAGAATGCATCTTCCACAACATGCCATACAACCAAACAAGTGGGCACTGTACCAAAGCAGTGTCTTTCCTTCCCAGATTGCTTCCTCCACGACCTGCCACACAACCACACAAGTTGGGGACAAGGCAATGTCTCATTCTTAAATTCGCTGTGAAATCAAATAGATTATTACTCAAAAGTTCCAAATGAAATATGGAGTAACAGAGTATCAGTCCCACCTATAATTTGCAGGAAAAAAAAAAAGGACCTTCAAGCACTATAGTTCTTGTTTCTCCAGTAACCAGAAAGAAAGTAACAATTACCATGATATAAATAATAATAACAATAATAAAATTAGGACAAGTAAAGTTGGTTTGAACCAAATAATATCCTGTTCAACTCTCGTCCCAGCCTTGTCCTCGACAACAAAACAGAGCACTCGAGATTAAAGAAAAAGTGAACTCTGAGAATTGACTACACAGAATAACAATAGTACGAGCTTCAGCCAATGTGGGGTAACAGAATAAGTAATGGGACGAATTTGAGCCAAAGTTAGGTAGCGAACAAACAATAGGACAAGAAGTAGAATTCACACACACACACACGAAGTTGCGCGTGCTATATAATTGCAAAGAAAAATTCTTCATTATTTACCAATTCACACCCAAAAACATCAAAAAATTATAAATATAAAGCTTGAGAATAAATAGTAACCGATAAATACATTCATCAATTGCAAATTGCAACGAGTTAATAATAAAAACCGCTGCAACTACCTCGATTTGCGTGAAGAGTTGCTGGAGCCCCCGAGACCTGTAGAAGAAGTCAACGGCATCGTTGTGGGCCATGGTGGTGGCCGCTGTGGCCCTCTGTTGGACCCCACCCACGGCTTGCTTTCCTCCTTCCACATCCGAAAAGCAGTTTCCCATCTCTCTCACTCTCTCTCTCTAAAACCCTGAATACAGTTCCCTTTTTTTTTTTTGAGGGGGAAGGGGTATTTTTCTCCTCTCTCTCTCACTCTCTCTCTCTGTGTCTAAAACCCTAGACAACTTTCCTTAATCCAGTTGAGAAATTCAGAAGATGTTTGTTACATAAGAAGAGCAGAGATTACCTGCTCAGTCCTCCTCTATTTATAGCCTAGGACATAAAACAAGAGTAAAATACCAAGAAATTGTCATCTTCGTTCGTCACGACGTTCCCGTGACACTGAATTATCTCTAAATTGCCTTTCTTGACTCTTCCTTTTTGAACGCGTACGTCGGTAGATGGTTTGATTTCAATTCGAATAAGGTAAGCTAAGCTAGAATTTCTATTTGATTTGGTTATTAAATAGTAGATTTGGTTATTTTTAGCTAAATTATATGCTATATAATTTCGCATAACAATATTAATGAATTTATCTATAACTATTTTATAAATTATTTTAAAATAATATAACTCCATTAAAAATTAATTTTAATATTATAAAACTACTCTCCATTTTATGTCCTTACTTATTTTTTTTATAAAAAATTCGATTACTCTTTCTTGACAAATCATATTATTATAAAATTTAAGAAAAATTCTACTGAACAATCGTACACCATACCTTCTAGAGAGAAAAAATAAGAATTTTTATACTCAATAGATATGTGATGTAGGATTGCTAAGTAGACTACCTCTAAATTTAATCTGATCAGTTGTTAGCTCGCTTGCATATAGTACAGCTATATATACTTTTTTTTTTTTTTATAATAATGCTATATATACTTATACATTATATACAAATACATAACATATGCATATAGTTTATGAGCAATATTAAATATATTTATAGGGGTGCAATTTCATACGTACAGTTCATTTAAAAAAAAAAATTACAATAAAAAAATATTGTAATCATATTATATCACACAAACAGTATCATACATTTCTCCTAACTGGACTCGATGCCAGTAATCAATACTAACATTTCTCAAACTTTCCTTATCACCCTGTAACGTATTGATTACTGGCAATGAGTCCACCTCAATAATAACTTGTCTGAGGCCTAGATCCAAACCAAACTTAATAGCATGAAGAGCTCCAAACGTCTCAGCTAGTAGAGGGTTTGGAAATAAATAGTCTAGAAAGGACCATTTATATATATAAAGAAACATGATACGTTTGATTTTTGGTATATATAATAAGTACCAGTATATCTGGAAGAGGGTTTGGCTTACCTACTGTTTAAAAATTTATTGGATACATTCTGTTTAAAAACTAAATGAAGAAAATTGTTTTAAGTAAAAAACTCATTGAATTTTTCATTAATCTTTAAATCTTTTTTATTCACTTTTTAAATACAGGATGTATCCAATAAATTTTTATTTGGATGTAAACCCAATCCTATTGACGAAAATATAATTGGAAAAAGATTTGGAACAATAATATTAAGTCTATGTCTGTTAAAATGAGTCGTAATGATTTTGCAACGTACGACTATATATTATAAGCAAGGAAGAAAAAAGAGAGAAAAACTTGTGATCGAGGAGGAAATCATGGGAGTCAACTGACCTGGGCATGCATGCATATTGGATTAAAATGTAATTCAATGAGGGTGATTGATCAACTAGAGCATTGCATGATATTGGTTTCATCAAAAGTCATCTTTAAAATTTAGCTAAAAATACATATTTTATATAAAATCAAAATCATTCAAGATATAATTCTACATTGGATTAGCTAAAATAATAATATAATATTATTTTTTAATAATAATAATTATAATTATTTTTTCATATTTTGCAACTACACTAAAACCATATATTAATTAATAATTTAATAACCTAATATTTTAACCAGCATCCCAATGTGAAAGGCCCAATTGAGGAGCAAGAAAATGAGCAATGTCCCAATGTGCAGTTGGTGTATTTTTTAGAATAAAATAATTCTTTTGAAGATGAACAAGTATCTCTAAGTTTGAAGGAAATTTTGATGGTACTGTAGCTCATATATAGAGCTTTTTCATTTTGACTATTTCAATGCAGACCATTTTATTGATATTTAGCCAAACTTTGGATATACACTGACATTTTGCTAAGCCCATGCCACTGTAGGGGTTTGCAGCAGGGCCCCGCCTCGCATGGAGAAGGCCTAGTGGGGGCGGGAGGCAGGATGACCCCAGCAGGGCCCCGCCTTGCCCCTCCCCCGCTCCACATATATAATTTTTTTTTATATTTATATATATAATTAATAAATATATTATATATAGATATATACAATTTATTAAAAACTTGAAACTCTATTCAAGTCATTGGATTGTCTTGACCTCCTAAACCAACCTTTATATAGGAGGTAAAGGCAATACAATAATCATCATGACCTTTAACATACAGCTTGCAAAGTATTGGCGGGCATGTTCATCCGGATAAGAACTAAATATATAAGTTGGAAATAAGAGGAATAATTCCACAGGTCGTTGGAACTGATCTTAATCATGTTCAATTTGTAGATCACGACATTGACATAGACTGTCTTTTTGATAAACATAAATTTTAGATTAGGATCTAGTAAAATTCACATGCGATCGATCGAGCTGATCTACAACTTAAATTGCGCAAGAGATCAGATAAAACGTACCCCATGAAATAGATTGTACGTACGACTATTCTTATATATATATATATATATATAGAAGAATAGTATATACATATATACAAGAAACCCTAGATGATCAATAAACTAATTATAAAAACGACGACTAGTATACTTTAATGTAACAAGAGTACTGCAAGTAATTTGTATTTTCAGGTAAGTTTCGTTAGTGGAATTAAATAGGACCTGGTTAAGGGTCAAGACAATATATAATGGATAGACTCGTGAACATGCAATACATGAATTCAAAGCAAACATCAATATTTCTACTATCTTTTTTTAGTGTCATTAATTCTATATAATATATATATATATATATATATATATATATATATATATATATATCTATCTATCTACGACAAGATTTATTCTATAATTTCTTTAAAAGACATTCCATATTATATATCTATATATAATTAATTTCTTAGGCACCTAATTTATATATGTTACCCAAATTATTTTGAATCCAAAGTTTTGATGATCACTTATAATTAGGCCTGTTTGTGTAACAAGGTATTTTCAAGTACTCTAAAATTTTTGTAGATATTAATTTATTTTCAAAAATCACGTAAACTCAAAATAATTTTCAATTTCAAGTTTTCAATTTTTTCATCTAATCATTACCTTATTATTATCCAAATACTAAAAACGATATGACTTTTTCAAGTTTGAAAACAAAAATGATATCAAAAATGTATATCCAAACAAGTTTTTAACTTTATAATATTTTTATTCAATTGATTTTTCTTTATTCTTTTCCAACACTTAATAAAATATTTTAATTCAAATCATTTTAGATAGATATATTAAAATATTTTAAGGTTTGAACCATTAATATTAGTCAAAGAAAATTAAACCAACGTACAGATAATCCTATATATATATTTATAGAGTCAGAGTCAAAGTAAATTTCATTCAACAATTGACTTCTCGAAATTACTTATACAAAAAGATATGTAACTCGATAAAGACGTACGTGATCAGTTATGCATGCATGCATGCATGTAGCTGTAATATCGTCCTAATTATTCGATTGACTAGATTTATTATAAGCTCGTGTTTCTGTTGTTTTGACCAAGTGATATTGGTGTTATAAGTTTGAAGCATGCAACCAAATTAAGAAGCAATTTAATAGATCGACCAGAAAATTAGTATCAATAGGAGATTGGAATTTGGTACGAGGCTTTTGAATATTCTCTGCTAGCTCTTCACGATCTTGACATTTATTTGTAATTGCACCGGTTGATGTGACATTATTTAAGTGATTTCTTATATTAATATCGCAATATATAGATAAGATGAAATCATGCATTGTCAAAGTGCTCACGACATGTCTCATCCTTATCATCAACACCCCAAATTACAACCATGGGAAAGTACTCCAAAGGACCAGAAAACAGTATTAATTTAATACTGTGGATTCAGACAGATATATTTAATTGAGTAGTACTACATGTATTTACAGTTTTACTTACAAGACTTATTTTGTTAGTTTTATTTTGAAATTCAAATTTTGAATTTTGAATTTTATTATTTTCAACATATCAATAACTAATATGTGGAGAAGTAAGTTTTTCTTAAGTACATTTAGCATTTTCCTACTTAATTACCAAAACAAAAGGGTTTCACAAAGAAATAATGGCTTAAATATTAAAGTGCAAGATAGCCCAGAAATTACAAAAGAGTGAATTAATGCATAAATAAGGCAATTAAAACCAAAGGCAATAAGGAAACACAGTAGGAATAAGCTAAGAGTTGGTGCGAGCTGCTTTTAAAAAAGGAAATCGAGCTCTAATTTCTTGCCCAAAGCATGTATAGATTCAAAAAGTTGGTAAAATTAAAGGTGAAATAGGCCCAAATAGTTTATTCCAAGTTCCCACGGTAAACATGTATAGCAATTCTATGGGATGACCTTGTTTTATTGTAGAATTGATTAATGGAAAATGAGTTCATTTCCATTTATAAAAATGGTCCATTGGATTATGTGGGCTACCTAATTATCTAATCTACGAGCCTTGCCAATTTTTTTTTTTAAATGCTAGGTCTATATAAAATCTTACATAATGAAATTTACAAATTAATATTACAAATTTACAAATTTACATAATGATTAATAAAATTTGTTTTATTATAATGTCGATTTGACATATTATAGTAAGACACATCATTTTTAAAATTTGTTTGAGTAAGATTTTTATGTAGACAAAAAAATTCTCAAATTAAAATAATAGATAATAATAATTTAGCCATTATCTCTTCAATCTCTACCTAATCATATCAATCATAACCATATCTTCTCTTTATAAACCAAACATAATTTATTTTCTATAGAAATTACCTTGGTTCCAAAAAGCAAAAGTTGTTAGTGGATTTATCTCTTTTTTTTTTTTGGTGTGACAAACGAGTAAAACAGTTTTTTGAAGGGCTGAATCTTCTAATTTTGAGTGCTCATGACTACTCACCAAACAATTTGAAACTGAATTCTTCATTTCTTCTTCGAAATTTAGAGGACATGTCTTATAATATACAAGAGGCTGGGTGTCCAAAAACGAGTTCTTCCAACCAATTTACACCTGAATTTAAAGTTTCTTCCTCGCAATTCAAGAGTAGATGTCATCAAATATGTAGTTGGGTTGCCCAAGGACACTGACCAATTATCAAACTAAGTTTTAAAAGTGGAAAGAAACAAAGGATTACCGTGCTTAATTAGAAGGAAAAAAAATGGACCTGATAGATGATATCAAATCCCAAAACATGCTACAACAAAAATGATTTTCCTACTTTAATTAAAATGAAAAAGAAACATAATATTTGTAAAGTTATATTGAAGCATAAGTGATTCCATCAGATAATTTTGATTGACATAATAACTATGTAGTTGCCTCGCTTGGAACATGGAATCATCTCAACGCATATGAATTGAGTTTAAATTTAATCCTAACCCAACATCCAAACACACAACTTACAAATCACTAAATATCACTCAACTCAATACCTCTTTATACGTGGAACTCACAACCTTTTCAACTTAAGATCTTTTTACACGTAGAACCTACAATGATTTTCGTACTTTAATTAAAATGAAAAAAAAAACATAGTATTTGTAAAGTTATATTGAAACACAAGTGATTCCACCAGACAACTTTGATAATTTTAAACTCAGTTTGGCTCAAATTTGGGACTCGAATCTGTTCCCTCATACATACATTCTGCAATTGAAAGTGCAGCAGATCATATGTAGGGCCGTGCTCCCTCATCGTTTGAACTTTGCAGTCATCCATTTTCTAAACATCCCATAACACCACACAATTCAACTATGGAAATAATATTAATCAGTGCAGCCTTTGTCATCAATCTTTTTTATTTTTTTGGTAATCTCAGTTAGCGATTCACTAGATACACGGTCAGGCACTTTGCGACAAGGAAAAACATACACAGCCCACAAATTCAATGCCTAAATACCATCAGAAACAATTCGAGCAGTTCAAGTATTTGACAAACTTTTATAACAAGGGGAGGCGAGGGAATGAAAGATGCAAATTCAGTCAGCGGTATGAGTGCCATAGACCAGCAAATGAGTACCGAGATGAAACAGGCCCGGGTGCGGCATCAGGCTGAGCAGCCTGATGATGCTGCGTCTGGTTATTGTGCTGTAGAGCAGCAGCAGCATCATATGCGGAGTATAAGCTACCCACTCGATCATTTTCTGTCCTGTGTAAATGAGCAGTCTCAAGTGGATGCGTTACACTCGATCATGATCATGACCTTTAAAATACAGCAAAGTGCTGGCGAGCGTGTTCATCCGGCCGATAAGAACTAAATATATAAGTTGGAAATAAGAGGAATAATTCCACAGGTCGTTGGAACTGATCTTAATCACATTCAATTGGTAGATCACGACATTGACATAGACTTAGAGTCTTTTTGATAAACATAAATTTTAGATCAGAATCTGGTAGAATTCACACGATCGAGCTCTACAACTTAGATTGCAAGAGAGATAAACCGTACCCCATGAAATAGAT
This sequence comes from Cyclocarya paliurus, assembly GCA_029856935.1. NCBI lineage: Eukaryota > Viridiplantae > Streptophyta > Magnoliopsida > Fagales > Juglandaceae > Cyclocarya > Cyclocarya paliurus. The sequence continues at coordinate 36,107,170 of CM056949.1, forward strand.
TGTACGTACGTACGACTATTCTTTTATATATATATATATATATATATATATATATATATATATATATATATATATATATATATATATACAAAAAACCCTAGATGATCAATCAACAAATTATAAAAACGACGACTAGTATACTTTAATGTAATAAGACTGCAAGTAATTTGTATTTTCAGGTAAGTTTTGTTAGTGGAATTAAATAGGACCTGGTCAAGGGCCAAGTCAATATATAATGGATAGACTCATGAAAATGCAATACATGAATTCAAAGCAAACATCATTTCTACTATCTTTTTTTAATTCTATATAATATATATATATATACACACACTACAACTAATGCTGTTTTTTCTTAAGAGGGATTGTGGTTGGAAAAAGTATAACTTAGTGGAATAAGATCTTTTTTCACCAATTTGTGTCGTGGGAGACTCATGACATATAACTGGTGGGAAAAATTCATTTATCCACCAACTCACAAATTTATGGGAAAAACCTTATTTTTCCCATGAATAGTCACGTCGGTTAAAACATTTTTTTTTTCCGTGACAAATAAAGTCTCATTTGCTATGATGTGGTGGGAAATAACATCATTCTCTATGAGAAGAGATTGTGGTAAAAAGTGTTTACGCATGACATATCTTCGTAAAAAAAGTTGTCTAAAGTATTTCCGATCAAATACTTTCTTGAGAAATATATATTTTTCACAAAGTATTTCGTTGGAAATACTTATTTACGAAGAAATCTTATTATTGGAAATAGTCACTTCCGGCAAAAAAAAAAGTATTTGCCACGAGTTGTATTCATGGCAAATGCTAAGAGATTTTAGAAAAAAATGGTAAAAAAAAAAATGAGACTGAGCTGATATAACAAATAGTCTAATATAGGCTAAAACAAATATATCCGAACCTTGGAAATGCAAATTCACGCTTCTAATAATTAAAAAAAAGCATGTAAAATTGTTTTAATATTCACAAGAAAAACCTCTAATGAGAACCCAAGAGAGGAAACTGCCTATAAAATTTATACACATACACCCCACAACCACAAAACTTTGTAAGTTTTAATTCATGGCTCCACAAAACCACAACCATACAATCCATTCAAAGCACTCATTTGTTTTTACAAGCTTCATCCATACCCAATACATTAATATACACAAATTTCTCTATTAAACCAACATCACCATCATACTTTACAAACTCACTAAAACTCCATCACTTAATCCCAACATTTCAAAACAATTCATCTTCATCCCAACTCCATTTCATACTCAAACATCAACACAAGTGAAACCACTCCATTCCATCAATACATAACACATGACTATTTAGCATCAAATTCACAAATTCCTCTACACACTTCCATATACATAATTCAACTAATAAAACATACAGCATGCTTGTTGCCCATGTAATTTAATCTACCAAAATTACACATACTTCATCCATCTAGCACTTGAGTTCAACACAAACCCATTACACAACAATATCCATTGATCATATATATATATCATGTATTTGCTGATCCACTATATATAGACAAGTAACAAAGTTACATAATGCATATTTCAGTACTACTCAGCCTGGACGTACCATAGGCGTACCCTTGACCACATCACCTCTGTCTTGAATTCTTAGCCCCATTTTTGTAATGATCACTTGTAGCTTTGCTCCCAACATCTGGAATATTATCTGTAAAATTCACCACAAACGACATGACCAAGTCCATACAGTTTTATTAATTTTATAAAATGAGTAAATTTTTTTTTTTTTATTATGTGTCAAACATAATTAATTAATTTTACTAGGCCAAGTGGTGTAGTAGGTTTCATTAAAAGATAATGTAAACCCCATAAATAATATATGGGAAACAAACAATGACCATTGCGCATGCACTCTGAAAGCTGAGACCTACCATTAGACTTTTAAGTGGCAAGATTACTTAAGCTGGCAGAGGAAGCTAAATGAAGCAAAGGCAAGTGTTGCTGCCCTCAAAGCTAGTGTCAGTGAGATGAGAAGTGAAGGAAATCCTCCGAAGAGCAAATGGAGAGCCTTTTTCCGAAAATCGCCGCTAGAAGATATGCAGAGGTTGTTAAAAATAATATATATGATAAAGGATTCTTCCAAAACCATCTGGAGATCGTCTTTCCCCCATCGATGAGATCCTCGCTTTTGCAAACAAAATCAAAGTCTGGCTGAATTTTCCATTAAGACTCTGTTGCTTTTGATAACATCAAATGGAGCTGGTTGTTTGATAACATATTCCTGCAATTTTTGGTCCTTAGATGACCAGCCAGGGTGCTCCGGGAAAGGATTGTATGAATCAGATCAGAACATTTTACATTTACCATAATTGTTGTAATTTGAGGCTATGGCACATTATGCTGGGATGTCCGTTGCTCTAGATATGGTGAAATATTATTATACAGGGCATACCGCATTCTGTAAAAGTTACATTTGGATAATTGACTGAAATAGGTCTTTCTCTCTCTCTCTTCCTTTCCTTTTTGAGAACCCATCTCATCCCATTCCAATTTCGTCTCATTTCCTTCTCAAATATTACTCAAATACAAACACTTTTTAATTTTTAATTTTTTTTATTTAATCATTACAACTAGGGCTAGGATCTAACTCCGAACTTTGACCTCTAACTCCGACGTTGATCAGAATTGCCAGAGTCGGAGTCGGAACGTTGGAGAGAGAGAGAGAGAGCGCTTAGAGAAAGAAAATTCAACAAATATTCATCCAAAATCCAAACAAACCCACCAAACATTCACTGATCAGCAACCAAACTCACAATCTTATAACAAAAGAAAAAGAAAAAAAAATCATAGTAACATAGACGAGATCGGAGATTGTGGTGCTTACTTTGGTGCAATAGAGCCTGGGATCAAAGATTGTGGTGCTTCGTTCTCGAGGGAACGGTCAAAAAGCACAACCATGGCGGCAGAGACAGGCGCTTTAATCAAAATGGCATCATTTTATAAAAATAGAAAATTTAATGAAATATGGGGGCTCGAACGCAAGACTAAGTATTTGCAAGACACTACCTCAATTGTTAGACCACTCAAATGGCTTAGATTACAATTGTTAATATATTTACTTTATATATAGGAGTTAGAATTTCGAGCTCAAACTCCGCATTGGCTCCAATTCCAACTCCGACTCCGAACTCCAATTTTTTTGACTCTATTAGAGTTGGAGTTGGAGCAGACATCAGTCGGAGTCGAAGTTGGCAGAGGTTCTGCACACCCCTAAATACAAATTTTCCAAACTTTTAAACAAAACATAAAAAATAATTCAAATTTTAAAAAAAAAAACTTATATTAAAAAAGTATATACTAACGATATTTTAATTTTGTAATATTTTTATTCAACTTTTTCTTTCTAATTTTCCAAAATCTAATAAAACAATATACTCAAACTATTTTACTACTATTTAGATATTTCTCATCTTATCTCATTCTCCAAACGAGGCCTAAGTCCATTATTTTATGTTTCATAAATATCAGTCCAATATAAAAGAAGAAAATTGTTTTGTTTGGACTAGAGTCCTCCATGGCCGTTGGAGCAATATTGTTTGTGTGACTGTCTTGAATGTGTATAATATCGATAAGTTTGAAAAATCTAACTAAAATTAAGGAATACATGGTTATGTACTGTTCTTGGAAGAAAAGTTCTTAATTGAAAAAGTCTTATTAAAATTATTCCTTAAGAGTTTTAATGAAAGAATGTGAATTAAAAATACTTAAAATGAGAAGAATAATTAAATGCTCCATTTGAGATGGTCTATTTGGAGGATTGTTGATCGAGTAGGTGGGCAAATTGCAAAAAGGCTGAGGTAGCGGCTTGCGGCGGCGGCACTGGATTTGGGTAGCGTGAGGCGGTTAAATGAAATATCTACCCACATCTTTGGATGGAGGGAGCACAATGCTGGAGGTAGTTTTGAACATAGGAGATGGAGGAGCTTTGCAATGACTGAAATACTTAAATTGTTTTGAACTAAATGGATACTATCTATTTTATTTTATTTTTATTAATTTACCATCCATTTTAAATGAAATAGAAAGAATCCTATTCCATATATATATATATATATATAAATATTTATATCATATATATCAAGGGGGAAAAAAGGAACTCAAGTAGGCAGGTTACCAAACTATAGCCAGCAGTTACATCAAACTAGCACTTTTGTAAGAGCATTTTAGTCTATGCATATGCATATGCAAAATCACATCTTTTGTATATTTATTTTGCCATTCAAGCAAAATTTCTACATTGGCTTATGCATATTTGAGACATAATAATAATAAAATATTATTTTATTATTATTATTAATTTTTTTCTAAAATCAAAATTTATATATATATATTTTACAATTAGTATCCACTACATAGATTTGACATTAATAATACAAATGTAATAATAAAAAATGTAATTTTTTTATATATTTTATTAAAAATATAATAAAATTAAAATATATATAATATATTATAATAATAAAATGAATGTGTAGATAAATGTTTGTTGTGTTGTTGAGGGAGGGAGAAGATGAAAGGATTGTGAGAGAGAGTGTGGGAGGAGAGAGAAATAATTAATAAAATAACATTTAAAGAGTGAATAGTAGTTATCCAAATTTAGATAAGAACTGTTTATAACTAACTAAGAGCATTGGCATTGGCTTCATCAAAAGCCTAGCCAAATGCAAAATTTGATGAATATCATAAAAAAAGAGCTGCATTGGATTAGCTAAAGACATAAATGTGAAGCTTTTAGCTACAGTAAATCTATAGGGTTCTTCAAATTTGAAGGGCTACTATTCACTCATCAAATCTATTTTTTATTCACTTTTAATCTCTAAAGGTCTTTTCTATTCACATTTAATCTCCAACCATCTTGTAATAATAATGTAAGAATCAAATTAAATTATTAATTAACATATGATTAGTGTGATTATAAAATATGAAAAAAAATAAAAATATTATTATTAAAAAAATAATATTATATTATTATTTTGATGAATCCAATGGCTAATCCAATGTGGGATTATAGATGTGAAGGTATTACATTTATGGAAAATATGTACTTTTCATCAAATTTTGAAGATAAATTTGATGAATCCAATGCTAGTGCTCTAAGAGCATTGGCAATGGCCTAGTCAAATGCAAATGCAAGTCCATAATTTAGCTATATGTAAAAAAAAACATCTACATTGGACTAGCTAAAAGTCCAAAGTTTAAGACTTAGCTACAGGAGCTCTCTATTGTTGGCGAGTTACTGTTCACTCTCTATCTTATTATTTTCATCCACTTCCCATCCCTCTACATTTACATTTCTAGGTGGTGATGTTTGAAAATATTTTGTTTTAAGTTCTCTATTTCTGGCGTAAAAGGACCTATCTTCTCCTTTTTTTTTTTTTTTTTTTTTGCTTGATCACAGATTATTTCATAGGGATGAGTTTGGGGAAAAAAAAGCTTCAGTTTTGTCTTAAAAAAAAATCTCCGTGCTGATGTGTATTGAATATATAAAAAAAAAATTGTCAAATATTATTAAAATATTGAAGTGTATTTGTAAAATATAAAAAAAAAAGTATTAATTAATATATGAATTGTATTTGTAAAATATTAAAAAAAATTATCAAAAATTATTAAAATATATAATATTTTATTATTATTTAGACTTTAAGATAGCTAGTCCAATGTAGACTAATCTAGCTAAAAGTCCATATTATGGCCAAAAGATAACATTCTAGCTAAATTTTAGACTTGACAATAGCTAGACCATTGCCAATGCTCTAAATATATGGATATGCATAAGTCAATGTAGAAGAATTTAGGTTCATATTATGCAAATATCATTTATATATGCATATGCATAAATCAATATAGATGTTCTAATCTGATTATTTGCTATAAATATATATATATATATATATATATATATATATATTTTTTTTTTTTAAAATCAGCACCCGTAGTCTTGTACAATTAATAGATTGACAATAAACTGAATCTAAAATTAAAAAAAAAAAAACAAGAAAAGAGAATATTGAATCTTCGATATTGAGCTTAATTAGCTTGTCTGGGGATTCTAGATTGGAATTTTTAGCCTCAATTTTAATATATATATATATAGATATATATTTATATGAGACATGCTATAACGTAGCCTTATAAATCACGTATATTACATGAGAAACAATCAAATGCTTTATGAACATATCCACCCCCCCCCCCCCCCCGAAAAAAAAGAGACAAAAGAGAGAGAAAAAAGAAAAGCTCCTTCCAGGGAGGTCGATGTTATCTTATTATTATATAAAATAAGTGCCAATTATAAGCAAAGGAGCTCTTGGTTTATCTTTTTTTTTTTCAATTTTGTCCTCTATTTTGTATTCATCTTCCTGCTGTGTCCTTCATTTTTTTCATTCATATTTTTTTTTCGATTTTGCCTCTACTTTTATATTTATTTTCCCTTTATGTTTTTATTAAGATACGTTTGGATGTGTTCTCAAAAAAAAAAAAAAAGTTACGTTTAGATGTTGAACTGAGTTAAGTTGAAACAGGAAAAAATACATGTTAGATATATATGATAATATATCGAGAGAAACCAATATAAAATTTATATTGCATTTAAATAACAAATGTAATAAATTATTTTAAATACACCATTTACCATGTACGTAATGGAACATTGGATGCAAGAAAAATGTTCAATAGTGAAAACGCTTGTTAGTCTTGACGATCTCTGGCTCTATTATTTATTTGTTAGATATTTGTCTTCAGAAGTAAGACAAATGTTAGATATTATTTTTTACTTCTGAAAATCCTACATTTTTTTTTACATTGTTTTTTTTTTCTGTTGTGAATCTGTAAATAAATGAATGGATGTTGTTCCTTTTTGTTTTCTTTTTTCTATAGATCTCAACACATAAATAAAAGTTTTGATTTTTTTTTTTTTAGATCTCTGGATCTGTTCTTTATGTATTATAGTTTTGTTTTTAGAAGTAACACATATGTAAGATATTATTTCTCACATCATAAAATGTTAGTTCTTTTTTTCATTTTATATCTTACGTTATTTTTTTGTCTGAGATTTATTTATTTATTTTTTTTGTCATCTCAAATCTGAAATCTGAGATGTAATTATCTAAAATCTTAATAACATATCTGTTTTTTGTTATTTGGCCTGATTATCTTATTTAGTTTGGGGTTTACTTTCTTTGTTTACAATTCAATCTTTTTTTTTGGGTAAATATTGAAATAAATAACATTATTTCTTTTCTATTCCAAGTTTGAAGATATCTGAGATGTTATTATTTGAGATTTTAATAACACATCTCTTTCTTTGTTGCATGGTCTGATTTTCTTATTCAGTTTGGGGTATACTTTCTTTGTTTACAGTTGAATCTTTTTTATGAATAAATATTGAAATAATTAACATTATTTTTTTTCTGTTCTAGATCTGAACATAGCTCGAAACAGTCTATATGCGCCATCGGAAGTTCAAAATCCAAAATCAAAGAGTCAGCAACAACAGAAATGTTTATTCTATTTTTTGTTTGAAAAACACTACAATGCCGCCAAAACATACCGCTCTATTTGACCGTTCAGTAATTTTTTTTTTACTTAATAATGAAGGAAGTGATTTTAAGTATATTAATGTATTTTTTTATTATTTAAAAATATTTAAATACATTAAAATATGTGAATAGAAAAATGAAAAAAGAAGATTTAAAGTAACTGGCGGTCAAATAAAACAGTACTACACAGGCGACAGAGTAGCACAGCTCTTTTTGTTTTGTCCTTGCTTCCGAAATTATTTTATAGTTAGAATTTTTGTATTCACCTTCTAGATTTTACTACTCCATGTAAATATAAAACAGAAGAAATTATCAGAAATATTTAATTTACAACAATTAACATAAGAAAACATACAGTAAGTGATAAAGAAATGAACAACAAAAACGATAATTCCGAAGTGAGGAACAAATAAGCAGATTTGAGACGATAGTAACTGAAAATTCTACAAAATGGTATAAAACGAACTAGGTGAAGACTTTTATACTCGGCAGTAAGCGGTGGAAATGTAATCTAGAATAAAACGTAACATCTTAGGGGCATTTCCATCCTGGAGAAATTATATTTAGAGTTCGAACCATTCGGTGCAAGCGGTGAGGCAAAAAAGATAAGTGGGATAAAAATTTGGCTCAGCCAAGGAATAAACCAGAACATACGAGAAGGTAAGGATTGCACTGGGAAACGAATATAAAACAAATTGTTAGACAACAAAGTAGCAAACGGTGGAAAATGTAATCTAGAATTTATTCTACGGCATAATTTTAGACTTAAAACCAGTCGGTGCAGTCAGTGATAGGAAATATATATGGGAAAAGAATTGGCAAACTCGAGGTAAAAACCAGAATGTAGCAGGACAGAGCAGCAAAATGAATGAACAAGGACGTACAAAAATGGAAGTGGTAGAAAATGGGTAAAAAAAAAAAAAGAATTCAGAATTTTATAAGATGAAAACACAAAAATTGAACGCTAGGGTCAGTTTGGATCCAAACTTATCTAACTCATTTTTTTTAATTATTATAATTTTTTTAAATTTCAACGTAAAATATAATAAATAATTCAATTAAATTTTAAAATAATAATAATATTAAAAAATAATATTCTAATAATATTTTATTTAACTTTTAACTTTCATCTCAATTCAATTCAACATCCAAACACATTCTAACAAAAACATAGAGGGAAAACATATATAAAAGCAGGGGCAAAATCCAAAAAAAAAAAGATATGAACGAAAAAATGAAGGACACAGCAGGAAGATGAATACAAAATGGAGGACAAAATTGGAAAAAAAGATAAACCAAGAGCTTATTGGCACTTATTATATATACAAACAATTTTGTTAAATGTAGTTAGCCAGACGTTTGGGCTACATGGAGAGGGCGTGGCTTGATATCTCTACGCCGCATGTAAGTCAAAAACTGTCCTGGTAGTTCTTCCAAAAGAGCCTGTACCACAGATATCCGCCCACCTGCCCACGCCACACTCACTTTCTTAGTTCAACGCAAACCAAACTGATGATACTAACGTCAACTAGAACTGGTTTTTGGGTTATAATTTGTAAAGCGTCCAGTTATCCAAGCATGCAATTTTCCAACTGATCACTCAATCTCTAACTCTTAAATAGAGGTAACTAATGGAATTAAGGAACAAGACTGGCACTAGCAACGGCAGTTCATGCTCAGTCCAAACCCACCCTTTTTTCCTTTCTTCACTAAATCATGAATAATTATCCAAATGGAAAAACCATATGTTTCCTTCTACGTATTTTTCACTTTTCTTTCACCAAGGCGAGCTGGAATGAGTTATTTTGAAAACAATACTAACCCAGAGAAACTTCTGAATGCGGAGTTAACAGTCAGTTGATGATTTAGAGGTGACCTGAAAGGTTTTGTATGGACAAACAGAGTCAGTGCGTACTTACCATGCACATCTCGCATTGAAACAAACTGTACGATGTCATGCGTAGCAACACGACCTGTAGAGCTCTCTAATCGTTGTCCATTATCGGCATCAAGAACCTGCCAAAAACTAAGTGAGATAGCAGACTGATTCAAGAGGAAACTCTAAAGATAACTTACTGAAGATCTGGGATACTAATAATTCATTCACAGGAGTGTTAAGAGGAGGTTAAATTAGAAAACAAAGGTTTACCTCCATTTGTCCAAAATCTGCACCTCCCACCCCGACTATAAGAATTGATAGAGGAAGATCAGATGCCTTCACCAATGCGTCTTTTGTTTCTTGAAGGTCGGTAAGGACTCCATCCTAGAAAAGGAGGCAATTTATTAAATTAACGGATGAGATATTGATAGAAAGAGACATCAAATAAAGTCAAAATTCTATTTACCGTAATAATGAGCAAGACGAAATAATTGTTGCTATTGTGCGAGAGAGACTGGCCTGCAGTTTGAGCAGCTGTGTTAATCACTTGGCCAAATAGAGTTGGTCCTGCCAGAGCTACATTATGTAGAGCACTTGCGTAAGCAGTCATGATTCCCTCAACTCCTTCGACCTATTAATAATAAGAGAAGCTGACTGTTACTTAAAAGTACGAAAATGCAGTTGGGTAATGATAGACTTACCATCCTTTTACCATCACTTTATTATTTTTCGTATATATTTTTTTCTTTTAAGTATTTTTTTAATATCTTTAATCATTAAAAAAAATTTTAAAATATACAATTTCACTAATAGTCACTTTCTTAACCATTAAAAGTAAAAGAAAAATTTTAAAAAACTAAAAAATTAAAAGAGTATTAGAAGGGTAGTAGAAGAGTGGTAAGGCTATCATTATTCAAATACAAATAACTTATTTTCAGTGTGCAACTTATGGTGGTATCATTTTCATTACATACACAATCATTGGTCTCTCTTTTTTAATGGATTGCGAAGACTTTCTATAGGGTGTTTACTGTTTTTCAATTAATTTATTACAAGTTTTCTGTTTGCTTAAAACTTACGGTGACATCCTATGCAAGACCATAAAAGATAATAGTAGGGAAGAAAAAATGAGAAATATTTAAATTTAAGGACAAACAATGATGGTGTATTCTAGTTTTGGATGCTGAATTATCAAAAACTACAAAAAGTAATGACGAATAAAGGAAGCCACTATATGAGTTACTAAATTATCCATATCGAAATATGTTAAAAACTAGACTTCATTTCTCCACCAAAAAAAATTCCAGGGCTAACTATAAGATTGCAAGAAGATAAACAAGATACGTGATAATTGTTTGAAAACAGCTAGTATATCACAATCCAAAATGCTGATCAGAGACGATGCAGCAAATTAAGAATTATAAAATCAGCTCCTCTCACCTCAAAGCCGCCAGCACTTCCATTCAGGTTGAAACAGTGTGAGATAGTGCCATCAGATGTTCTTCCTCCAAAGCCCCAAGCAGGAAAACGCTTATCAGAATCATAAAACTGAATGACCTCCCCGACATCTATTATAGCCTGCAAATAATTTAGTTAATCACGCAGAGTACAGTGACTTCACCGATCAATGATGATTTCATTTTTAAATGTATGTTAAATTTTGTTTTAGTTACAATATATATATATTTATATATGTTATGTTAAAGATGGCTATTGATGTGAGCAACCAAATTGGATATTGAAAACAAGTCACTAGATCAAATTGAGTCATAACAGACAAAAGGCAGCAATTTAGAAACAAGTCTATGGACCAAATCAATGTAAATGAAAAGTACACCTATACAAATTTCGGAGTGAAACTAATACCCTCTTGAAAGCACCAGAGGATGCACAGCCTTACGGCCCTTACCTTCTGATACGAATTCAACCGGCCAGAAGGATCAATGTAGTGTAAAGAATCTGGATTCCGAGGATTTCCATTTGAGGCTGGAAAAAATAACTTAAATATTCAAATTATGAATAAGACATGCAGCAAAAACCTTTATAACTAGAAAAAGAGAACCAAGCAATTTTTTTTTTTATAAGTGAAAAACCAAACAAATTCAATTACCACAAGTATGCTAAATTATTCCTATAGAAATTCAAATAATATTTACCTGTAAAGTCAACAGCAACCATAAAGTTAAGCTCAAATCCACTAGAAATGTAATCAAGAAAGCTGTATTGTTCCTTCTCGCAAAATTGATCCACAAACAGCTGTCCCTTTAAAACCTATATTGACAATTTTTTTTTTATAGGTAAACAAAATTTTACTAATTAAGTATAGGCAAAAGCCCAAGTATACGGGACATATAAAAGAGCATCGCCTGTGCGTGCTAGTTTAGTGATAAAACCTATATTGAAAAATTATTGGACAGATGAGGATCTAAATAAAAGGATTAACATAAGATATTTTATAAAATCTTTCTGCAGGAATGAATACGTACCTTCTCATGACCTTGATGAGATGTTAAGGTAAGATTGGCACCGCTTCTACCTTTATGAAGTTTTTCCAAGTCTGCCACTGACTTCTGAAGCTTACTGATGAGGTAAATTTAAATAAATGATTTTCTTTAGACCAGAGACTAAACTGCGATAACAAGCAAAAGGGAAAACAATTCAACATGAATCTCTACATTCGATGAGTTCCACCTACCCAATGAGCACATGATTGCCACTGCTGTTGAAATCAAAGCACTCGATAATTAATGGGTTATCCTGTATCAAGTCAAGCTTTATGTGCCATATTCATCATCTTAATCATCAAAATAATAGAACATACAATAATCTATGATCTGATGCGACCAAGAATCATAAGGTGACCAACTTACCTTACTCCCAAACTGCTGCATACTCAGGCATAGGGGCTTCCAAGTTGGATTTAAATTGTCGTTCACCACCTCAGTCTTGCATATTGGAATGGAGCCCCCACTCTCAACAATTCTAGATACTCTTAAAAATGGATCCTAGAATAAAATGACAAAATTTAAGAATGAAACATAATCAGGAATATACATGCATAAGTGACACAAAAACCTTTTAAGGTATCTGCTTTGCAAATACATACACTTTTAGAAAATAGGTCCTTGTTATCCAAGTATGAGCAACGTAATATCATCTCCACTGCACTCCTTGAAGCAACCAATTCCTCTGCATGGATTGTGAGTACCCCTAAGTTCCTCAAACCAGTACGCCCACTTTTGCCATGGAGATTTAGGGTTAAACTCCGACTTTGTTTTGTCACTATCTGCCATGTAAAAGAGAGAGAGTGAAGGGATATTGATGTTCATCTCATGATGAGCAAAACAACATAAAATAAGTTAAGCCACTTACTTGAAAATGGCAGCAGTTGGAAAGCATGTAATCTAATATAATAAAATATCTCTGAAGTAGGGAACTAGCTCACACAATGGTCTTTCTGCTGTTAAAATTTGTAAGGTGGAAATCCTATAATTAAATAACTTTGCACTCAATTTACACTAGCTTAGTGAAAAAGCATTAGTATCCCAAGGTGATACCTCTGATAGAACGCAAGTCGCCTCTCCAAGAAAATCTTGATCTTCCAATTTCAATGTCTGCAAGGCAAAAGGATACATATGCATACATACATATGTACATAGGTACATACATACACAATTGGCATCAGATATCTGTTTATAATTGTTTATTAACTAACTTTGTTGCCATTTCAATGTTTATTAACATGTATCAACAAAATTACCGCTTAGCAGAATCGCAAAAGTAAAGCATGATCAACACATTTTCTCAGAGAAACCAGTATACAATTCACACTTTACAATGTATAAGACTTTTACATTGCAAATTGCATATTCAGCACTTAAGATTGCCAGAAATACTACCATCGTAACACTAGCATGTTGATCTTTTTTTTGTTTATGGTATATATATATTTTTGATAAGTTTGTTTATGGCATATTTCAGTACAACTTATAATTGAACAAACATAATCTATAAAATATGAATTGAAATGATAAATATCTTTTTCTTTGATTGATTAACAATAATTTTATTGATGGTAGAAAGTAGGCATAGCACATGTACATGGGAAATTGAAATGATAGATACGAAGCAGAAACTATGATATACCTTCACGGGTACATTATAATATTTTGTATCAATATCATACACATGAAATCTGGATCAAAAAAGAAATGAGGGAATCATGAGTCAAAAGCAATCAAATTAAAACGGGACTTGAGGTAAACAAGATATATCTCCACAAAGATGAGCACTTAAAGGAAGTTGGAAAGCTTACACCAACGGCTGCATGATCTCAAACTGGAATGCAACTGTAACTTTTTCTATCCACGTGGGATTCAAGCTATTCAGTACAACCTCAGTACGACCTAACTCGTCCAGTTTTCCATCTATTTTCTTAGCGTACACCACTGCCATGGGATCACTCTGAATAAAATAAAATATATTTAGCTTAACTGAAAGTAAGTACGGCAAGCCTGATCAAAACATGAATGAATCTGATACAAGCACCTAAACAAACTTCCATGAACTGACAAACTCAGGCATTCAGATATATAAGCACCTTTTATCAGAAACAGCTAATATGCAGTAATTGCTTAGCTTGCTACATGTGTATATACTACTCATGGCACATGTAATTTTCACACTGCCTATAAAACAATGACAAGCACTCATAAACTTTATTTTTTTTTATCAGCAAACAAGAATTTTATTGATTGCAATAGGCATAGCCCAGGTCCCCGTGTACTCAAATTCTAGAAGGAAAAACACTAAAAACAAATGTGGCGTAAGCTCAGTGTCCAGCAATTTTGAGCAAACAATACTTAAAACCAAAGCAATGGGGTCATAGGTTTAATCATCAAAAGGTTAAGCTAACAGAAGAAGCAAGAAAATCTCAAAATATGAAATCCATTTCTTGTTTGAGAGTCTCCATGAAGGCATATAACCTCCTGAGTCCTGATCAACAAATCCTAGAGCTACCAGTGCTCTAGGATCATCAATATGAAGTAACCATACAGTTATCATCCACATATATAGTATTCCAGCCCATTAGAAGAATATGGTGAAAGTCACAAAACAGGAAGGCTAAACTCCAGTATATCTAAAATACCCCTTATATACAAATATCTATCTGAACAAAAGACTTTTAAAAAGCATTAGCTAAAATATAAAGCAACGGACATGAGCTCGCATGCCCTTTTACATGTGAAAACCACACAGGTGATAGTCATCTCAAAACTTAGACCTAATCAATTCATAGAATTATGTGTGTTTAAGAAATATTATACTACACTTCTCGATAATACGGTGTGAATTGGATCATAATTTCCAAACCTCTAATAATAGAATTTATTTTAATAAGCAAGTAAACTAAGAATATAAAATATAAAGGCAATAAAAGGGGACCATATAGTGCATAAAAATTCAGCAAAGGAAAAGTTGCAGTATAATCCCTCACTAAACATCACTATCAAACACAAGGTTAAGAATAAAAGGAATACGTACCTTTGAAGTGATGTCACGATCACGCAAGTTAAATGCGGCCAAAGATAACTGCAACATAGATTTAAATTATATGAGTACATTTTGCAAAACCAAAATAAACAAGTAAACAGTACAGAACAAAATTAAAAGACAAACTTCAGATGGGACAGTATTATAGGAGATTTGGATCTAGGCAATTGTTATTCTATCTGCATGTGCTGCTCTTTTGTTTTAAACCACTTTCTTTCATCTCCAATGGATGGAATTCGTGCAGTTCTCCTCTTTTTACAGAATATTAACCAGTCACAAGAGTTGTGAATTTTCCTGAAAAAACATCTGGAAAGTGAAAGTTCCTTCCAAGGTTGCTTTTTTCAGTTGGATGGAATCCTTGGGCAAAGTGTTGACAACTGAAAATCTTAGAAGGAGAGGTATGTGCATTGCTGATTGGTGTGTCATGTGCAAGAAGGATGGGGAATCTGTTAATCACCTCTTTCTTCATTGTGAAGTGACCAGGTTCTTGTGGAATGAGGTTTTGAATTGGACTGGTTTACTTTGGGTAGTGCCCAAGGAAGTGGTGGATTTATTGGTAGGGTGGAAGGGATTGAAGGGTAGCAAGAATGTTGTTCATGTTTAGAAGATGATTCCTTCTTGTCTCATGTGGTGCCTATGGCTTGAAAGGAATGAGAGATGCTTCGAAGACAAAGAGCTTCGAAGACAAAGAACGTTCATTGGGAGACTTAGGGATTTTTCCTTTAGTACTTTGAGTTTGTGGGTTAAAACTTTTGTAATGGAAGATAATTTACAGAATCTGTTTTAGTTTTCCTTTCGTTTTTGGAAAGTAGTAGGTATTTCCTTTGTATACGTCCTGTGTACTTAGACTTTGTCTATTTCTTGGGAATAAAATCTTTTATTACTTATCAAAAAAAAAATTGAGTATTCAAACCTTAAATTTCATGACTCCGCTGTTATTTCTAACAAAATGAGTGAAACAAATGGGGGAACAATAGTGGTCAACATCAGTAAGAAAAGACAAATAAAAGCATCTAGTGGTCCAGGATAGGAGCAAAGGGATAACATTGGTCCATTCCAAATCCTCAACAACCAATAGATTCTAAAGTAGCATATTATCATATATTACAACATAATTTGGAATCAATGGCTTTGTCTGATACCCTAAGGTTACACTTAGGGGATGGACGTCAACAAAATATTTTACACACTTAGATTCTAAAGTTGGAATGGACGTCAACAAAAAGGGAATCTTGCTCATGTTACACTTAGGGGAGCATTTTGTAGTTGGCCTAACTGGTTCATATATGTGGTCCATGGCAGCAACGTAATAACGCAACCATAGAAAGAACTGCATGCACATACATTTTAATCAATTATGATGTATGGGAAGTCTGTTCACACTGTAAGCAAA
Source organism: Cyclocarya paliurus (assembly GCA_029856935.1). Classification (NCBI taxonomy): domain Eukaryota; kingdom Viridiplantae; phylum Streptophyta; class Magnoliopsida; order Fagales; family Juglandaceae; genus Cyclocarya; species Cyclocarya paliurus. The sequence continues at coordinate 36,123,579 of CM056949.1, forward strand.
ACACCATCATTTGTCCAAGCCCTCAAACACATGGAAACCCCACAATGCTACCTATTTCCCAATTGTAAGAAATTATTTATAGGCCAAACAGTAAAGTAAGATTCTGCATCAACAAGTCAATGACTAACAGAAACACAGCCAAGAGGGGGCCGGGGGCCCCGGCTCCCCAAAGCAGTGAAGAACAATAGAAAAATAATAAGGTTCGGTGCAACTTCTCAATGATCCCTCCCCTACCAAAAGGAAAATATCATAATGGCCCCTCTTAGGTTTTTAGCCTCATCCCTGAGAGAGAATACCAAACTCAACATAGTGTTGCATGCCCTGCATGCTTCATTTATCAAGCATAAACTCAGATCTTGAAGAGTTTACTAAGGAGGTATATTTTTTTTCTATGATGTGGAACCTCACCAAGACAAGGTCCTTTGGACCCACCACTAGATAATAACCTAGGATGAAGGCTCGTTTAAAAAGTGAGATGAGATGAGAATTCTGTGAATAATAGTGAAATTGTTTGAGTTAAGATGTTTTATTGAATTTTGGGAAATGAGAGAAAAAAAGTTGAATAAAAATATTGTAAAGTTAAAATATTGTTAGAATCGAATTTTTTAACATTACTTTTGTTTTGAAATTTGAAAAAGTAGTATTGTTTGAAAGTTTAGAAAAGTTGTAATGATTAGATAATGATTAGATGAAAAAGTTGAAAATTTGGAATTGAAAAGTGTTTTTGTTGAGTGATGTTTGAGAATAAAATTATGAGAGATTTTGAGATAAGTTGAGATAGTTTGTGTTCACATACAAGCCCTTATCGTTAGGCTATACAATGAAAACTACTTTTTACGATAAGTTGCCAAACATATGCATGTAAAACAAAACACTAATATAAATACGAAATCATTAGCAGTATTTATTTATTTCTGGTATAAGAGGTTCAGTTGTTTGGTCAAGTTCTGCAGCATGCATTTATTTAAGCATGGTACTACAGGTGAACTTTTCATGAAGAAGAATTAGATCACCCACTAAAAAGTAAATATACTCGTGTTATTCTTGCTTTTATTGTGTTTTACAGGCATTCCCATTGTAACCATTCGTGAATAAAATTATGATGGGGTCATGAAACTGGAAACCGAGTTCTAGATTCAATTTCAGCTAGCTTAAAAATTGATTGAAATCTTAGGTATGAATCTTTCATCCAAAGTGATTCCCAGAATGCATCTTCCACAACATGCCATACAACCGAACAAGTGGGCACTGTGCCAAAGCAGTGTCTTTGCTTCCCAGATTGCTTCCTCGACGACATGCCACACAACCATACAAGTTGGGGACAAGGAATTGTCTCATTCTCAAATTCACTGTGAAATCAAATAGATTATTACTCAAAAATTCCAAATGATATATGGAGTAACAGAGTACCAGGCCACCTATAATTTGCAGGAAAAAAAAGGACCTTCAAGCACTATAGTTCTTGTTTCTCCAGTAACCAAAAAGAAAGTAACAATTACCATGATATAAATAATAACAACAATAATAAAATTAGGACAAGTAAAGGTGGTTTGAACCAAAAAGTAATATCCTGTTCAACTCTCGTCCCAGCCTTGTCCTCGACAACAAAACAGAGCACCAGAGATTAAAGAAAAAGTGAACCCTGAGAATTGACTACACAGAATTAACAATAGTACGAGATTCAGCCAATGTGGGGTAACAGAATAAGTAATGGTACGAATTTGAGCCAAAGTTAGGTAGCGAATAAACAATAGGACAGGAAGTAGAATTCAGACACACACGAAGTTGCGCGTGCTATATAATTGCAAAGAAAAATTCTTCCCTATTTACCATCTCACACCCATAAAAAATACTTATATTCTATAAAAAAAATTATAAATATTAAAGATGAAAGTAAATAATAACTTATCCATGGAGGAGTTCCTCAATTGCAAATTGCAACGAGTTAATAATAAAAACCGCTGGAACTACCTCGATTTGCGTGAAGAGTTGCTGGAGCCCCTGAGACCTGTAGAAGAAGTCAACCGCATCGTTGTGGCCGCCATCGTTGTGGGTCATGGTGGTGGCCGCTGTGGGCCTCTGTTGGACCCCGCCCACGGCTTGCTTTCCTCCTTGCACATCCGAAAAGCAGTTTCCCATATCTCTCTCTCTAAAACCCTGAATACAGTTCCTTTTTTTTTTTTGAGTGCGGAGGGGGTATTTTTCTCCTCTCTCTCTCTGTGTCTAAAACCCTAGACAACTTTCCTTTATTCAATTGAGAAATTCAGAAGAAGTTTGTAACATAAGACGAAGAGAGATTATCTGATCAGTCCTCTATTTATAATAGCCTAGGACATAAAATACTAAGAAATTGTCATCTTCATTCTTCACGAGGTTCCCTTGACTCTGAATTATCTCTAAATTACCTTTTCTTAAACTCTTCCTTTCTCAACGCGTACATCGGTAGATGGTTTGATTTCAATTCGAAAAAGGTAAGCTAAGCCAGAATTTCTATTTGATTTCGTTATTAAATAGTAGATTTGGTTATTTTTAGCGAAATTATATAATTTCGTATAACAAGATTAATGAATTTATCTATAACTATTTTATAAATTATTTTTAAATAATATCACTCCATTAAAAATTAATTTTAATATTATAAAACTACTCTCCATTTTATGTTCTTACTTATTTTTTTGTATAAAAATTGTTCGATTCGATTACCCTTTTTTGACAAATCATATTATTATAAAATTTAAAAAAAATTCTATCAAACAGTTGTACACCTCACATCTTTTAAGAAGAAAAAATAAGAATTCTTATACTCAAGAGATATGTGGTATAGGATTGTTAAGTAGGCCTCGTTTGTTTTTGGAGATGATATGAGATGAGATAAAAATTTTTGAGATGAGATGAATTGTTTATTTTATTTTATATTGAAATTTGAAAAAGTTGTAATGATTAGGTGAGAGAAAAGGAGATGAATTTGAAAAAGTTGAATTGTTTATTTTATTTTGTATTGGAATTGAGAAAAGTGTAATGATGAAATTGAGATGAGATGAGAGTTTTCTGAAAACAAACCAGGCCTAACTCTAAATTTAATTTGATCAGTTGTTAGCTTGCTTGCATATAGCATTGCTATGTATACTTTTTTTTTTTAATAATGCTATATATACTTATACATTATATACAAATACATAACATATGCAAATAGTTTATGAGCAATATTAGATATATTCATGCGAGTGCAAGTTTAGTAAATTTCTTTAAAAAAAAGTAGAATTACAATAAAAAAAAAAATATGTTTTTTTTTCATACGAGTCGTAGGAACTATACGGACGACACACTTTAGAACTATACAAGTAACTTTTCATTGCTTATTAAAAAAAAAAACATAAACAATATTATATATAATATAATCTAGCTTGAGTTGAGAGCTTGACCACGCATAATTCATTCGAACTTGTATCGATAAACACTTGCCAATAAATTCCTATTTTTGTCTGTATCGATATCTTTCTTCTCAAGGCACTGAGTTAATACAAAAGAATTTTATTTGCAAGTCAATATATATATTGATTTGTAAAAAATTAAATCCGATTATATATATAAAATCCATCCCTACTCTTGAGTGCTTAATTGGAAAGGACCATTCTTTTTTATAACCAATCAAACTTTTATTCATAAGGAAGAAGCATTACAAAGCAAGCTGATCAAACCAAAGTGCATGATCCACAAAAACTGGGACATGTTCCCACCACATTTGGATATCATCTACATTCCATGCAAAACGTGCCAAGCTATGAGTCACCCCATTGCCCTCCATATAAATATGTTGGACATGCAAATCTGGAAACCGCATCATCATATCCTTTGTATCCTTTGTATCCTTTATCAGATTTCCATTTGAAGAGAAAGATTCTTGAGTAACTTGTAGTTCCTACACCAATACTACGCAATCTGATTCTACCACCAATTTAGATATCTCAAGCGGAATGCCAAGTTGCAAGCCTCTCAATACAGCTAACAATTCAATAGTAATAGGTTCATCAACAATATCTTCCTTTTTGGTTGCTGCCATGACTACTTTACTCTCTTCATTTTGTAAAACCACTCATATTCCAGCTTTCCCCATATCAGCAAATACTGCACCATCTACATTTAGTTTAAAGAAATCTAGTGGAGGTGGTTTCCATCTACAGATTGTTCCCCTCTCCGTTATACTAGAATTTCTCAATTGGATGAAAGTTTTGTGAAGAGAAAGGGCATGATTAACTACTGCCATAGGGTCAATCATATTTCTCTCCATCATTATCTTATTACGTCTGAACTATAAACTCTTATACCATTCCATTATAACAAAGATGAGATACAAGGAGGAGCATCCTCCAAATTAGTTACAATCATATATGAAATGGAAAGAGCATTTTTTGTCAATAAGCGAGCTATAAAATTGTCATTTCTCCTAACATGAGAAACCTCCCACTTAGTAAAATTTTTCATCCATTGTTTTGCTTCACATACAAACATACTAACACTACTCCAACCTTCCTTATCACCCTGTAATGCATTGATTATTGGCAATGAGTCCACCTCAATGATAACTTGTCTGAGGCTTAGATCCAAACCAAACTTAATAGCCTGAAGAGCTCCAAATGTCTCGGCTAGGAGAGGGTCTGGAAATATATGGTCTGAAAAGGACCATTTATATAAAAAACACATGTTTGATTTTTGGTATATATAATATGTACCAGTATATCTCGAAGAGGGTTTGGCTTACCTGCTGTTTAAAAAGTTATTGGATACATTCTGTTTAAAAAATAAATTGACAAGATTGTTTTAAGTAAAAAATCAATTGAATTTTTCATTAATCTTTAAATCTTGTTTATTCACTTTTTGAATATAGGATGTATCCAATAAAATTTTAATTGGATGTAAACCCAATCCTATGATTCCTATTGACGAAAATATAATTGGAAAGAGATTTGGAATAATAATATTAAGTCCACGTCTATTAAAATGAGTCGTCATTTTGCAACGTACGATTATTATAAGCAAGGAAGAAAAAAGAGAGAAAAACTTGTGATCGAGGAGGAAATCATGGGAGTACTGACCTGGGCATGCATGCATATATATTGGATTAAAATGTAATTCAATAGGGGTGATTGATCAACTAGAGCATTGCATGGTACTATTGTTTTCATCAAAGCCATATTTGAAATTTAACTAAAAATACATAATTTACATAAAATTAAAATCATTCAAAATATTACCCCACATTAGATTAGTCAAAATAATAATATAATATTATTTTTTTAATAATTATACTTATAATTATTTTTTCATATTTTGTAACTACACTAATCATATGTTAGTTAATAATTTAATAACCCAATATTTTATCCAGCATCCCAATGTGAAAGGCTCAACGAGTAGCAAGAAAATGAGCAATGTCTATTATGTGCAGTTGGTGTATATTTTTAGAATAAATAATTCTTTTGAAGATAAACAATATATCTCCAAGTTTGAAAGAAACTTTGGTGGTACTGTAACTCATATGTAGAGTTTCTTCATTTTGACTATTTTAATGCAGACCATTTTATTGATATTTAGCTAAACTTTGGATATTTATTGACATTTGATTAAGCTCATGTCAGTGCTCTAATAATATATTCAAAGGACGTTGTTACTGTGCCGTTCATGATTTATTGTTGGGCGTATTTCTTCGTGCAAATTGTATTTTTTTAGATATATTTTAAACATCTTTTAATATTTTAAAAATAGATCAATATACTAATTATCAATTCTTTAATCATTAAGTAAAAGAATATTTGAGACAAAATCACGTAACATACTATCATATTCCATATTCAAATTCCATTAATGCATGGATTTGTGGAAAAAGTTTTGGAACCCCAAGGACCGGGGCATGTTATATTACGTGTGCGCCGTGAGCGAAGCATGCTGACATATTATTAGTGCAGCGTGTATATATATAAAAGACGATATGGAATTTTTTTCCACGTACGTTCATTAATTTTATTTTGCCTCGAATATCCCCATTAATCATTAATCAATATGAAAGCAATAATTAATTATCACGTACGTACGTGTTATACGATATTATTCTACGTATTATATATATAAGCTGGATTTATCCTACCTATTATATATTGTACGTACGTATTTTTATATATATGTACGTATTTTTATATATATGTACGTATTTTTATATATATTGTACGTATAACGTAGTATATATCAATCATGTTTCTCAGGCAACATCTTATAATTTAATTTCAGCAAATTTCATGCATGCATGCGTCCTAGAACCCATGCATGCATTGATCATGATCATTTATTTAGGAGGCATATATATATATATATATATATATATATATATATATATATATATACATATATACATATAAAACATGCATGGCTAGTAAGCAAATTAATATTGGTTTTATAATGATTTGTTTGGACGTCGAGGTCGGAAGTAGTAGAGATCGATAAAGATCATGAGAATAATATTGATATATCGAGTCCGATATCAATATTAATATTAATTTTGAACAGCTAGCTGGCATGCACGCGCATATATATATATATGCATAGGTTGTATATTATATGCGCGTGGACTTTGCGATCATGATCATGACCTTTAACATACGGCTAGCAAAGTGCTGGCGGGCGTGTTTATCTGGATAAGAACTAAATATATATATAAGTTGGAAATAAGAGGAATAATTCCACATGAGGTCGTTGGAACTGATCTTAATCATGTTCAATTGGTAGCTAGATCACGACATTGACAAAGACTTGGAGTCTTTTTGATAAACATAAATTAGTTTAGATTAGGATCTAGTAGAATTCACACGATCGGTCGAGCTCTACAACTTGGATTAATGCAAGCTGAGAGATAAACGTACCCCATGAAATAGATTGTACGTACGTATATACGACTATTCTTATATATATATATATATATAGAAGAATAGTATATACATATATACAAGAAACCCTAGATGATCAAACAACTAATTATAAAAACGACGACTAGTATACTTTAATGTAATAAGACTGCAAGTAATTTGTATTTTCAGGTAAGTTTCGTTAGTGGAATTAAATAAGACCTGGTCAAGGGCCAAGTCAATATTATATAGGACCTGGTCTACGACAAGATTTATTCTGTAATTTCTTTAAAAGACATTCCATATTATATATATATTATATATATATATATTTAATTAATTTCTTAGGCACCTAATTTATTTATGTTACCCAAAATTTGGAATCATAAGTTTTGATGACTTATAAGGCCTCTTTGTGTAACAACGTATTTTCAAGTACTCTAAAATATTCTTAGATATTAATTTCATTTCTAAATATCACTCAAACTCAAAGCAATTTTCAACTTCAAGTTTTTGATTTTTTTATCTAATCATTACCTTATTATTATCCAAATATCCTTATTTGGATACTAAGAGTACCTCAACTACTCTCAAACACTCTCACTACTATTATTTACTTTATTATTATTTTTTACCTATTTTTTTTATTATTTATTACTTGTCACCTATTTTTTACTACTATTCAATATTCTATTATTACTTTTTCATTACTTTTTTATTATTATTCACAAACATTCTCAAATATTTTTCACAAATAATACGACTTTTTCAAATTTAAAAATCAAAATTATATTAAAAATATATATTCAAACAAGTTTTTAATTTTATAATATTTATTATTTAGCTGATCTTTCTCTCTTCTTTCCCAACACCGAATAAAATATCTTAACTGAAACCATTTCATTACTACTTATTGTTAGTGAAATATATAATAATGTAATAAAATTACAATAAAATTATCAATTAAACGAAACCAGTTTGGACTGAGGCACGGAAATATCGCTCTCTTTAAGCAGATTCAAACCCTCTGCGGTGTACAATCTCTCAAATTAACCGGTGCAGCAGAACTCATCTTGACTAGCTTGACTCCTCCAGGATACAATAGCCCAACTGATCGTCGTATAGCCCGAACCAACTCTGCACAAGAGGTTGAGCTCAAAACTCCACCAAAAGAACACATTTCTTTTATCTGGAAATACTCTCAAAAAACATATTCTCTAATTTTTTTTTTTTTATCTCACTTTTACTCAAGTATATGTCTCTACCGTACGGAAAGACCAAAGAAATTTTATATAGGGGACATGACACTGGACGTAATGGAGATAACGGGGAAAAGGCATTAAAGATGCCAAGGTCCATATGTATTAAAGCTTAACAATTAAAAAGAAATAAAACAACCTAAAAGCCAACGGCACCTAAAGCTAAGGGGAAATAACATTAATTATTAAAAATACTAACATTTCCCTCCATATTTTTAATAATAAAAAAATATATAAGAGAGATACTTCCAGACAAAGAAGGATTATTATGTATCATGAAAGTGTGCTCTGCATTGAACCCTCATTTAGTAAAATAACAACCTTTACTCCAGAGTCAATAGTAGTCTCAGACTTGAACTATGACTGCTTAAGGGAAATAAAGAATTATTACTCACACATATTAACCCAGGTGTTGACATGAGCTTTATTAGACAGCACATTATGGCCTTGTGTTCATCCCGGTTTCATGAGTATATTTGAGAATAAATCCAAATCTCATAGAGAGCGGCCCCACTCTCACACTCATATAGGTGAAATCTGTCAAGGGTGTCCCTGTAATTCTTACACCCTACTCATAAGAGCTACAAATTTCATTAAGAGTTTCTCCATAAACTCATCCTCCACAACATTACAGGATAAATGCACCCACATCATAGGAATGAGAAATAAAATAAATAGTGCATTTCTTACGACCATCATATGATTCATTTTTTCCCATTGAATCCGGTTCTCAAGATCTCTGGTTCCCAGGTTGGGTATCCTCATACATGGTTCATGAATTTAAGGGTTTTAATCACATTCCCCTCGATATATTTCAGATCCTTTCTCTTGTCAAGGCCTTTGTAAGTGGATCTGCAAGATTATCACAAGACTTAACAAAATCCACGTTAATAACACCATCAGTCAAATAAGATCTCACAGTACTGTGTTTTCTTCTTATGGATCTGGATTTACCATTATAGTAACGGTTTTGTACTCTACTAATAGTAGCAGTACTATCACAATGAATTAAAATAGGTGGAACTGGTTTTTCCCATAAATGAATTTCATGTAATAAATCTCTCAACCAGTTTGCTTCCTCACTTGCTGAAGCTAAAGCTATAAGCTCAGCTTTCATGGTTGAGTTAGCAATAACCGTTTGTTTTTTAGATTTCCAACATACAGCACCACCACCCAATGTGAAAATATAACCAGTAGTTGAAAGAGAATCACCTGACAAAGTATTCCAATCAGCATCACTAAAACCTTCAAGTACGGCAGGATACCTTTTATAAAACAAGCCATAATTTTTTGTACCGGATAAATATTTCATTATCCGATCCATTGCACACCAATGGTCTCTTCCAGGCTTGGTAGTAAATCTACTAAGTACTCCTACCGTATAACCAATGTCAGGTCTAGTACAATCAGTCGCATAACGTAAACTCCCAATCATGCTAGCATATTTCTCTTGATTAATCACATCATCATCATTTTCAATAGAAAATAAATGAACACTAGAATCAAAAGGAGTAACAACATGCTTGCATTCAACATAATTATATTTCTTCAATAATTTTTCTACGTAATGCGATTGATCAAGAAAAATACCATCACATGTTTTGGTAATTTTCATACCCAAAATAAAATTAGCCTCACCAAGATCTTTCATAACAAAATGGTTACAAAGCATGCTTTTTGTTTCATCTATAACATGCAAATTAGAACTAAATATCAATAAATCATCAACATATAGGCTAATAATAACATGTGAATTTTTCCAGGATTTATGCTAAATACATTTATCACTTTCATTTGACTTATAGCCATTTTCAATCATGCAAGAGTCAAATTTCTCATGCCATTGTTTAGGGGCCTGTTTTAAACCATATAGAGATTTTGTCAACTTACACACTTTGTTTTCTTGGCCAGGCTCTACAAAGCCTTCGGGTTGATCCATATAAATTTTTTCATCTAGGTCCCCATTTAGAAAAGCTGTTTTAACATCCATTTGATGAATCCTTAAATTATAAATTACTGCAACGGCAATTAATAATCTAATGGATGTTATTCTTGTAACTGGAGAAAAAGTATCGAAAAAATCAAGGTCGGCTTTTTGTTTAAAACCTTTTGCAACTAGTCTTGCCTTGAATTTTTCAACTGTTCCATCTAGTCTAAATTTTTTTCTAAGGACCCATTTACACCCTATGGATTTGCAACCCGGTGGTAATTCAACTAATTTTCAAGTTTTATTTGAAATTAGTGAATCCATCTCATCATCCACAGCTTCTTTCCAAAATATAAAATTAGGTGACGCTAAAGGTTCTTGTAAATTCTTTGGATTTTCCTCAATATTGTAAATATAATAGTCGGGACCAAAATCTTTTTCAATTCTAGCTCTCTTACTCCTTCTTAATTCAAAGATTTCTTCACTTTCTAAAGAAGTAGAAGAACTAGTTTCAGAAAAATTATTTTTTTTAAATACTTGACCCCACTATCTTTTGATTTAAAAGGAAATTTTTCTTCATGAAAACTTGCATCACTTGATTCAAAAATAACTTTATTTCCAATATCAAAAAATCTATAAGCTGTACTATTTTTTGCATATAAAAAAAAACACAAGTGGTAGTTCTAACACCCAATTTGGGCCTTTTAGGGTCTGTTAGTCTTACAAAAGCCAAACAACCCCAAATTTTAAAATATCTCAAATTTGGCTTATACCCTCTCCATAATTCAAAAGGTGTAGTTTTTGAATTTTTGTAAGGCACCCTATTTAAAACATGACAAACAGTCAAAACTGCTTCACCCCAAAAACTTGAGGGAGCACCTGAATCAATAAGTATAGCATTCGTTAACTCAATCAACGTTCTATTTTTTCTCTTAGCCACACCATTAGATGCAGGTGAGTATGGTGCAGTAGTTTCATGAATAATTCCCAAAGAATGAACAAAAATATTAAACTCATTTGAATCATACTCTCGGCCTCTATCACTTCTAAATCTTTTAATCTTCCTACCAAATTGATTTTCAACTTCATGGAGGAATTCTTTGAATTTTTCAAAAGCATCACTTTTATTTTTTAATAAATAAATGTACATATATTTTGAAAAATCATCAATTAAAGTAATAAAATATCTATTTCCTCCATGAGTTAAAATTCCTTCAAATTCACAAATATCGGTGTGAATTAAATCTAACAATTTGGTATTTTTTTTAACACTTCTATGAGGCCATTTTGTAATTTTTGCTTGACTACAAACTTCACATTTTTTAAAATCTTTTGTCAGTTTAAGAATTAATCCTAAACTACTCATGATAGCAACATGTCTACTATTAATATGACATAAACGTGCATGCCAAAAATCTAAAGAAGAAAGCATGTAAATAGAAACATTCGATGCTTTATGCTCAACATTCAATTTAAACATATCATCACAAACATAGCCATTACCCACAAAAACTCCATTTTTCGTTATAACAAAATTATCAGATTCAATAGTTTGTTTGAAACTCGCTTTGTTGAGTAAAAAACTTGACATCAAATTTTTTCTTATATACGGTGAATAAAGCACATCTTTAAGCATCAAAATACACTCAGAGGTAAATTTTAGTTCAACCTCACCACTCCCAACAACCATGATTTTACTAGAATCACCAAGTGTAATATTTTTCTCTACTTTAAAAGGAGTATAATATTTAAACAAACCTTTATCATAGCAGATATGTCTATTAGCACCAGAATCTGCCCACCACCCTTCAACAAATTGAAAGGGCTTATTGAGACGTCCACCGCTTTTCGTGCACTTTTCAATTGTAGGCTCCATCTGGATCTCCTTAAAATTGTTAGTGAAATATACAATAATGTAATAAAATTACAATAAAATTATCAATTAAACGAAACCAGTTTGGACTGAGGCACGAAAATATCGCTCTCTTTAAGGAGATTCAAGCCCTCTGTGATGTACAATCTCTCAAATTAACCGGTGCAGCAGAATTCATCTTGACTTGACTCCTCCAGGATACAACAGCCCAACTGATCGTCGTATAGCCCGAACCAACTCTGCACAAGAGGTTGAACTCAAAACTCCATCAAAAGAACACATTTCTTTTATCTGGAAATACTCTCAAAAAATATATTCTCTAAACTTATTTTTTTTTATCTCACTTTTACTCAAGTATATGTCTCTACCGTATCGAAAGACCAAAGAAATTTTATATAGGGGACATGACACTGGACGTAATGGAGATAACGGGGAAAAGGCATTAAAGATGCCAACGTCCATAAGGCATTAAAGATGCCAACGTCCATATGTATTAAAGCTTAACAATTAAAAAGAAATAAAACAACCTAAAAGCCAACGGCACCTAAAGCTAACGGAAAAGAATATTAATTATTAAAAATATTAACACTTATAAATTATTTCACTATTACTTACCGATCATATGTTAAAATATTTTAAGGTTTGAACCATTAATATAGTCAAAGAAAATTAAACCAACGTACAGATAATCCTATATATATATTTATAGAGTCAGAGTCAAAGTAAATTTCATTCAACAATTGACTTCTCGAAATTACTTATACAAAAAGATATGTAACTCGATAAAGACGTACGTGATCAGTTATGCATGCATGCATGCATGTAGCTGTAATATCGTCCTAATTATTCGATTGACTAGATTTATTATAAGCTCGTGTTTCTGTTGTTTTGACCAAGTGATATTGGTGTTATAAGTTTGAAGCATGCAACCAAATTAAGAAGCAATTTAATAGATCGACCAGAAAATTAGTATCAATAGGAGATTGGAATTTGGTACGAGGCTTTTGAATATTCTCTGCTAGCTCTTCACGATCTTGACATTTATTTGTAATTGCACCGGTTGATGTGACATTATTTAAGTGATTTCTTATATTAATATCGCAATATATAGATAAGATGAAATCATGCATTGTCAAAGTGCTCACGACATGTCTCATCCTTATCATCAACACCCAAATTATAACCATGGGAAAGTACTCCAACAGACCAGAAAACAATATTAATTTAATTACCAAAACAAAAGGGTTCCACAAAGAAATAATGGCTTAGATATTAAAGTGCAAGCTAACTCCAAAAATTACAAAAGAGTGAATTAATGCATAAATAAGGCAATTAAAAGTGTTAATGTAAAAATGAGTGTGTTGGTATATTCTTGTGAAAATTTTTGTAAAATTGTGTTGTAACAAATGTTGAAATGTGTCTTAGTGAAAGAAGGTCAAGTGAGCTCAACTGGCTCAAGCATAATACATAAAGGAGGTGTGCAGGAAGTTGGCTTGACATAGCTCAACATAGTGCTCGAGCCAAGTTCGCTTGACATGGCTCGACACACCACTCGAGCTACATTCAAGTCAGAGCGTTCGCTTGACATGGCTTGACACTTCGCTCGAGCGAAATTCAAATCAGAAAGTTCGCTCGACATGACTTGACATTTCGCTCGAGCTACATTTAAGTCAGAGAGTTTGCTTGACATTGCTCTACACTTTGCTCGAGCGAAATTCAAGTAAGAGAGTTCGCATGACTACACTCAACACTTCGCTGGAACCAATGTTTTGAAAACCTAATTTTTCCTTAAGTTTGAGCGCCTCTTTCTTGGGAAGTATAAAAGGAAAATTTTTGTTCTTCCCTTTGTGTGGCAAATCAGAGCTAAAACAGAGCCCTATTTTTCAAGAGCATTTGCGAGAAACTTTTCCTCACATTCAAAGTTGAATCTCTTGAAAAATATATCTCCACCAAATCACACTCAAGGTATAAATATAGTTGAGTTCATTGGAGTGGACGTGCTCATTGGCTGGAACACTTTTGGAGTTGCTATTGCTGCAGAGATCGAGAGGTTCTCGTGGTATGCTATAAAAATATCAGAGTTCCGACACTATATGCGTGTAGAGATCGAGTGGGTCACTCATAGAGTTGCAAACCAAGTTTAGCTACTAAAAAGGTTTTGTGAGTGTCTCTAAATTGGTTGTAACAATTAAAGTTTATATAGTGGATTTGAGGTGGTGTTTTACACCCGGAGTGGTTTTAGATTTTGAAGAGATTCTTCAAATGAGTTTCCACTTCGTGACCAAATTTCTATATTAATTATTTGTGTGATTTGTTTCATTGTTTAATTGCTTGCTTGTTAATACTTTTTTATTAAACCAGAAAAATCAAATTACACCCTATTCACCTCCCTCTAGGTGTTGTGTTTGGTAGAACCACTATTTTTTCAAAAAGCAAAGGCAATAAGGAAACACAGTAGGAATAAGCTAAGAGTTGATGCAAGTTGCTTTTAAAAAAGGAAATCGAGCTCTAATTTCTTGACCAAAGCATGCATGTATAGATTCAGAAAGTTCGTAAAATTAAAGGTGAAATAGGCCCAAAAAGTTTATTCCAATTTCCCACGGTAAACATTATAGCAATTCTATGGAATGACCGTGTTTTATTGTAGAACTGATTAATGGAAAATGTGTTCATTTTCATTTATAAAAATGGTCCATTGGATTGCAATGTGGGCTACCTAATTAAAAATAAAAAATAAAAAAATCCTACGTCTATATAAAAATCTTTCATAATAAAATTTACAAACTAATATAATTTCATGCAATATATCAGGTTATTAAATATTTTGTTTTATTATAAAGTAGATTTGACATATTATAATAAAAAAACATCATTTTTAAAATTTTTTTTGAGTAAGATTCTTATGTAGACAAAAAAATTCTCAATTTAAAATAATAGATAATAATAATTTAGTCATGGTCTCTGCAATCTCTTCTTAATCATATCAATCATCATACCATGTCAGTTTATAAATTCTTTTCACAGTTCTCTTTATAAACCAAACATAATTTATTTTCTACAGAAATTGCCTTTGGTTCCAAAAAGCAAAAGCAAAAGTTCATTAGTGGATTGGTCTTTTTCTTTTTTTCTTTTTCTTTTCTTTTTTTTTTCTTTTCAGGGGTGATAAACGAGTAAAATAGCTTTTTGAAGGATCGAATCTTCTAATTTTGAGTGCTCATGACTACTTGCCAAACAATTTGAAACTGCATTCTTCATTCCTTCTTCGAAATTCAGAGGACATGTCTTATATTATACAAATGGCTGGGTTTCCAAGAACGAGTTGCTTCCAACCAATTTACACCTGAATTTAAGGTTTCTTCCTCCCAATTCAAGAGTAGATGTCACTGAATATGTAGTTGGGTTGCCCAAGGACACTGACCAATTATCAAACCAAGTTTAAAAGTGGAAAAAACAAAGGATTATCGTGCTTAATTAGAAGGAAAAAAAAATCGACAAGATAGATCATGATATCAAACCCCAAAACATGCTACAACAAAAATGATTTTCGTACTTTAATTAAAATGAAAAAGAAACAAAATAATTTGTAAAGTTATATTGAAGCACAAGTGATTCCACCAGACAATTTTGATTGACATAATAACCATGTAGTTGTAAACTCAGTTTGGCTCTAATTTGGGGCTTGAATCTTTTCCCTCATACATACATTCTGCAATTGAAAGTGCAGCAGATGTAGGGCCGTGCTCCCTCGTTTGTACTTTGCAGTCATCCACTTTCTAAACATCCCATAACACCACACAATTCAACTATGGAAAGTATATTAATCAGTGTAGCCTTTGTCATCAATCTTTTTTATTTTTTTGGTAATCTCTGTTAGCGATTCACTAGATGCACGGTCAGGCACTTTGCGACAAGGAAAAACATACACAGCCTACATATTCAATGCCTAAATACCATCAGAAACAATTCAAGCAGTTCAAGTATTTGACTAACTTTTATAACAAGGGAAGGTGAGGGAATGAAAGATGCAAATTCAGTCAGTGGTATGAGTAAGATAGACCAGCAAATGAGTACTGAGATGAAACATGCCCGGGTGCGGTTTCAGGCTGAGCAGCCTGATAATGCTGCGTCTGGTTATTGTGCTGTAGAGCAGCAGCAGCAGCATCATATGCGGAATATAAGCTACCCACTCGATCATTTTCTCTCCTGTGTAAATGAGCAGTCTCAAGTGGATGCGTTACACCAATAGAATAAGAACCTGAAGGGGCTTCCGCTCTCCTCAGAGGTGGCAAATAAGTTTCCACTGATGAAGTACCATAATGATAAGCATTGTAAGGATCCTCTTTATGGAAGCCTAAAGCAGTCGCAGATGTCACAGTTGCAACAGGAACAGAGGTGGGCATTTCACGTCTAGCGCCAAGACCATAAGCCTGATACTCTTTTTCATCCATGTAGAGAGGATCCGCACGAACAGTCTCTCTTTGTGCAGGGACGGTCTCCATATATAAATGGTCCGGCTGTCTCAGAAGATGCACCCTTTCATAGTCCATTTGGTATGTTTCAAAAGTAGGAGTAACATGAGGAGGGGGGATTAAATTTCTTCCATCAATCATGTTTCTCAGGCAACATCTTATAATTTAATTTCAACAAAGTTCATGCATGCATCCTGGAACCCAAGCATGCATTGATCAAGATCATTTATTTAGGAGGCATATATATATATATATACACACACATATAAAACATGCATGGCTTGTAAGCAAATTAATATTGGTTTTATAATGACTTGTTTGGACGTCGAGGTCGAATGTAGTAGTACTAGAGATAAAGATCATGAGAATAATATTGATCGAGTCCGATATCAGTAATATTGATTTTAGACAGCTAGCTGGCATGTATTTATATATATATATATATATATATATATATATATATATATATATATGCATAGGTTGTATATATGCGCCTGGACTTTGCGATCATGATCATGACCTTCAACATACAGCAAAGTGCTGGCGGGCGTGTTCATCCGGATAAGACACTACAACAAATAGTGGCTTTTGGGGCAGAAATTTTTCCCACAAATACTATTTAATAGCAAATAATTACGTTTTGCCACCGAAATCACGTGGTTGGAAAATTCTCGTGGCAAATAACTATATTGGACCATTTGATTTGTCACGATTTACAATCTGTGAAAATTAAAGACTTTTTTCAACAAAATTAAGCTCATCAGAAAAAGTTTGTAGATAATATTTTTTTACAACGACATATGCATTTATTAGTGACGGAATTATTTGGTGACAAAAAATTTACAATTCTCACGAATACAATTTGGTTGAAAATAATTACAATTTGCCACTAAATTCATGTTGTCATAAAAATCTCGTTGAAAATAATTATATTAGGCAATTTCCTATTTGTCACAAGTTACAATTTGTGAAAATTAAAGGCTTTTTCCCACCAATTAAGATCATCAGAAAAAGTTGCACATTATATTTTTTTACTTTTTCCAAAAAATTAAGTTGATTAGAAAATGTTTACAGATAATATTTTTTTGGGACAAAATTTTTTCTTGCAAGTTTTATTTAGTGGCAAATAATGACCTTTTGCGACGATTTTTTTTGCAGCAAAAGAAATTTTGCCTCAAAAAATCAATTTTTATGATTCAGTTCTGACTAATAAGAAAGTGCCACTAATTCTTATTTTTTGAGGCGAAAATGATATCGCTGCAAATAGTTCCAGTAATAGTGGTTTTTGGGACAGAATTTTTTCCAGCGAGTTTTATGTGGTGGCAAATAAGTATTTTTTATTACCAAATTCACATGGTCAGATAAAAAAAAAAAATTGGACTGAAATATTTAGCTACTATATTTGTCACGGGTTACAAGTTGCCTTAGAAAACATAAGCATAGTATTTGCGGCGGCAAAATCTCTTTTACGATGACATTATGCAACCAGAGAACTAGTAGTAGCCACTAGCATTTGCGGCGATTAACATGATTAAATATATAAGAGGAATAATTCCACAGGTCGTTGGAACTGATCTTAATCATGTTCAGTTGGTAGATCACGACATTGACATAGACTTAAGAGTCTTTTTCATAAACATAAATTTTAGATTAGGATCTAGTAGAATTCACACGATCGAGCTCTACAACTTAGATTGCAAGAGAGATAAAACGTACCCCATGAAATAGATTGTACGTACGCGCGTATATACATGACTATTCTTATATATATAGAAGAATAATATATACATATATACAAGAAACCCTAGATGATAAATCAACTAATTATAAAAACGACTAGTATACTTTATTAATGTAACAAGACTGCAAGTAATTTGTATTTTCAGGTAAGTTTCGTTAGTGGAATTAAATAGGACCTGGCCGTCAAGGGCCAAGTCAAAATATAATGGATAGACTCATGAACATGCCATACATGAATTCCAAGCAAACATTATTTCTACTATCTTTTTTTTAGATTCGTTAATTCTATATAATATATACCCTACAAGAAATAAGGTATTTTTTAGTGCTCAAAATTGTCAGAAAAACCCCCTAAATCGCTGCAATTGATTATTTCTGACAATTTTTCAATCGCTGCATGTTCGACACAATAAATGCGCCACTTTTGATCTATTTCAGCGATAAGCAAAAATCGTTGAAAATCTTAACTATTTGCAGCGATTTTTTTTCGTCGTAATTGTTCCAAAAATCAACAGAAATGACCTTTCTGTTTGCCATTAAATTGTTGAGAAAAGTCAATTGCAGCGATATATCTTCGCAAAAAGTGTTAAAATTGCCGAAAATAGTCCTTATTTTCCAACAATTTTCAATTTTCAATTATGTATTTCCAGTAGGTAATTGTCGCCGAAAAAGATTATTTGCTGCAATTTTTACATGTGTTTGGATGTTTAGTGAAATCATTGTGGATTTCACGTGTAAAGAGGTCTTAAGTTCAAAAAAGTTGTGAGTTTCACGTGTAAAGAGATCTTGAGTTGAGTGATGTTTAGTGATTTGAAAGTTGTGTTTGGATGTTGGGCTATGATTAAATTTGAACTCAATTCGTATGCATTGAGATGAGTCCATATTCCAAACAAGGAAACTACATGGTTATAATGTCAATCAAAATTGTTTGGTGGAATCACTTGTGCTTCAATATAATTTTACAAATATTTTGTTTCTTTTTCATTTTAATTAAAGTACGAAAATCATTTTTGTTGCAGCATGTTTTGGGGTTTGATATCATCTATCTTGTCGATTTTTTTTCCTTCTACTTAAGCACGGTAATCCTTTGTTTTTTCCACTTTTAAACTTGGTTTGATAATTGGTTAGTGTCCTTGGGCAACCCAACTACATATTCGATGGCAACATCTCTTGAATTGCAAGGAAGAAACCTTAAATTCAGGTGTAAATTGGTTGGAAGCAAATCTTTCTTGGACACCCAATCATTTGTAGATTGTAAGACATGTCCTTTGAATTTCGTAGAAGAAATGAAGAATTCAGTTTCAAATTGTTTGGCGAGTAGTCATGAGCACTCAAAATTAGAAGATTCAAACCTTCAAAAAGCTATTTTTCTCGTTTGTCACACCCAAAAAGAAAAGGAAAAAAAAAAGACCAATCTACTAACGACTTTTACTTTTGCTTTTTGGAACCAAAGGAAATTTCTGTAGAAAACTAAATTATGTTTGGTTTATAAAGAGAACCAGAAAAGAATTTATAAACTGACATGGTTATGAGTATTGATATGATTAGATAGAGATTGAAGAGACCATGGCTACATTATTATTATCTATTATTTTAATTTGAGAATTTGTTTGTCTATATAAAAATCTTACTCAAACAAATTTAAAAAATGATTGTTTTACTGTATATAATATGTCAAATCTACTTTATAATAAAACGAATTTTACAACCGTTAATATTGCATTAAGTTGTATTAGTTTGTAAATTTTATTATGTAAGATTTTTATATAGACCTAGCATTTTTAAATTTTTTTTTTTTTTTAATTCGGTAGGCCACATTGTAATCCAATGGACCATAAATGGAAATGAACTCATTTTCCATTAATCAATTATACAATAAAACATGGTCATATCATCCCTTCAAGACATAAGGTCTTTTCTAGTATTCAAAATTGTCGCAAAACCTTCCTAAATCGCTGTAATTGATTATTTTCAGTGATTTTTCAATCGCTGCATGTTTGACACAATAAATGCGCTACTTTTAATCAATTTCAGCGATAAGCAAAAATCGTCAAAAATATTAACTATTTGCAGTTACTTTTTTTTTATTGCAATTGTTCCAAAAATAACGGAAATGACATTTTCGTTTACCATTAAATCATTGAGAAAAGTTAATTGCGGTGATATATCGTCGCAAAAAGTGTTAAAATCGTAAAAAATAGTCCTTATTTTTTCCAACAATTTTCAATTCTCGTCGCAACTATGTATTTCCAGCAGGTAATTGTCGTTGAAAAAGATTTTTTACGACAACTTTTACATGTGTTTGGATGTTTAGTGAAATCGTTATGGGTTCCACGTGTAAAGTGGTCTTGAGTTGAAAAAGGTTGTGGCTAAGTGTAAAGAGGTATTGAGTTGAGTGATATTTGGTGATTCGAAAGTTGTGTGTTTGAATGTTGGGTTAGGATTAAATTTGAACTCAATTGATATGCATTGAGATGAGTCCATGTTCTGAATGAGGCAACTACATGGTTATTATGTCAATCAAAATTGTTTGGTGGAATCACTTGTGCTTCAATATAACATTACAAATATTTTTTTCTTTTTCATTTTAATTAAAGTATGAAAATCATTTTTGTTGCTGCATGTTTTGGGGTTTGATATCATCTATCTTTTCAAATTTTTTTTCCTTCTAATTAAGCACGGTAATCCTTTGTTTTTTTCCACTTTTAAATTTGGTTTGATAATTGGTCAGTGTCCTTGGGCAACCCAACTACATATTCGACGACAACTACTCTTGAATTGTGAGGAAGAAACCTTAAATTCAGGTGTAAATTGGTTGGAAATAAATCTTTCTGGGACACCCAGCCATTTGTATATTGTAAGACATGTCCTCTGAATTTCATAGAAGAAATAAAGAATTCAGTTTCAAATTGTTTGATGAGTCGTCATGAGTAGAGGTGTAACCAGTCCGGTCTGGTCCGGTTTTGAACAAAATCTTGGACCGAACCGGTATGACCGGTTTTGTATTTTTCAAAACTGATTACGCACCGGTTACCCTCCTAAATCGGTACTTCCGGTTTTACCAATTTTCGGTCTGGTCTGGTCCGATTTGTCAGTTTTTTTTAAATGTAAATTTGACATTAGAATAATATTAGACTATTAGTATAGCTATATATTAGTATATATTAGTATTAGTTATAAACTATATATTAGTATAGCTATATAATACATGATCAATTACATTTTCATTTTTAAGATTAAATTTTTATTTTATAATAACATTATCTTATATATAATTATATTAATAGCATATGATCAAACAAATTACAAATGTTCATATTTAAGATTAACATTTTATGTTATAATTTATAAATTATAGTATGAAATTATTTCATATATGATATATAATTATACTAATATATATAAAATATTATTTTTTATATATATTTTATCAACCGATCCAATCCAGTTCGGTCCAATCTGGAAAATCTCAAAACCAGAACCGAACTGGTTCCGACCGGTTTATGAAATATAAGAACCGGTCCCAAACTAGACCGGTTCAAAACCGATAAAACCGGTCTGGTCCGGTTCAGACTGGTTTACTAGTTTTTCAGTTTAAATTTACACCCCTAGTCATGAGCACTCAAAATTAGAAGATTCAGCCCTTCAAAAAACTATTTCACTCATTTGTCACACCTAAAAAGGAAAAAAAAAAAAGGCCAATCCACTGAAGACTTTTGCTTTTGCTTTTTGGAACCAAAGGAAATTTCTATAGAAACTATATTATGTTTGGTTTATAAAGAGAACCATAAAAGAATTTATAAACTGAAATGGTAAAGATTATTGATATGATTAGGTAGAGATTGAAGAGACCATGGCTAAATTATTATTATCTATTATTTTAATTTGAGAATTTGTTTGTCTACATAAAAATATTACTCAAACAAATTTAAAAAATGATTGTTTTATGATATATAATATGTCAAATCTACTTTATAATAAAACGAATTTTACAACTCGACATATTGCATTAAGTTATATTAGTTTGTAAATTTTATTATGTAAGATTTTTGTATAGACCTAGCATTTTTTTTTAATTTTTGTTTTTTTTTTAAATTAGGTAGCCCACAGTGTGATCCAATGAATCATTTTTATAAATGGAAATGAACTCATTTTCCATTAATCAATTCTACAATAAAACATGGTCATCCCATCTCTACAAGAAATAAGGCCTTTTCTAGCTCTCAAAATTGTTGCAAAGCCCCCTAAATTGCTGAAATTGATTATTTTTGGCTATTTTTCAATCGTTGTATGTTTGACGCAATAAACGCGCCACTTTTGATCAATTTCAGCGATAAGCAAAAATCGTCAATATTAACTAGGCGATTTTTTTTCATTGCAATTATTCTAAAAATCAATAAAAATGACATTTCCATTTACTATTAAATCATTGAGAAAAGTCAATTGCGGCGATATATCGTCGCAAAAAGTGTTAAAATTGTCCAAAATAGTCCTTATTTTCTCTAGTGATTTTCAATTCTTGTTGCAACTATGTATTTCGAGCGGGTAATTGTTGCCGAAAAAGATTATTTACGACGACTTTTACGTGTGTTTGGATGTTTAGTGAAATCATTGTGGGTTTCACGTGTAAAGAGTTCTTGAGTTGAGTGATATTTAGTGATTTGGAAGTTGTGTGTTTGGATGTTGGGCAATTATTAAATTTGAACTTAATTGATATGCGTTGAGATGAGTCCATGTTCCAAGCGAGGCAACTACATGGTTATTATGTCAATCAAAATTATCTGGTGGAATCACTTGTGCTTCAATATAACTTTACAAATATTTTGTTTCCTTTTCATTTTAATTAAAGTACAAAAATCATTTTTGTTGTTGCTTGTTTTGGGGTATGATATCATCTATATTGTCAATTTTTTTTTCCTTCTAGTTAAGCAGGGTAATTCTTTGTTTTTTTTCCACTTTTAAATTTGGTTTGATAATTGGTCAGTGTCCTTGGGCAACCCAACTATATATTCGATGACAACTACTCTTGAATTGCGAGGAAGAAACCTTAAATTCAGGTGTAAATTGGTTGGAAGCAAATCGTTCTTGGAAACCCAGCCATTTATATATTGTAAGACATGTCCTATGAATTTCGTAGAAGAAATGAATTCAGTTTCAAATTGTTTGGCTAGTAGTCATGAGCACTCAAAATTAGAAGATTCAGCCTTCCAAAAAGCTATTTTACTCGTTTGTCACACCCAAAAAGAAAAAAAAAAAAAAAAAAAAGACCAATCCACTAACGACTTTTGCTTTTGCTTTTTGGAACCAGAGGAAATTTCTGTAAAAATTACCAGCTAGAAATACATCCTACTGGAAATTTCAAAAAGCAAAAGCAAAGCTCGTTAGTGGATTGATCTTTTTTTTCTTTCTGGGTGTGACAAATGAGTAAAATAGCTTTTTGAAGAGCTGAATCTTCTAATTTTGAGTGCTCATGACTACTCACCAAACAATTTGAAACTGAATTCTTCATTTCTACAACGAAATTCAAGGACATGTCTTACAATATACAAATGGCTGGGTGCCCAAGAAATATTTGCTTCCAACCAATTTACATATGAATTTAAGGTTTCTTCCTCGCAATACAAGAGAAGATGTCATCGAATATGTAGTTGGGTTGCCCAAGGACACTGACCAATTATCAAACCAAGTTTAAAAGTGAAAAACAACAAAGGATTACCGTGCTTAATTAGAAGAAAAAAAATCGACAAGATAGATAGTATTAAATCCCAAAACATGCTACAAACAAAAATGATTTTCGTACTTTAATTAAAATGAAAAAGAAACAAAATATTTGTAAAGTTATATTGAAACACAAGTGATTCCACCAGACAATTTTGATTGACATAATTACCATGTAATTGCCTCATTTGGAACATAGACTCATCTCAACGCATATGAATTGAGTTAAATTTAATCCTAACCCAACATCCAAACACAACTTTCAAATCACTAAATATCACTCAATTCAAGACATCTTTACAAATGAAACCTACAACCTTTTTCGTCTCAATATCTGTTTATACGTCAAACCCACAATGATTTTCATACTTTAATTAAAATGAAAAAAACATAATATTTGTAAAGTTATATTGAAAAAAACAGACATAATAACCATTTAGTTTTAAGCTCAGTTTGGCTCAAATTTGGTGCTCGAATCTGTTCCCTCATACCTACATTCTGCAATTGAAAGTGCAGCAGATCAGATGTAGGGCCGTCCTCCCTCATCGTTTGTACTTTGCAGTCATCCATTTTCTAAACATCCCATAACACCACACAATTCAACTATGGAAAGTATATTAATCAGTGCAGCCTTTGTCATCAATCTTTTTTATTTTTTGGGTAATCTCAGTTAGCGATTCACTGGATGCACAGTCAGGCAATTCGCGACAAGCAAAAACATACACAGCCCACAAATTCAATGCCTAAATACCATCAGAAACAATTCAAGCAGTTCAAGTATTTGACTAACTTTTATAACAAGAGGAGGCGAGGAATGAAATATGCAAATTCAGTCAGCGGTATGAGTCCGATAGACCAGCAAATGAGTACCGAGATGAAACAGGCCCGGGTGCGGCTTCAGGCTGAGCAGCCTGATAATGCTGCTTCTGGTTATTGTGCTGTAGAGCAGCAGCAGCATCATACGCGGAGTATAAGCTACCCACTCGATCATTTTCTGTCCTGTGTAAATGAGCAGTCTCAAGTGGATGCGTTACACCAATAGAATAAGAACCTGAAGGGGCTTCCTCTCTCCTCAGAGGTGGCAAATAAGGTTCCACTGATGACGTACCATAGTGATAAGCATTGTAAGGATCCTCTTTATAGAAGCCTAAAGCAGTCGCAGGTGTCACAGTTGCAACAGGAACAGAGGTGGGCATTTCACGTCTAGCGCCAAGACCATAAGCCTGATACTCTTTTTCATTCATGTAGAGAGGATCCGCACGAACAGTCTCTCTCTGTGCAGGGACTGTCTCCATATATAAATGGTCCGGCTGTCTCAGAAGATGCACTCTTTCATAGTCCATTTGGTATGTTTCGAAAGTAGGAGTAACATGAGGAGGGGGGATTAAATTTCTTCTATCTCCATGAAGACCATGAGCTTGATACTCCTTTTCAGTCGGGTAAAACTCCCTAGGAATTTCCACTCTCGGTAGAGTTGTCATACCTCTGTATCCAATATGCTGATGATCCCTTTCATGAGGCAGGGAGTGATAACTACTAGAATCACCATGGGTATAAGGATCGCTAGCAAGTGCTACCTTGTGAGCATGAGGCCACACTTCTTTAGCAACTAGTGGAGTGCTGACAGGCGGCGCAGTTGAATGTAATTCAGCAGGTCGGAAAAGCTCTTTGAGCTTCCTAGCCTGAAGGGAAAAATTGGAAACATTTTCCACGTTAAAATTTTAAAGAAGACAATGACCCTTAATAACAGAGAAAACAAGTGATCATACTTGTTTAACAGTAAGCTCTGTTTTGAATTTGTTCTTTTCATCATAATTTTCCTTGATGGCCTGTTTAAAAACACTCTCAGGTAGCGGAAGACAGTCCTTCTCAATACTGAACCTTACCTGAAAACTGAAAAGTCATCAATACACCCAACTGGCTATACAGATGGACAAAACTTCAATAGTTATAAAGAGAAGTCAAGCTCCAAGAAAATTTGACCTGAACAGGGAATGCCCCACCAAAAGCTCTTGGTTCAAGTCTCATGCCACCAGAGGAGGATGCCGTATAAATCCCATAAAGAAGCTTCAGATCAAAATCATAGAGAAAAATTTTAAGCCCAGGTTTGACACCCATGACAACATCTTTTTTACTTGTCGGGACCCCCATTACACGATAGCGAAAACAATCTGGCTTGGTCTTTGCATTGCACATGAAGATCATACCACCGATTTTTTCTTTCTTCTCATCATGTTGGCCCTTTCTGAGGCCATCATGTGTTTCTTTGTTCTTTTGACTCGTAATTCTACTGTCTGCCGAGCCATGCTTTCCTTCATTTCTCTTTCTTTGTTTGTGCTTTCCCAACTCAATGATTGGCTTTTGGTTCCTTTTAGGTTGATTGCTCTTATTTTTATGCTCTTCATCTATGATATTCTTCTCTTTGCCGCCTTCTCTAGACTTTAGCCTTAAATCTTCTCCATTATTGCTGCTTTCTATGTTGCCCTTCAGCACATGCTTATTCTTCTTTCTTTGTCTCCACTGAGCCTGTCGAGCACCGTTATCTTTTCTGGAGTTCAAGAAGTTACTGCCAAGAGACTTCTTTGTAATTTTAGATTTGGCCTTTAATGATTTTGGGGCTATCTTTCTTGATGACTCCGGTCCAGTAAATGCCTCTGCAGGAGCTTCTGCTTCCTTCTTGATAGAATCTGGTTTCATAGATGCCTCTGCAGAAGTGCCTGATATATTTTTGTTTTCTTGTTCCCTCATGTTAGACTCTGGTTTAGTAGATACCACTGGAGGAGTCTCAGCTTCCCTATTCTTTTCCTGTTCCATATTTCACGAACCAATAGGCTGCCTGATCAAGATGTATCCTTGCAAACACGTTGCCACTGAAAAGATTTCTCTTGGTTTTCTGTTCAAAACCGACAATCAGTACATTGTCATATTTACTAGAAATATATCATCTGGTTTCAAAAAGAAGGAAAGAAAGAGGAAACAAAATGTTATCACCACCGCATTACCTGCGCCCCACAGGGGGGGGGGGGGAAGCAAAGGAATCTAATTTTTTTTTTTGATAAGTAGCAAAAGAATATAAAAAATACATATACATTAAACCTATTCAATTGAAAAGTGTATGCCCTATACTCACAAAACACTGCATAGTGTGTTAATGTTGTGTACTCCAGAATTCTTATAGAACATAGAAAAAACAAAGCTACATGAGAGGATAATAAAGGGACCGGGTTTACTCTGTACGGGTGGGTCCGAAGAGCCCTGCCTTGGAGAGGATCCCCGACAATAAAAAATAATAATAATAATAATAAAGAAAGAGATCCTCAAGAGCACCAATTTATGCACAAGCTTGCTATATTATCAGCCTCCTCAATCAAATGAAGGCTTAGGTTCTGCAAATTTATCTCCGCCAAGGAAAGAGCAAACTAAACTACATCCTCGATAATCAGCAATAGCTGTTATATAAAACAAAATTTTCAGTGGTTATCTTCTTTAACCTCCTCCCACAACCAAGAATCGCCTCATTTAATGAAAGTATCGAGCACGGGAATTATAATAAGGAAGGGATCAAGGATTTCCTGGAATGAGAGCTGCAGAACAATCAGAAAACAACTGCAAAGTCCGGTTTGGAACAGGGGCTCCTACCCAAAATCAGTAACGGATTTCAAAAGATGGAAAAGTTTCTTAAAATCTGTTGGAAGAGTGAGTTTATTTTTAATGCAAATAATAATACTAATAATAATAATAATAAACAAAAATAAAAGTGTGCAACAATAAATTGGAAGGTCCTAACAGGGGTGCCAATTGTTACTGCAAGACCATTTGACCTCAAAAATCTCTCTGACATCTTTATAGAAAGCTTTAGATGCAAAGGAAGTATTGGAAGTGGAAAATGGAGTGTTTGGCTCATTTTCTGCTGAGCTATAACATAAAGACATGAAGCACAAAAAATAGACACCTAGCAAAACAAACGAAAACTTAACTAGAGGAACCTCTCTAGAGTCATCTATTCATCTAAAACCAAAAGCATTCATGTTTTCCCTGTCAACTCCAATATCTAAGACCTGTAACTAGGCTATTTTCAACCATCAAAGGTCTGGGCAAGCAGTACAACTATTTGAATACTGTCTAATGTGGTCACTTACGTTTTAACATCTTGAGTAGCATCTAATGTAATTCAATAACACTAGCACACAACACCATACATAGTGAGGAGAAAACGTGCCATATAAAAAAACTATTTCCATTACTTCCTTTGTTTTTTGTGTACACGGGCTATGCCTATTTCATTCGTATCAATAAACTTACTCTTACTTATATATATAAAAAAAAATTCCTTTGTTTTTTGTTCCTTTTCTGGAAAAACAACCAAGACATTAATCAGTACGGTATTACGGGTAGAAACATTACTTCCATTCGGGCACGCAATATACAAACTATAATTGTGCAGAAAAGTTGTAACAATTTAATACTATCTAAAGTAATTCATTTCTATCTCTGCGCACTTTACACGATAAAGCTCCCATACACATCCTCGAGTAAATTTTTCAGGGAAATCCTAAAAGCCATCACGAATAATTCCTTCAGATATTCACATCCAACAAACCACATATTTCCATCAAGTTGGAAAACATCAATTCATTTGCAATCCATTTTTATAAACTAAATTTACCAGAATAAAATAAATCCTATATTATACGATTTACCCTGAGGAGAGAAGAAGCATTTGCACCGATAAATGTATGCATAGAACAACGAAAAAGCATTTTCCTAACACATAAAGCTCACTAATCTTAGACGTACAACACTGCATGTCTCTTGTTTCGCTGCCAAGGAAAAAAAAAAAGAGAAACACAGAGAGAATTACAATAAAAAAAATTATCATCTCATAACAATTTGACAAAAAAAATAAAATTCCGATAAAAATTTGTAAGCGGTAATCCCACATTGATTAATTGAGAGGATGGTATACCGCCATCGGCTTACAAGCCCTAAAATACTTCAAATCATAGATCCAATTCTTTTTTGCTTTAAAATTCCCACGAATCATTTTCTTTTATTATACCTCGGCAACCAAATAGAAGTTACAGAACCCAGTAAAATGCAAGGAATTAGAAACAAAAGAAAGGAAAATAAACAGTTTCAATTAAAAATAAAACCCTAATACAGAGAGAGATAGGAAGAGAGTACCTGGAGAGAGAGAGGGAGCGAAGGCCGAGGGGAACGTTAAAGATAATCTAGCAATATAATTTTCTAGAGAGAGCACTACAAGAAGATACCGATTGCGGGCACTGCTCTTTGAGCGGTAGTATATATAGATATTTTTTAGAAATGCCATGGGGCAAAATAATTTTAAAAAAATAAAATTTATTTTTGTAAATATCTTTAATAAAGAGTGATATAGTGAATGAATAATATTAAATACAGAATTTAAAATCTTAAGCACTTATTTTGAAAAAAAGTGAAATCTATTATTAAAATTTTTTTTATATAAATTTTATATTTATATATTTTTTAAAGAGTACACGAGATTTACACATTATAAATATTATTTTCTATAGTCAATTGACTATACTTTCTTTTTCATGTGAAAAATCAGAGATTAAACGGGAAAACTACAACAGATCTAAGGCTCAAAATTAAGAAATTAGAGTATAAATAATAATAATAATAATAATAATATTATTATTATTATTATTAATATTAATATTAATAGTAGTAGAGTGATATGATGGTGGCAAGGGAGATGCACAATACTCTCTAATTATAAAATGTTATATTATTAAAATTGTATTACATTATCTATATTCTGATAATGATTTTTTGAAATACCAAATCAACAAAACACAAGATTTTTATTTTATTTGTCCTAATTTTTTTATTTTTTTTTAAGGTTCTAGATTTTAAATTCACATTTTTAGACGGGGTTAAAAAGATGAGGACTACACGACTTAAAAAATTAATGAAGTTGCAGTCGAGACATTATGATACTTTCCTCAAGAAATATATGTATATTTGTTTCCCTAGAGCATTGGCATTGAATTATGTAAATGCAAATAAAATAGATAATTTAGTTAATAAAAGATAAAAATGACCTGCATTAGATTATGTAAATGCAAACCAAAATAACTTTCAGCTATAATAAATCAACTCTTGTGGTTATATTTGACATTCATTATAGCTCAACCAAATCAATTAAAAAATTATTTCTTTCGTCTGAAAACTCTCTTCTCTCGATTTTTCTCTTTATTCTAGCAAGTCTTTTTCTTCCCTCGGTTTCTTCCTTCCGCCAGCAAGTTCTCTTCCTTTCAGCCCTGTGCCTTTTCAGTTTTGTCTATAAATCACATGATCAATCAACACAATGCGAGCGCGCTTGAAGCTGCCTCACACCTCAAACACCAAGTCAAGGAATCGAACCTCAACCGACCTCAGACCACAAGTTATACAGCTAAGAAGTAAGGAAATTCTCGAGAAAGCTCCCAAAATATGGTGAGAGAGAGAGAGAGAGAAGCAGCTACTTCACACCATTCTTTGATTCTCAGCATAATGGCATGATGCCTTCGTAAGTAAAAAAACTAGGGTTACACAGCATTTCCCCACGGGTCTGAAAGAAAGTTAATTAACACAGGAAGGCAACTAGATTCAGTCCAGATAAATTTTGACATCAATCCCATTATCAATAAGGGATTGAACCACTGCTCTGATCTTCCCTTCAAACTTGTCCCTCTCCCTCGGCGTGTAGGAAGCAGTATACACATCAGCTTCTCTTGCCCTGTCGGCCAGAATAGCACCAACAGCCAAACATGCTGGTATATCTGACCGGGACTTGAGTACAGCTTTAATGTCTTTAGAGTTGGTACCAGCAACTGCAACCTGCTTACTTGTCACCCTGTGGGTGAGTGAGGCCGACACAAATCGTTTTGAAATGAACACATCAAGCGTAAATGGCTCCATGTAGGCTACAGTGCGTTGTTTGAACGATATGTGCTTAGTTGGATTTTTTGACTTCTTCCCCTTCTGGTAAGTGTATGGCCGGCTATTGTCATCATCTAGGAAATCCTCTACCCCAAAGAAGCTTCTTGGTGCAAAATGAACCTGTAAAAATGCAACACCAGAAGGGACTCTATCTTGTCAAAAGTGATAACAATTCTAATAAACAAGTAGCAGCTTTTACAATCGTCAAATGACTTCCATTCCTGCACAGTTGTGCCATACCAAGTATTATTCAAAATCACACTACAAGAGATACATCCCACGGTCCTATCGATACCTAAATTCACCTTAGCTTTATTTTATATGTGTGCGGTACTCTTATCTTTCTCCACCATCTATATTTCAATAAATTCAAAGGTGCTTGCAATTTGCAAACTTGTTCAAACCTAATAGCATCACTTACTTCCATTCGCTCGTTAGAGGGGGTTCCACTACTGACTGACAGGTCAGGGGCTTAGCTTACTGGCTTGTTTAAGCCAGGGCAGAAGCAAATAAAGCTTGTTAGTGTTCACAAGGTACAGTTGCAACTGCCAACTAGTTCCAACTTACCACAGGAAGTCACCCATAGACAAAAAGAGAACATTTGTTTGACAATACGAAAACCATAAACAAATTAGGGACAACAAATTCAGCAGTGGCAATGCTCATTTCAAATTTTCTTTAGACTTTTAGTTATTCGTTGTGAGGATAAGGCCCAGAATTAATGGTTGGTAATTGACACAGGAAATTTTGAGCAAAAATTGGCTACCTGTCCATTGTGGAAACTGCTTGTGAGAACAAAAAAAGGAGGCCTAACTTTGTCCCCTCCAAATCCATTGATCCCCTTATTCAACGCCTTGCCCAGCACATGCTTCAACATCTTTTTAGCAGTCAACACCTAACAAACAAAACTTAATTCAGTTGCAACATAATCCAACTGAGAGATATTAAACTGAAAAAAAGAAATTTGATATGTTAGGGGGAAAAGGATACTATAAAAATTCAGGAAGAAAAACCATTGGCGAATGCACATCACCTACTATTATTAAGTCTTAAGGAGTTTATTCATTTGTTAGATTATTATTTTGATGACCTTGTAGAGGGAGATACATGTATATTTGGTGGAAATAGATGAATTTATATTCATAGAGTTTTTGAAAATAAATGAGGTTACGTTTATGGACTACATATCCCTACACACAACAATCTTGTTCCCGCTTTTTATTCTGGAGACTACTATCTAGTATTGACTTGTTTTATCGAACCTCTAACCCGACTCTGATACCAACTGTAACGTCCGGGTCCCAGAGGGGTCGGAGAGTTACTACCTGTCCCCTAAAACCATCTTTCACTATACAAATGGATATTCCCAAAGACTCCATAAACATAACCTCATTTATTTTCAAAAACTCCATGAATATAAATTCATCTATTTCCACCAAATATACATGTATCTC
Organism: Cyclocarya paliurus; assembly: GCA_029856935.1. Classification (NCBI taxonomy): domain Eukaryota; kingdom Viridiplantae; phylum Streptophyta; class Magnoliopsida; order Fagales; family Juglandaceae; genus Cyclocarya; species Cyclocarya paliurus. The sequence goes on from CM056949.1 coordinate 36,155,881, forward strand.
CCTTTACAAGGTCATCAAAGTAATAATCTTACATATAAATCAACTCCTTAAGACTTAAAAAAATTGTCAACTTTCCAATAAACCAAATCAATAAAACAAATCAATCTACTAGATAGTAGTCTCCAGAAATCTCAGTACTTATCCCCTACACAAAACAATCTTGTTCCCGCTTTTTATTCTTGATCCTCAGTCGACACATTCACATCATCTGAAAATATTATGGAGATAAGGGATGAGTTATCAATAACTAAGTAAACAGAGAATATATACTAATATGTAAACATGAGCATTTACAGAGTTCAAAATGCATAACAAAAACCTTTAGTTTCAGAATGCATGCACAAAACATGTTATAAAAAATATCTGAGTGAACAGTTCAAAAACATTCATATTTAGAGGTATCCTTTGGCATAGCATAACTGAGCATCATCATCATGTCATATCATATTAGAGCATCATATCATATCAGAGGCCATGTTTAACACCGATGGTAGGGTTCTGCATGTCTACGGTTAACTAAGCAGAACCTGTCACTGTTTGTCACCCAAAGTAATGCACTCAGAACAGAGACCACTATTATATCCCGTGGCGGGGCCAAAGGCCACTATTGTATCTCATGACAGGGCCAAAGGCTACTATTATGTCCCGTGGTAGGGCTAGAGGTCACTATTATATCCTGTGGCAAGGCCAGAGACCACTATTATATCCTGTGGCAGAGCCATTTATTAGAGCAAAATAGAATCGTTGGTACCATCACAATCACAAAATCAGAATCATCAGATCAGAACCAGAAACAAAATCAAATTCAGAATCAGAAAGTTATGCTAAAGCTTTTCATATGCCCAATCATATCAAAACAAAGTACTGAACATATTCAGATCATTTTCACATATTCAAACAAATTACATCCTCAAATAACATGTACAAATTTTCAGATTTCATATTCGCTCTATTTTTACACAATTCAGAAACAACATGCCGAAAATAGCTCATGTCTACACCAGTCATGACCACAAATATTTTCTCTCTACGGATTCCATGAGTGATGCAGATAAAATGACCAAGGTTGTTTTCAAGTTTTATTTTCACTAAAAAACATGCATATTTTTCATAGAATCAACCTCAGTCAATTCTCTAAGACCGGAACCTGAACCGTAATAAAGTCACGACCTAATCCAAAAATATCACTAAAATATTAATAACTTGTACATGGACAAAACCAACCAACGAACAAAATTGTAAAACTCAAAACTAAAGATCCAAGTGCACTTGTAAACAACCCATAACAAAATATCCATCCCATTGCTTTGGGTTTATAATGGTCCAAGTACAATGCCATGCACTACACCAATAAATTAACCCAACTTCCTCACGCTTCCCTTAATCATTCACCACATTCATGTCAAGCCACAACCCACACTTTTAAGTCAAAATGAACTTGATCACGACATATCCAATAGCCAACAATCAGCCCACACATTCAAAAATAACTTACACCTGGCTTATGCAGATTATCCCTAACATGTCAGACCGACATGCCCGACGACCACACAGCTACACTGTCAAATTTACCCACCCCCAGTACTACAACCAGCAACTCCCAACAAGTCACAACAAACATCCAGCAAGGCGCAAACTGACATATCAGCAATCCCAAACAGCCCACAATTCGACATATTGATCAATAAAACAGCCCACATTTACAAGTCACTTCCTCACCTCAGTTTCCCACATTACACTCAAGAATGTCTCCACACACCTCCCACTGTGTATTCACAATCTCTACAAATTTCAAACACACAACCAGAGACAATACAACCTCCAGTAGACACAAACATACGTCACACAATAACGATACGATGTTTAGATTTAAACTTACCCAATTTGCGTTCCAGTGATCTGTCGAACTCGAGGATGAGGGACGCTGCCAAGGGCTGATTTCAATGATCTGTGCCAGAAAATGTCAACCCGAGTTCGCGTGGTGGTGGTGTGGCTTGGCGAACAACGTGGGGCGGCCGACCGCTTGGTAACACGTGGCAGTGCACGATGGCTGGAATCGAAACAGTGACAAACCAGAGAATCGAGGGACGAGTAAGGCACAACCACAGGAAAAAAAAATAAAGCTAACGGAAAATAGAGGAACGTGATAGAGAGAATTCGTGAGGGAATGGAGCACGGAGATACAGAGAGGAAAGAGAGAGAGAGAGAGAGAGAGAGAGAGGGAGAAATGAAGAAGTGAGGCTTACCGACCGACGAAGCAAGGGCTGACGGCGTGGAGAGGGTGGCCGCTGCCACGCGGCGGCACAGCAAAAACCGACGGCGGCTAACGACTGGAATCGAAGGAGCGGACGCAGGGGTGGCGCTCAATGCAGGGGCTCGTGTGAACGTAGAGGGAGTGAACCAAAGCTTACCTTAGTTCAATACCGTTCCGGTGAAGAGACTCGACGTCGGCGAGACTCCGAGAAGGGCCAGCGAATCACAGCGCCAAACCGCAACGAAGAAAATCGCAGGAGAGGGAGGGCGTGAACTGAAGAATGGACTTGAGAGGGAGTTGGGCACGGTGAGATAGAGAGGAGGAGAACGTGCAGAGAGTGGTGGCTTGGGGTGACTGAGTTGTGGTTGCGTGAGACGGGGAAGGGGAAGGGGAGTTATCGGGGAATGGGGGAAGAAAGAAGAGGGGAAAGACTGAAGGTCTTGGGTGAAACGGTGCGTTTTGTACCCCTTTTTTTATTTTTTTCTAGGCTGGGTTTAGGGCTTGGGCTTGGGCCCTGGGCCTGGAGTGTTACTGTTACATAACCTACAAGAAAAAATATGAGATTATACACATATACTGACCAATTTATCGAACAATTAACATGCACATTGAAAAGAAGTATGAAAAAATAAACTAATTTACCGAATCAATCTGTTTGCACCAACGATTCGGGGTTTATGTGAAAAGGGTACGTTTTCAATCAGAAAACACCCATGTAATGAAGGAATTATTCGGCTAGCGTAGGGTAGGAGAGGCCCAAAGCGTACTGGAGTGGAGCATTTGACAAGCTCACGGCATCCACTTCAAATGGGAAATTGTCCGCAGACATAGAAGAACTAGTTCCAAGTATTTAGGCATGAAGCAGCTACGTACATGATGTGAGCTCAAAATCAAGATTTAGAACACAAAGAACGAAGCTAAATGTACCTATAATGTCTGTGTACTTCGATTGGAAAAAGCAGGAGATCTCCGTTTCTCTCTGCTTTTTGCAGCCGATTAACAATCAATCGTATCGTCTATACTATACAGTGTTTCTTCTTTTTTATCCTGCGATGAATTTGATTGCTTTGAACCCAAAACAAAACAAAAGAAAAAAAAATCCCGTAATCAGCGACGTTAGGCGAATGTGTGGGAAGAATGAGTAGTGCTCCGTGAGTAATTTACTTATTCGAACTTCTATCTGTCACTCCAGGCCTCAAGATAGGAATTAGGAAGAAAGAGCTACCCCCATGCAAACCGACGCAAGTTGTGTCCTCAGAGAAAGCAGTGAACATTGAGAAAGGGAGAGACTTGAGAATTGAGATGGAAGTGGACAGTAATTTTCCCTAAATTTAATTTTTTAGATAAGTTATAGAGTTTTTCTTTTCTTTTCTTTTCTTTTTCTTTTTTTATTTTTTATGTTTGGTCATTGAGGTAATATGAGATAATCTCAGCTATCTCATTATTATTTATAAATTATTTATTATTTTTTAATACTATTCATAAATTATTTAAAATCATCTCAACATATAATCGTAATCTTTTGTTTTAAAAAAAAAAACTAAAGTGTTAGTGCATTAAATTTATTTATTTTTTGTGTTCGACCCACCCCCAAATTCTTTAGTAATATGAAATTTACAGTTTAGATATCAAGTAGTTTATTAAAAAATTAAAGATATAAATAAATAAAACTTAAAATTTCAATCTTTATTTTTCGTATTTTTTACTTTTTTTTAATTTAAATATATTTTTTACCAGCCCGATGAGGGACGAATATGTCCTTCCAAAATCGATATGAAAACTCTTTATAAAAAAACTCTTTTTTTTCTAGAGAGAGGAACTCCAGCTTTTCCCTAATAATGGGAACATATTTGAATATATGCTCCTCATTTCCTCTCCATCCCATGTCCATCATTGTGGCGTTTATAGATTTTGTTCCATTTTTTTTTTTGTTCCATTTTTCTTTATCATCAGCTCGGCCTAATCATGATCTACTACTTTCTAGTGACCACCCGTCTATAAACGCCCACCACACAACTCTTCAGCCGTCGATTTACCGTTACAAGGTAAAATAGTCGCAAAACCAGTTGGTGTGTGAGGCTCATGCGTAGGCTAGGCCCACGTATGACCATCATGCGCCACCATATCTTAAAGCTTATGACGGTTACATGTAGGTGTCAATATGTTACACAATCCGTGAGATGAACATGAACAAGATACAGAATTAACGAGATTGGATTTGATATAAATGAGTTTATATCAGAACGGGTAAACCCGTTAAGGTATGATCAATAACGGGTTAACTCGTAATAATCCATTTAAATTTTAATTCAAAATTATAATTTTATTATTGTTGAGTTGTAATATTGATATTTCTCAATATGCTTATATTTTTATTATTAGTATTGTAATTCTAGACTTATGCTCATATTTATTATTGTTGAGTTTGTAATATTGGTTTTATTATAAGTCAAAATCTGAAAAAATATTGATATTTTTTTATTAGTAGGTAATCTTTTTTTTTTTTTTTTTATAGATATTATGGCTACTAATAAATATAGATTTTAACTTTTGTGTAAAATTATATTAATCAGATCAAATGGGTTATGCGAGTTAGTTCAACATATATATGAATAGGTTGAAATGAGTCGTGTCACGTTGACCCAAATCTAATTAATTATTAAACGAATCAAAACAAGTGACACGACACGACCTGTTATTTAAATTTGTTGCGTTAGGGTTTGAAGTTTTGACTTGTTTAATTTAATGGGTCATGTTCAAGTTGATCCATATTCTAATGTCCATAACTTAACAAGACATGAACACAATCTGCGAACATGAATTGTCATCCCCAGTTACATATGTCGTACTAGTGTGTTCAACATGCCTAAATCTATCAAATGACTCAAATCTAGGTCGCCCTCACCTCACATCACTGGCATGTGGCCCAAGCTTCAGCACAGTCACGTGCGATAGATTCTGTTCACTAACAACTCGGGCTAGTTGAAGCGAACCATGTGGTCTATCTAACTATGATACTAGTTTTCCTCATCTAAGATCTTGAGGAAGGGGAGTCAAGATTTTCTAGCTAACAATTCACAATAACTAATTGCAACGCACCACAACAAACAATTATCTTCAATGATGGCACCTTGGTCTATTCAGTAAACCGTCATTTAAGACGACCTTTCCTTCTTGGGGAATGATTTGATAGTCCCATTTTTTTCTTTTTTCTTTTTTGCATGTATTAGTCATAATGGGTGTTTGTTGGTGAACCTTACCTTCTCGTGTAAATTAGGGAATTAGTATTAGATTAGGAGACGACTTGTATAGAATACTCAACATCATAAGAGGAAAAAAGTCTTCCTCAGGGAATGAAGAGGAAGCTTTTCCCAGAAAACCTCTAGGTTCTCATCGTTCACTTATTCTTAGATTTTTCAATGACATGGTTCAATATATTTGTAAGGAGTTTTTTCCCCCCTATTGGCACATAGGGCAAGCCCACGAGGAGTAACTAGGAAGTAAGTTAGAAAGCCTGACCAAAGCCGACGATCCTCATTCAAGGGAGTTAGTGGGCCTCTTCAGGGTACCCGGCCCGCGAGCAAGATCCACCCCTGAAGCGATCCACGTACAGGAAAAAAATGGCCAGAAAGGGACAGATAAGGCTTGCCACCCTGACACCACCCCAAGGACACCCTGCCCTCTAAAACCTCTACAGGCAGGTAGGCGGGAAATGTGAAAAATCATCGATCTCCTGACAGCAGGCATGGAGAAACTTAACAGGAAATATTCGCAAGGTAAAGTGAGTCAGGAAGCCACGCCTCATTAATGGCAACACAACCCAGACTTCGCGTCGCATTAATGGCGTCGGCCCAAAAGCCACATCACATTAAAGGATTGTGACAAATTAACAATGGAAAGGACATAAGTCCCTCAAAGTCAGGGACGAGTTGTCCTCACCCAAAACCTAGTATAAAAGTAGATCTCCAGGTACGAAGAACTCTATCTGATTCATCTTAAGCTTACACACTAACTACTAAGAAAATATACTGACTTTAGCATCGGAAACTCCCCGGCCACCACCAAGGTCCTCAGTCTCTGTGTTTGCTTAAAGTGTACAGGTGACAGCTCGAAGACTCGAGTTTCTAAAACCCGGCCCAAAGGCGCACAAAACATGATGTTAACAATATCTTTTCTAGACTAGCAGGTGAAACAACAGCAGGAGTCCTTACTATATTGGACAATACATATGAATATAAGAGACAAATGACCCATCCTATGCTTATATAAACCTGATTTGAAAAGCATGTCCCAATAATTCAGAATCTTCTCTTGTGAAACTCCCCTATCTGTGGCCACCTATTCACAGCTGAGGATAAGATGGACTAATTTTGGAATTCATGAACACAAGTAGGCACATAAACGAGAATGAAAGTTTTATTGGTACAACAGAAGAAGGCAACATCTAATGGAACATTGAGGAATTGAAATTCAATAGCTGTAATGTTGAAAAATAGGTCCAACTGCAATAAGAGTCACCAGACAAATATTTCTTATGTGTTTCTCGCCAAAGTGTCCCGAATCAGTTGCTTTGGTGCTGCAAGGAAAATTCAGGGATAGATCACTAAAAGATAAAATTGAAGATGGTAAACTTGATGTGGAGAGAACTCCTGGGTTTGATCATTTTGTTGATTAATTGTACCTGGCAATCCGGTGAACTTTTCAAACTGTACAAATGCTTGGTTAATGAACATTTCTGTCCCATAAACAATAGTGGCTCCAGACTCTTGTGCTTCTCTCAACAGTCTTGTCAATTTGGGGGTGTAAATGGCATCAAAAACCAAAGAATAGCGTTTAAGAGCTTCCTGTCAAGACAGAGAAAGAAATAGGTGTCAACTTATTTCATCACAGAACGATTGGTTGTTTATATGCAACATGATTAGCCAATTTCTTATCCTATATGATTTATGCAACCAGGCCAATTCTACCATATTTGTGTACATTATTTTAAGAAGCAAACATGTAAATGAAACAAAGGCGTCTATGTAAAGGTCAAAAAGTGTAGCCCAAGTGCACAGGGCATAAGCAAGATGAATAACTATCTAGAAATAGAAAAAGAACACAATCTATCATAACGATGGCCCCCAATTGCACTACCTGTTCATTCAGAATGATGGAAAATATGCATAAAAGTAATACAAAACAATCAATCTTCACATGACATCAGTGGAATTTCCAAGAGACATTATACTGCACTGAATCAACGAAGGGAATATAAAACATGAAAGTGCCAGGGAAGCAAACCTTGGAAAGGGGTGTGTTCTCAATTTTTGGTTTCATTCCAACAGATGTTGTATTTGCAAGAATCATCCCATCTTCTGGATGGAAATTTTCTAATTCGGCAAGAGTTATAGCTTCTCCTCCAACTTTACTGGCAAGTTGTTTGGCTTTGTCTAGCATTAGGAAGAAAACAAATATTATTCTCCCACTTATCTTATAGGAGGATTTTCTATTCACCTCATAAGGCTACCACTATTTAATTAAGACAAAAAATAAAAAATAAAATGAAAATACAGTACCTGCAATGTCAAAAGAGCAAGCAATATTTCCTTCTCAGTTGGTACTTTTCCACTATATTTTCTTGGCTACGTACTTTCCACTTTATCATCTGAGCTTAATTTTTAATTTTTGATCTCATTGAAAATTTTCAAATGCTGATATCCTTAGCTATGAAAACATAATAAATTGACGGAAGAGATAAGAACTCTTTTTGTAACTACAACTAGTATTTTATTAAAAACTACAATGGGACCTAAAATACCAGTCACTTGTATCTGGCAACTTCAACATAGATATCATTGTACATGCCATTTATGTTTTTAGAAGCCATAAGATAAATACCTGTCACCAAATAAACCATAAATGTAAAGATTCTTACCATATGTTCGATTGGCCACTACGACTCTTGCTCCCTTTTCTTTTCCACCAAAAGCAAGTGCTTTTCCAGCACCACCAGCTCCCATGACGACAAACAGTTTACCAGTCAATGGAGAACCAGATGCTTGGCTTGCACCATTGGATGCTGCATATAAAAGCTGATAATTTAGTCCACCCAACCACTGAACAAATTTAAATAGAATATTGTGTTGCTTGTAATAAAAATTAGACCTCGAAGTCCTTCCTCAATAGCTGCAATTGCTCCAAGATAGTCAACATTGTAACCCATTAGGTTTCCATCAGGTCTCTTGATCATGCAACTAATAGCTCCAATTTCCTGTGGTTAAAATTGAAAAAGAAATCAAATTAAAACACGCTTGACACTAAAAAAGATGGTAACAAGAGAGCCCCTTTCCTGGAAAACTAAATATCATGGTTCATGATGATATGGACAAGCAGTACAGTGGCACAAAGAAACAAATAAATAAATGTGTAAGGAAAACGATTTGAATACCTTGGCAATTGGATCTATCTCGTCACAACAATTAAACCCAGCCTCCTTATGAGGAATTGTATAACTGCATTTTAATAACAATTGTTACATTTCGTAGAATAGAAATGAAATGATAAACTCACCTCCTCCTATTACCTTAAGCTTTTAGGACAAAATGTGAATAATAATATCAACAAATAGAACAACCCCGATTGAAATCCTCACCAAAAATAATATATATTATGCTGTCTAGATTATAAAAAAAAAACAACATAAGCATGTAATCCTTCAGCTATCCCCCATTACATCAATTCTCTGCCAGGTTGCCATCTATGACTATTCATAATTTTTAGAACTCCATTTTCCTTTTAAACTTCTCTATTTGCCATCTATACATTGTAAAGCTATGATTATTCTTAGTTTTAGAGTGCTATAGTTTAAAATAACTTTACAGACTAACAACTTGCTCATGAATGAAAGAATAAAACAAATAAAATCAAGAAAGTGAAAACAATTTTAAGTTCAATGAAGAGGAAAGCATACCTGCTATTTGGTACATGGTGCTCATTATTTTGAAGTTTCTAAAATGAGACTTTACCTGTATTCTAGTTCCATATTTATCTTGTATACTTCCTATGTACTTGAGCTACACCTTTTGCATTTTTCAATAAAATCTTTGATTACTTATGAAAAGAAAAGAGATTTTACCTGTATCCAACAAAGTCGTGAGACGAGTAGGTCTTGAGAAAATTGGCGACGTTATCAACCAACAGAGGCAAATAGATTCCATTAAAATTGACAGACTTGAATGCTGGATTGTACAGATGAGGACTTTTGCTGTGACCAATAGGATTCCCAATAACACCGTGTACTTTGGTATCGGGTCCTAACTGTCTGAAATTGTATAAATCCAGCAACTCCTTTACAGTTGGTTGCCCAGGAGCTGATACCAACCCCGCCTCAATAGAACCGAAAGTGAGAAACCCACCAAATTTTGCACTAAGTATTCTTGAAATAAAACCCTTCTCACCCATGACAATTCCTATCATGGGGACCTACAATTTCATTTGAAGAATCATTCAATAATATACCTTGAAATACACAGGGATATGACAAATAAAGTGAGAACTTGCGGACTTTTTTATTGGGGGTTTCTCAAAGAGGGAAGCAAAATCTGTAGTGTTGCTAGAATTTGAGAGGTTGTTATTTTGCAGGTAGTTGTATCACATGCTCATCATGCATCTTATGTGGTTTACTACTACATGTTAATAGTTTATACATTTTGTTAGATTGGACAGAGTCAGAGAGTTTGGAAACACAAGATTTCTAGATTTCAGGAACCAAGAGGGGAAAATAAAAGTAAAGAATCCTTAAGTTCATAATGCATGAATATTGTGTATAAGTTACTTACTTGAGAATGCACTAGAATTTGAAATATACGTGCAGAGTCTGTGATGTCTACAGCAGTTGTTGCAACCTTTACTATGTCGGCTCCAGTAGCCTGTATTCTCGCCACAAGATTGCCAATTTCTTCAAGAGATGGAGTATTTTGATAGTTGTGTGAAGAGACAATGATTTTGATCTTTGCCGGTTTCTTCCCTTGAATGGCATTGTAGAAATCATGAGCCACCTTCAAGAGGAAAATTTAAAAAGTCTGAGTAAGTTGAACCATTGGAATTGGCTAATTAGAGGCCAAAATCAATAAATCTTTAAACATTTCATTATTAGAAGCATGGAGAACCAATTATTTCAAGTCACATATGATGGTAAAAATATCCAAGCATCGTATGGAAATTAGATAGTTGATAACAACCTTCAGTTCAACATCAATATAATCAGCTCCCAACTCCATGGCTAGACATAATGCATTTTGTCGCTTGCTTTCATCACCATCATAGTTCCCACCTTCCCATATTGGCCTAAAGAACACATAATGCATGGAAAGAAGTGTTAAACAGACTGATAAATGTATAGGGGAAGAGATTCTTACAAAGTTAACCACATAACATGAACAGAGAACTTTATATACTAACTAATTAAAAAAATGCATCAACTATTCTTGGAATCTTTATAAGAATGATCTGTCATTTAAAAAAATCTTGTTGGAGATATTTCACTAACTAAAGGGATCCCCATATGGTAAAACATACAGGAATGAAGCACTACTATGAAATTCCAATATATGATGCATTAAATTCAAAAAATTAATGCAAAGAAATCAAATAAAAACTATATTCAAATATCATATTATGGCCAAGAAATGCAATGCTGTTAACCTTGCCCCATAAGCCGAGATTGGAAAGTTGACAACAAAGTCTAATTCTTATTATGCCCTTAATGACAATATGGATGATTCAGACCATCACCTCTTTGAACCTTCTATCATTGAAAATGAAAGAAAATTAGGTCTTAAAACGTTAACCTTGCATAGTTTAAGATCTGCAACTCAATTAGTTTATTGGAAGTGTTTGGCTTTTTTCAAGCTATATCATGATGCATAGACTATCTGAGCCTTGTATTTGAAACCACCAAGAGCATAAAACCTCGTAATTAACTATCCCAGAAACTTAAGCTAATAAAAAATAGACCACCACACAGAAGCTAAAATAGCCCCTCACGTGCAGAGGCGGAGGATCGTGAAAGAGGGTCAGCATGAGGACCTCAAAACATATAATAATATACAATATAATCTTCATTATAACATGGAAATTCCTAGGATTTCAATTGTACCTGAAATCTAGGCCTATAGGAAATATACGGACTATGTATATCAAGCTACACAAGCTGAGAGTTTATAATCAAGCTAGAACAAGATTACATGAACAAGATTTAGATAACTGTTTTTTTTTTCTTTTGAAAATATTTAGATAACAGATAGACAAGTTTATGAAGTATTCATTACCTGTAAGTGATAAGAGTGGGCAAAGGACACTGTTTAATCAAGATCTCGAGATCCAGTCTAGGATTAAAGGTCTTCAAGAAGTCCAATCGAATCTCAACAAGGTCGGCACCAAGTTCCTTTGCCTTTCGGGCTTGAGTCAGCATCTGATCAACTGTTTCCGCCATTACTGGGGCGCATATTTGCGTCCAATTCCTTCGAACTCCATCCGCGATTTGGAGATCCATAGTAGCCAACTACAAGAATACCCATAAGAAAAAAATATATATAGTAAAGTTTACAAACAGATAATATCGAAGTTAGTTTTAGATTTCTCTGCACACAGAACTCAAATTGCCCAGTTTCGTAGATGATAAATGGCACGTGAAAGCAAGATGAAATATCACAACAGAAATTTAAAAATTTAGCCCCGCACACACATACACACACTGCATATCAGAACTCGAATTACCTAGTTTGGTTGCCGAGCAAGAAAGAAACGAAAACAAAAGGAATGCTTAGAAAGCCTAGATTTTTCCCATTATACCAATTCTTCATTTCCTTGGTTTTCTCGGAAACCAAATGGAGAAAAACAACTGGAGTAATCGAAGAAAAAGATTATTATTTTTTTCTCTCCAATCATTTTAAACAGAGAATTGAAATGACTTTAGTCAACTTTGCCTCATCATGACACGACCCTTTGCAGCTCTCTAGTCAAACCAAGACAACAAAGAGCACTAAAACCCAGAACCCCATCTCCTTTTTCTAGCTGTTTCGTCCACTTTCTTAGCAATTAATCCCAATAACAAAACCAAAAAAACACACAAAAAAGCAGAGAGAGAGAGAGGTGTTACCGGAATGCTGTCGAGAGTCATTGTGCCGGAGAGCTTGAGGCTTGAACAGATAAGTTGGCGAGCTGAGCAAGCTTTTGCTGAATGTATAGGAAAGAGAAAGAGACTGAGAAACAGAGGGAGCGGGGAGCGGGAGAGACAGTGTTGGTGGGCGGGGTTAGGTGTGCGCGTATATATATATATATATATATTTGTATATACGTATATATAGGACTAGGAGAAGGAAAAGCGGTCAGCTGTAAGTTTGTAACTGTTTATCATTCTGCTCAGAACCTTCAATTTATAAAGAAAGATGACCGTTAGCTAGTCTTGCTTAAATTTCAATACCATACTTCAAGCAGGATTTAAAAAATAAAAAAAAAAAAAAAAACATACCTCTCTTTTTTCTTTTAATAAATTAAATAAAAATCACAAAATAAAATGAGTACAATTGTAACATATTTTCAGCAATGGACACTGCTGACCCATAATACTTTGGCATTGGACTTTAGTTCTTATTTTCAAAATAAATATGTTAATGTAGCTTTTTATTAATTTTGCTAAATAGTTATTTTTTCATAATTTAATATAACTTAAAATCATAATTATGTCCAATTTCTTACTACCAAAACCTAGCTTTTAAGTTTATTGTAGATTGTTAATTGTAATGATTAGAACAACTGACAACCTTATTTTTCGAAACTTTTTTTAATGATTTAATCCTATGTTCTCGACATTAAATCATGTGTCCCCTAGACACATGCATAGAATTAAATGATATGAATATCCACTATGTTCATAAGATTGAGGACTTAAAATGATTTATTTCTATAGTACTATTCTATTTTTTATGAGATATCTTAATTACAAACTATGGTTAACTTGATTGAATTTTCGGTCAATGAGACATGACAGACAATTAATCAATTTATTGGACCATTTTTGTGCGACTCAATTGATGAGATGATTCAATAAAAATTGTTGCAATTTTTTTTGGTGGATTTTTAATAAATCAAAAAATTTTGACCCATTTTGACTTTTGATCTGACTCGACTAGCTAATTAGGATTGATTATAGTTGTATTAAGAGCAATGTAGCACGAGACTAGTCCGAGAAGAACAAAAATGTTTTTCTATTTTTTCTGATTTTTTTTTCATTCATTTTTTTTGATATTCTTAAATATTTAAAAAAAATCATAACATTATTAAAAAATATTTTTTTAATTATTAAATAAATAAAAAATACTGTAGAAATGCTCGAGACCTATTATCAAAATTCTAAACTTTTTTCTTGTATTAAATTCATGTACGATCCCCACATTATATTTGATTGTCACCTAAAATAAAATCTTTTACAATTTTATAGATATAGGCACGTTGTTTTGTTGTGGTCGGAGGAATCGGCAATTCACCGGTGAACCAGCTAACGTTTGTTGTGTTCAAGGAGTCGGCAGTTCACCGTTGGAGTTAGGTAGAGAAAGCCGTCACGTGGGCCTTGAGGGTATCTTATTAGGCATCGGAAACATGTGGGCGCCGGGCGGCTCGTCATAAAAGGTAGGTGACTAATTAATCTGTGAAGTTAGTTTTACCAAAATGTCCATTCTCTTATAATTTTTCTGCAAGTTGCTTGCAATCAACGACTCTTGAAGTTTTGGTACGGCCATCTCTCCTAATTTTAATTTTTTTCTCTCAAATTTTCTTATATTTTTGTTAAAAACTCCATCATTAATCCAAAAGATCGAAAATTATTGAATACTAATTTAGTTAAATTGTTAACCTTCAAAATCATAACGTCTATGCAATCTACTCTATTGATATTGATTCGATCGTAACTTTTTTCTTTTTGCAGTTTCACTGATCTATCAATATTCAATAACCTAATATTATGCTCATACATAATATCAATGTATTTTAATCCAACCAACCTATAAGTTACTCACTTCTTGCCTTGAACTCGTAACGTAATTTCTGTTCTAATACTAATTATTAAAAATTCAATCATTGATTCAAAAATTCTAAAACTACTAAATATTAATTTCTTTAAATCTTGTTAACTTCGGTGACCATGACAACTTTGTTATTATTGTTGTTTGGGTAGGTTACAATGATGTGAAGATTGATGTAGTACTAGATCTTGGACTGATGTGGATGTTTCTGGTTTTAACCTTAGTGTCAAAGTTTGTACATCAGAGACATAACCCACAATTTTGATTTAAAGAAAATATTTTAACTACAAAAGAATTATATAAAAATAAATTTATAAATTAATGTGATTTAATTTATAAAATTATTTTTATTATAAAAATAAATTTAACGAATTTTATAAATCTATATTAATTTGTAAATTTACTTTATATAATTTTTTTTTTTAATATCAGTAACGGTTTTTTTTTAATGCACTTTTATAGGCTTTATCTACTGATCAGTGATCATCAATTCCTTCAATCCTCTCTACGAGATTACACGTAACAAACTTCTTTCTTTTTCCTTAAAAACAAAACAAAAAACAAAAAACAAAAGAGAAAAGTAGGTGCTAGCCAACAACGATCGAAGCATATGATCACTTCCTAAACTAATTAAGGTTGTAACTGAAAGTCGTGTGCATACATAGGATTCTAGGAAAGAGGGTGACAAACAATGATCGAGAATTGTGCCACGTCAGCTAGAAATTGTGCATGGTACATACATATATATATTATATATATATATATATATATATATATATATATATATATATATATATATATATATATATATATCAATTATGAAAACAATTGACCCGCCAATGCATGCTATCTTAATTTCTAGGATAGGATAGGGTGGTCATGCTTTCGTTTCAAAGTCAAACTTTCCAAGGTAACCTATTTTCTCTTTGCTCCTCTTCTTTCTTTTTCTTTTTCTTAAGACAAGAATATATCGATTTGTTGGGTGTATGCTTAGGTGGGTTGTTGCTAAGTTAGGCAAAAATTAAAGAGAATGGAGGTTGGAGGACAGGATCAAACATTATTTTATATTTTTTGTCTAATTCTCTCCCGCTCTACGCTAAAGAGTACAAGACATCGAAATCTCATAAAGTCATGAGTTTTATAATATTTATTTTTTTGGGCGTGTTTTTGGGACAACTTTAGATGTTCATATGTGCTCGAGAAATTATTTCCAATCATGTTACATAATTGCCAGTTGGTTTGATTTGTGCCCTTAGATATTGTTCATATTAAGTATTTATCTGCCTTTTAACCCAAACAAAGTTTATGTGAAAAAACATTTGCATGTCAATATATAATTAAACTCACTAGTAAACAAGACTCCAAGCTTGGCAACAATCGTGGTACCAAAAATGGACCAAGCTTAAGTTATAATTATCCTTTCCAATTTTTTTTTTATTATTTTTTTTTGTAATTAAAAAAGGGTTCACATAGTATATATGTTTATTTCTCTAATTGTGTAATAATTGTAGGGATCTATCAATAAAAAAATGACTTTTAAACAACATTAATATTCTTTAGAAAAAATAGGTTTCTCATTAGAGGAGTTAATATTGATCTAGCTCAAATTGGAGGCCCAAGGCCCATAATCCATATAAGACTCCCAGGAGTTGTGTAGCTTAACGAAGACCCTAGCCGCCCTATTTATTATGGAGGGATAAACCTCACATTATGAATATGGACCGCGTGGTGATTAGATAATTCTGACACATCAGGGATAAGCCTCCTAATGACTAAGCATAGTGTAAAGTTAATCAATTCATAGTATTCACCTAATATTCTTCATGCCTATATATAGGTGTAATAAGTAACCTTCGATCGATCTGATTAAGCATTCTAAAATTACTATCTCCCACTCATTACTGAATTAAGCGTTGGAGGTGTCACAGGCGCACCTCCGATGCAAGAGTTTGGCTTGGACTAAGTGACTAAGTTGATAAGTTTGGATATGACTAGGTGACTAAGATGATAAACTTCGTCTTATTTTTAGTTTTATAATTTGGATAAATGTAAAATACTTTGACTTTATGTATAACTATTTTGAGTTTATCTATAAGTAATTAGGACACTTTTCAATGCATATTTTGTTGAGAAAATTATTTAGAGAATTTTCATATTGTTTCTCTCAAAGAGTGTGATCGTTGATCCAAGATTATGATAACATGATCGTGATTCAACCACTGAAATTCTAGGAGAAAAGCCAATGTTTTAAGATAGTTAGAGGTTTTGGCTGCTACTGTGGTAGAGGCAAACAGACTGTTTGTCTAGTCAAGTAAGAGTGTCAATTGACAAAAGTTTTGTAATTGAAACTTGCTCATAACTAATTTTCAAATAATAAAATTAAATTTTCTGAGTTTGGCTGCCCTATAGGATTTTATCTTTAAAAAGTTCTTTAAAGGGTTTTCTTTCATTACCAATTTTGGTGTTATACAATTTATTTACTTTATGTTATTGTTTTATTATCAAATAATTGCATCGTTGACGACTAACAAATTTGTTGAATTTGTTGGTAGATCTTTGTGTTATATATAAGGATATGTGGGTAATTTCAATTGGTATCTAAGCGTGATTCACTCATTTGAGTGTGGTCCGTATCCCTGTCGATCATGTCGTTATTGTTATATGTCCCACCATATTTTGATGGAGAAAACTATGTTCATTGGAAAATTCGTATGAGGGCTTTCCTTAAGTATTTATATGAACGTGTGTGGTATGCAGTTGAACGAGGATGAACTAAGCCCGAGACAACTCTTGATGCTTGGATTATAGATGAGATCACTAACTGCAACTGGAATAGCAAAGAACTTAATGTTATTTTTATGGTTGTATCTCCTAAAGAATTTAAAAGAATCTCCATGTGTGAGATTGCCAAAAAAGCGTCGGATATTTTGGAGGTTACATATGAGGGAACAATAATTGTGAAAAATTCAAAATTACAATTGTTAACCTCAAAATTTGAGAAGATTAAATGCTAGAAGATGAGAGATTTAATGACTTTTACGCTAAATTTAATGATATTGTGAATTTCAAGTTTAATCTTAGTGAGAAGGTAGAAGATTCAAGGAAAATAATGCATCTACACCAAAAATTTGCAAAAACCCACTTTTCGTTGCTAAGAATGCATCATTTGCAACTATTAAAAGTAACGTAGTCGTTAAATGATACCATAATGGAAATGCTCAGATTGTAATCATATTCTTTGGAGTTTGCATCTTCAAGACCCAACATACTAATTTTCCAATATGGTTTTAGTGATTATATTATGCAGAAACACTATTATTTTTTATTCTTGAGTTAACTCAATCGGCTGCGGCTTATGGCTCAAAAACTATATAGGCCAGGTATTGGTTCAAATCTCTTCCTTTTCCTCTCCCTTTGGTCTACAGCTTGTCAAAAAATGAGAAAAAAAGAAGTTCAATCTTTGTTAAAATGGATCCCATTCACTCTTTTAATGCTATTCCTGATCAAAGATCCTTTCTTGGCTGTTTAAGCTTGTTAGAGGACATGTTTGTAATTAGTATAAGTGTGTGAGGGTATAAGTGTCAATTGTATGTAGCGTATATATATGTTTGTACATCAATGAAAGGAAAAGATCATTCCGATATGTATCTACATGGTATCAGAGCGTAGTGTATGTTGGATTGATCGTGTACGGTGGTTCACACCCAAATCGATACGGTGGTTCCGTTTGAAGTAGTTTCCGGCCACTCTTCGGCGTCTCCTCCTGTACCAGGGGTGGACTCGTCGGCCTTGTATGTGGTTACCGGCATCGTTGTCGCCGCCGGAATCGATACGGTGGTTCCCTTTGTCATCGAAACTGAAAGTGTTTGAAGTGGTTTCCGGCCACTTTCTGGCGCCTTCTCCGGTATTGGGCACTAGGGCTTGACTCGCCGACGTTGTCTGTGGGTACCGACATCGTCGTCTCCGCCGGAAAGGGCCTCCGTCGCCAGCAAGAGGTTGAAGCCCGGAGTGTTTGGTTGCAGGGATAAGCTATCCAATCCTTGAGCTTGAATAGCCAAAATCTGGAGTAAGAGTGTATTCCTATCCGGAATAACACCTGTTTGGTAACACCTATACGATATTCTTATCCTCGTTTAGGATAGCTTATTCTTGTTTCAACTCAGTTGTAAACAGGTACCAGTTCAGACCCGAAACACAGCTGATATATCCCGAAACAACCCGTTTCAGACCCGAAACAGGCCGGCTCAGGCCAGTTCAAACCGATACAGGACCGAAATTGTGGTATTTGAGTTGTTTTTCGGGTACTTGGGCTAAGTATCTACATTTCTAGATTGCATTTCTCAGATTTTTTAAGTTGAATTGTGATTTTTCTCAAATATTGTGTGGAGTTTCAATCTCCAAGTTCAGTTGTGATATTGTGTGGAGTTTCTCAAATATGACAGATATTGTGTGGAGTTTCTCAAATTTGACAAATAAATTTGAGTCACAGTTATATGATGTAGTTACCTCTTATGTTGCTTCTAGTGGGCATTGAGGCCAAGGTGGTAGAGGTATATGTGGGGGACGTGATGTCAAAGGTAATCGCACTCGAGGTTGAGAGCCTCATAAGTGCACCTATTGTGGTCGTACTAATCATTCGGTGGACTATTGTTGGGATATACATGGTAAATCATCTGGGTCTACTAATCAGGCCATTTGCCAAGATACTACATCACAGTTAACTAGCTCCAACTCAAGTATGATTAGTATATCGAAAGATGAGTATAAGCGGTTTTTGGGTCACACACGAGTTTCATCTGCCACAGCTACTCTTACCCACTCAGGTATAGCATCCGCATGTCTTGCCTCATCCATTCAAGATCCGTGAATCATTGATTTAGGAGCTAATGAACATCTGACTGGTCTGTCCTCTGTCTTATCTAAGTTAGATACTGTAATATCTCCAAAAAGTGCTACTCTTGCTAAAGTTACAGGCATTGGATCCACTAAGCTCACTGACTCTATATCCTTGTCATCTGTTCTATATGCTCCTAGTTGTCCCTTTAGTTTGTTGTCCATCAGTAAAATTACTCAAAGTCTTCAATGTTCAGTAACATTTTATCCCTCTTCATGTGTCTTTCAGGATCTCAAGACGGGAAACAAGATTGGTACAGGGTATGAAACTGGTGGCCTGTATTATCTTGATGTTAAACAGTCACTCACTCGAGCCCTTACATCCACATCATTTGCTTATGAATGGCATTGTCGTCTTGGTCATCCCTTTCTTTCCCTTTTAAAGCGTTAGGTCAAGAATCTAGGAAATGTGTCTCCCTTTCCTTGTGAAACATGTCCTCTAACAAAGCTGTTGTCAATACCATTATTGTTTAACTTTGGCTTGAAAAGTGGATGAAGTAGAGTGGCATGCAAAGAGAAGCTAGAAGGAAAAAGATAATGCTAATGCTAATTAGCTACAAACTCATTACCACCATTTCTCATTATCAAACGCATTGCAAACTTATAGAATCAAATTTTTGTAAATTGTTTCGATTAGAAACAAAAGATTTATTCATACAAAAGTAAAACTCAACAGCCTATCACATAATGCTAAAACTAAATCGATTTAGCCGTAATGGGGAAACATAGATTCAGCTGCAACAGTAGTGTGGAGTGCCAAAGCAAGTCCCCATTTATGCATGCTTCTCCATGAGTTGCCTAAACAGTTCTTCTGGTGCTGGAATTATCAAAGAAACAAAGACCAATGAGTTCTTCAATACTACACTAGTATTAGTAACTCAGAAAAACTAGAATCCTACGTGATTTGGATATTCTTACCAGGCAGACCAGTGAAGTTCTTGTATTGTTCAAAGCCTTGGCGGATCAACATCTCTGTTCCGTACACAATAGTTGCTCCAGTCTCTCTTGCTTCACGCAAGAGCCTGGTCTCCTTTGGTGTGTAAATGGCATCAAATACTAGGCAATAATGTTTCAGAGATTGCTGCAAAATTAACAAAACACAATGAATTCTTAGGTGCATGAGCGCAATGAAGCCTATCATGATGTATAATCATTGTAATTACAATATGTTGTGGTGTTATGACCCTAGAATAGTTCATCCTAGGTACCAGAAAAAACCTTGAAAACCTTTACTGCTGATCAACAGATAATTAAACTAGCCAAAAGTCTATCAATGCCTCAATTTCACTTTCTGTACACCTTGAAGTTTCGTCCAGCTTTCCCACCATTTTTGCAGAGAAGTTTCCTTATCTAATCTTTATTTTTTTTTCCCAACATGTGAAGCAAGTAAATAGGGGCAAACCTTTGAAATGGGGGTCTCATCTATTTTAGGTTTCATTCCCACGGATGTAGTGTTTGCAAGAACCATCCCTTCTTCAGGATGAAAGTTGTCTACTTCAGCAAGAGTCATAGCTTGTCCACCAACTTTGTCAGCCAGTTCTTTAGCTCGCACTGTAAGAAAAAGACACCCCATCATCATTCAGTTGTTCATAAGCTTCAGGCTTTGTAAGGTTTATAGTTTGTGGTAACATGTGGAGCATTTACTCTTGAAGAATTTTCCAAATTTTAAGCTTATTGTTTCATGAGTTGCCTTTAAAAGAAGCATAGGTTCTAAAACACAGAGCTCGATTTTTACCGTATGTACGATTGGCAACCACCACTCTCGCTCCCTTTTGTGCAGCACCATAGGCAAGTGATTTGCCAGCACCACCGGCTCCCAAAACAACAAACAATTTACCAGCCAAGGGTGAGCCGGCTGCAGGATTTTTACCATTAAGATCTGCAAAATCAAAAACTAACTCAATAACCTATGAAAAGAGAAAGAACTTGTCTAGACAGAGGTTGCATAACTTGTAAAAAGATGAAAACCTCTTAGTTGATCTTCAATGCCAGCAATAGCACCGATGTAGTCAGTGTTGAAAGCCATTAGTCCTCCATCTGATCTCCTGACAATGTTATTAATAGCTCCTATTTTCTGCAGAGAAATCAAATAGTGGTAACCAAAAGTTACTGATAAAAAATGATTCAGATCAGATTATGCAACAACATTTTAGGGGAAGACAATCAGATACCTTGGCAATAGGGTCAATCTCGTTCATGCACTTGAGAGCAGCCTCCTTATGTGGGATTGTACAACTGCATTCCAGATTCAGTTTCGTTATTAAAGAAAACAAAACATGCTAAGAAATATATTAACTTGGTCTAGCAAAATCTCTCAAGCAGATTAATCTTCCGCTAGTGCTCTTATTTAGTACAATGAAAAGTCATAGAAATCCGGGTCTAACAACTCAAAGCTCTTGGTTTCATGAAGCATGCATTTCCAAGAAGAGTCATACCTGCATCCAGCCCAATCAGAGGAAGAATAGGTATCGAAAAACTTCTTGACATCGTCCACCAAAAAGTGCACATAAACTGCATCAAGACCAACTGACTTGAATGCTGCATTGAAAAGAAGTGGGCTCTTGCTGTGACCAACAGGCTTCCCAATGATGCCATAAACTCTAGTATCTGGTCCAATAAGCCTGAAGTTGTACAAGTCCAACAAATCTTTTGCAGTTGGTTGGCCTGGAGCTGAAATGGCACCTGCCTCCAGTGCACCATAAGTGAGGTATCCACCAAACTTGGGGCTAAGTAACCTTGAAATCAAACCCCTTTCTCCCATAACAATTCCAATTGTTGGCACCTAAAATTTTTTGCATGGAGAAGTGTGAGTGGAAAAAACAAAGGACAAAATCAGAAAATTGTAACGTCCATTATATTACGTACTTGAGAATGCACCGTTATCTGAAAAATGCGTGCACAATCTGTATTGTCCAATGCAGTTGTTGCAATCTTCACTATGTCAGCTCCGGTAGCTTGGATTCTTGCCACAAGATTGCCAATGGCCTCAGAAGATGGAGTATTGTGAAAATTGTGAGAAGAAACGATGACTTTGAAGTTCTCAGGCTTCTTCCCATGGATGGAATTGTTGAAGTCATGAGCAACCTCAAGCTCAACATCAATGTAATCGGCTCCCAATTCCATTGCCAAACGAAGTGCATCCTGCCGCTTGGTTTCATCACCTTCATACTGACCGCCTTCCCAAATTGGTCTGAAATGAACATGAAATTAGTTTTGTAAAGTTAAAAGTGGGAGAGAGATAGTACACCTCATTTTATATTAGGCGATCATTACCTGTAAGTGACAAGAGTTGGCAATGGAGACCGCTTAATGAGAACTTCAAGATCGGGGCGTGGATTGAAGTTTCTCAAACAGTCGAGCCGGATCTCAACGACGTCGGATCCGATTTCCTTGGCCTTTCGCATCTCGATCAGCATTTGATCTACTGTGGTTCCCATCAATGGAGTACATAGCAACGTGGGACTGCTTCGAGCTCCACTCGTGCTTGTTTGCAAATCCGACACGGTAAACTACAGTTCACGCACGTTGGAACCAAAAAATGGAAAAAAATCAGAATGAGAGAAATTATAATTTGCACCTGGTTTTTATTCCGAACTAAATGTCCAAGCATGTTTGATCAAACATGCAAACTTTACCAAACAGAGAAACAGAAAATAAATGTTTCACAAAATTTTTTCTCAGGAAAGAAAATCTTAAAAGAAGGTTAGAAAACTATGAAATGGGAAAATTTGAAGCCATAACATGTCACTGAATCCAGTTCATGAAAACAAAAATCTTTAACAAGAAAATGAAAACAGAACAGCCAACAAATTAACTCATGTACTGGACAAGGCAGCTTGTGTCTTGTACCGGCCTGCAAGTTCAAGACGCAAGTGGGAAACAAACCAAAACTTAAAACGTTTGACATAAAACAAAAACCCAACGCCAGGGAAAGAAAACGGAAGCAGGCTAGCTAGAACATATTTTTCGTTAAACATGCAGAACTAAGACACAGCCCCCCCCCCCCCCCCCCCCCCCCCCCCACAAAAAAAAAAAAGGTACCGGAAGGCTTCCCATGTTGAAGGCTGGATTCCAAACAGATCAGATCTGGTTTGAGTTTTCTGTACGTGTGTTGTGAAAGTAGTACTGTTGGAAGCTGCTGCTGCAGCAGAAGTTGGTTCAAGAGTTGATTGTTTATGGGATCGATCTCTCTGTTTTGTTAAGGAAGAAAGTGTAGATAAATAAGGTTCAAGAGTGGGTACATGATTATATTATAGTATCTGTCGGCTAGAGTCCAGGAATTATATAAATATATTGCGAGGGTGGATGGATATCAACCATTGTTCTTGTTGGAAGGGACGGTAAGTCTTCCTTGAACCAGAGAAGAAGAAGCTGGTCGGAAGTGATGAATTTGAAAGTTTGATGTAATAGCCTCTCCCCGCCTACTGTACTCAGCCTAATTATTTTTTTTACGAATATTAGGTGATCCGACGAACGAAAGTCAAACCTTAAGTAGGATGAATTATAAAATAGACTATATAATGTTTATTACTCATTTATTACGAGACTATATAAATACTCATTTATAAGATTCTTCGAATTTGAGGGATTTTTTTGTTACGAAAATAACAATTATTTTTAAAGTATTATGTGTAAATGCATTTGATCACATGGTACGGTAATTTGGATCTTAGAATAATGTAAATACTAGTCTTAGATTTTGATTTTTATTAGTAAAATGAAATTTCCACCCACTCATAGGTTTGGAAGATGGGATGAGACACAAAATTCTCTTCTCATCTAATCTTATCATTATAATTTTTTTAAATTTCTTCGTAAAATATAATAAACAATTCAATTTTTTCAAATCCTAATTCAACTTTCTCAAATTCTAAAACAATAGTAATATTAAAAAATAATATTTTAAACTTTCATCTAAAATCAAAAATTCTCATTTCACTATCCAAACATATCAAGTGTACCGATAAAGACTACCGATTAGTGTTTCTTTTTTTGCTTTTTGTTTTTATTAAGAAAAAAACTACTATGCCGCCTGAAATGTACCGCTCCATTTGACTGCTCAGTAAAATTATTATTTTTTACTTAATGATAAAAGAAGTGATTTTAAATATATTGGTGTATTTTTTTTATTTTTTAAAAATATTTAAATACATTAAAAAAATAAAAATAAAAATAAAAAAAGAACTATAAAAACAGCAGGCGGTCAAATGGAGCGGTGCTACTCAAGTGGCAGAGTAGCACTGCTCTTTTCTTCAAGCATTTGTGTGTCTTTATTTTTTAGTAATTTTTTTTAAATATACACAAAAATGCTTTAAATATATATATAACATTGATCGGCACCGATTATGGATGCAGCGTATCCTTTTTGATGAAAAATTTTATAAAAAAGTCTTACACCTCACATTTCTATTTAATCAATATGTGATTTATCTTTTTTATTATTCTATTTAAATGCACATATTTAAACATTAAAATAAAAAGATAAAAATGATAAATCACATGTTAATTAAATAAATAAATATATATATAATATAAGAATTTCTTGTAAAATTTCTCTATGAACAAATTAATATACATTCTCTCCTGTCTCCACCATATAGCACGCGAAAGATTATAATTTAGATCGGAAATAAAAGAAAAACGCAGAGAGCGAACGTAAGTTCGTTCACATCACATGCATTTAAAACGCTTTTGGGAAACTCAAAATTCTCAAAGAGATCGCAGCAAACAAGAAAAATGATATTTGTATTATTAGAGTGGGAAGTCTGAGCATCACTTTTTTTTTTTTTTTTTTAAAGGGAGTGAGTTAGTTGCACAATTTAAAATTATATATAATATTATTCAAAAATAAATATTTTAAACTTAATTTATTAAATAAAAGGTCACAAGATAGTAAAATAGACGTTCCAAAAATTATGTAGAATAGATTAATCGAGCATCATTAAGAAATGTTAAAAAAATATATAGATGTTTATAAAAATAAATAATGAATTAGTTAATTCTGACTTGTGGACTATATACATAATTAAAAATGAAAAATTATTCTCATCAGTTACTATTCACTACCATACACCTCACACCTTATAATAAAATTATGAGTGTAGAATGTGAGAATGAATAGTGACTGATGCATAACATTTCTTACTAAAAATAGTCTATCCATTTCTTCAAATATTAAGATCCTCCCTTATAATTATATAATCGGTTTATTATAAGTAAATTAATGTTTAAATTATGAATCTTTTTGGAGGGCATACCGTTTGACTATCACATTTTACTAAACTAATAAAAAAAATTAATTAATTACTTTTTTTTTTTTTTCTTGAATGAAAAGTTATTCACACTCGCAACATTAGTACGGATACCGAATAGATAGATTACTCCAATCCTATCTAACCATATTTTGGTGCGTGGATCTGCTCTTCGCATCTCCATGCCTTGAGCTGAATATCTGGTATACACCCAATAAAACGGGCAGCCACTTTATTTACTAATTACGACTCTTCCCTTCCTCAATTTTTTTTTTTTGGTTCCTTCTTTTGTGGGTCCTTTTGAATTGGCATTTTCATTCAATTAATGGCTTCATGTTAGTTTATGACATTTGCATTGTACTACAGCACAAAATCAAATACAAAAAATTTGTTTGAACAATTATGTGATAAATTATTACAGTTAAAAATTGATAGTTTTAAATTTTAATAAAAAAAACTTGTTGCTAAATTTTGTTCTCATTTTTTTAATGCTTTCTGGCATAAGAAAAAACATATTGTTGATAATTTGCCTTATGTTATATATTATATATACACACATATATATATATATATATATATATATGGGTGGATAAACCACTTAAATCTATTGAAAGAAAAATATCACTTTTGTGACTGACTACTCAATTCAGAATTTAAAACCTAAAACAAATCACTTCAAGTGCTTCATAATATTCATAATAGTCTATATGAAAGAATTCAGGTCTGATTATTAGAAAATATGCGTTCACTGTTCAAATGGGTAATATGTTCATTTTTGAACCACCCATGTTATGAGTGGAAAAAGTTGGAAGTGACAATGAGTTTGCACTTGATCCCAATAATTAACTGGATATAGGTCTTGTGACTCATCCTTGATCAAGGTGTGAATGTGGGAATACTATGAATAACAGAAGGTTTGTCTGCCTTTATTCTAAAAAAAGCTTTTGGTTAGCGCAAGGAAAGCTTTTGAGAGAGAGAGAGAGAAAATTTTAATGATTATTTCTGGGTCTTAACAATAGGTTCAATTCTTGAATATCTGTATCTTTTTTATAAGGCAATTTCAATAAATGGGTAAATGGAAGCATAATGTACAATTAGAATATCTTCTGTGTGAAGAAATATATCAGAACTTTGCCAAGATGATCTCCCGCATGAACTCTTCAGGTGCTGCAAAACAAAGGAAGCCAAAGGAGTCACATCAATCAATTATGTTAGGCAGAAACACAGAGTCTAGTGTCTGAGACGATGAAAGTAGAAGTACCTTCGCTGCCTGTGAAGAGGTTGAACTGGCCAATGGCCTGACGGAGGAACATTTCAACTCCACTCACAATGATGGCTCCTACAGCCTCAGCCTCTTTTAGTAGTCTGGTCTTTCTTGGTGTGTAAACGGAATCAAAGACAAGCTGGTAATCCCCCAAGGTTGCCTTCAGAAAGCAAACAAACATTTCAAATAATGAAAACCAAATTGGAATGTTGTTCTAGTAGGTATGGTGCATTAGACCTCAGCTACAGGAATCCGATCTGTATTTGGATGCATTCCCAAAGGTGTTGCATTTGCTAGAATTGCACCTTTCTCTGGCTGGAAGTTAACTATATCATTGTAGGGCCGAGCTTCACCAGATACAGCACAAGCAAGAGATTTTGCTCTGTCTTTTGTACAAAGGATAAGAATTAGGGCAGTGGGTTTGTAATAAGATATAAATCAGGTTATTAGTTACCAATCAATATGCTGCAGCAGGGACAGAATATTGGTTTTCTCATTACAGTTGAAGGAAGTCTATCATTGAACCTATGCTTCATAATTAATCTCTGCCTTCTTCATTTTTTCTATGGGATGGGGAGAGGGGGGCAATCAGGTAAATGTACCTCTTAAACAACCTAACTTTAAGATGAGAGTTGAGATGAGATGAGAGTTGAAAGTTGAATAAAAAATTGTTAGAATAAAATTTTTTAATATTATTTTTGTTTTAGGATTTGAAAAAGTTGAATTGTTTATTACGTTTGAATGTTTGAATGTTTGGGAAAGTTGTAATAATTAGATGAGATGAGTTGAGATAATTTTTGAATCCAAACAGGGCCAAGTGGCATGAATACCAAAAAGCCTTGCCTTGATGTGACACGCTGTGATTCTAACCTATTGAGTTACATAGGTGAGAGAAAATAATTGCAAACCCTATTGGTAGAGAAGAAAAAACAATTTGTAGTGGATAGTAGATTATGGTTAATATACCAAAATCAATGTCAAAAATGATAACCCGAGCTCCTCTACTCTTGGCACCAAATGCCAATGCCCTTCCTGCACCTCCAGCACCAACTAGCACAAATTGTTTTCCAGCAAGAGGAGAACTGAGAGATGCTGCCCCATTAGTGCATCCCTGTTCTGTGATGTTTTAGATGCACAAATGTTAGTTGTCATTTTAGAGTTCAAAGACAACATGTTGAGGGTCAAAATACAAATTTTGGTATTCCTGTACCTTTAAGAGCATCTTCAATTGCACATATTGAAGCCTCACAGTCTGTATTATAACCAACCAGCTTCCCATCAGTAGGCCTCCTTATAATAGTATTAACAGCACCTATGGCCTGATAAAGCGCGTGAAAATAATTATTCCATCCACCATGCATAGAACATACATTAGGAATGATGAAGACACTTAACAAAGCTCTACAAAATTACAGTACCGCAACATAATATAAAAGATAATAAATGGTAGACCTAAGCCAACCTTAGCGAGTGGATGTACTTCATCACAAAATCCAATTACAGCTTCTTTGTATGGGATCCCGACACTGTATTTGAATAAAGGAAATAAGAAGTTATGCAACGAGCACAAACAAAAATAAAACAAACCAAAACAATAGCCGGCATATATATGTGTGTGTGTGGAAACGAAAAAATAACACCTCTACCTAAACAGATCTATTTAACATGCACCAGGCACTAATGAGATCGAAGGTAAGTAGGTTTCAATCATTCCAACTATCCTTCAGCATATCTACAGTGTTCAAATTAAGGGAAGGCTGAGTTTGTTGCGGGAGAAGAATAAATTCAGTTGTGTATGAGTGACAGTCAGTTCTGACAATAGGGCATTGCTTTGGAAATATTTGCTAACAGCTTTTTACAGAGAATTAGATGGCCAAATTCTTAAGGAATGAACCCAATGCTCCATATTGTAGTTTTCTAGCTGCTTTTGTCTATGCCCGTTAAATTGTGAAGATTTCTGATCAGTTATCAAAGTTTAAACTGCATAGACATTGGTCGTGGTTGAGGTTTATGCCTGCCTAAGAAAAGAACAAGGAACAAATTACAATGGCTCGATCCTGATGTAAAAATAAAGCTGCTAAGACGATATATTTGGCCATAAACAAATATAGACAATCAAGAGTAGGGCGTATCTTGAATATATATCATCCAAGGCTAACAAACTGAAATATTAAACTTTCTGTCAGCCAAAAATTCATGTTTTTATTTAACTTTAAATGTACCATACCCTCGTAAGTGACATACCTGAATCCAGCAAAGTCAGGGCTTGAATAGACACTAAAGAAGTCCTTGAGATTATCAACAAACATTGGCACATATATTCCATTATAGTTTACATGCCTGAAAGTAGGATTATGCAATAGAGGGCCTTTACTGTGGCTAACTGGTTTGGAGATGAGCCCAAAAACTTTGGTATCTGCATTAATATGGATCACTCTATAAGCCTGCCTAAGGCTGTCTAGAGTAGGCAGGCCTGGAACTGAATTTCCTTCCATAGATCCATAGACTAGAAGACCACCAAATTTTGGGCTCAATATCTGGCTCATAAGACCTCTTTCACCAACCGAATATGCAATTAGTGGCACCTGCGGGAGTAGCAAGATGGTCTCATACACTTTAGACAAGATGGATTTGCAAGAATCCCAAAGAATCGAGCAGTTTAAATACTTCAAATGATACATCATATCCATCCGAGCAGAATAAAATCAAAAAGGTGTTTTTCACTTTCTTTGTTAATTTCTTTTACACTTTAATGTTTGTTGGTGATCTGCATTCATATCTTTTCAGTTTAAATCGCTAAATCACTTAGATAAAAATGAAAAGGTGATAAAAAAGAGCTCATACCTGGCAATGTGAGAGCAGATGAAAAATTCTTGATATTTCTGTAATATCAATAGCATTTGTGACAAGTTTGATGATATCCGCTCCAGTAGCTTGCATGCTTGCAACAAGATGGCTCAAATCTTCCAGAGAGGTCATACCATTTACATAGCATGAAACAATAACTTTGCTACCGCAGCAATGATCCATTTTCAGTTCTCCCCTAAGATTAGAAGCCACCTAAGCAATCATACGATATGAGTCAGATGAGATTCCAAGGCTCCATGAAAACGGTGAAAAAAAATAAGCTCAATGTTTTTCAAATCCTTATTCCTGCAGCATGTAGAAGTCAATGTTAAGCAAGTGAGAGGTAAACTACAGAGGGAAAGGTAGCTCTAACACTATAGTTCCACAGTTCTCATTCCCCACCTTCAAAGGTTTGCTTGCTTTAAGAGAGAGAACTACTAGGGACTACTAGTGTTTCAAAGACACACAAGTCTCCAAATGAAAGAGATGATTCAACGACACATAAACCAAAAAATACCAACTATGAAAAATGGCACGCTAGCATTGTCAATAGAACATATAAAAAATCAATGTATTTTGGACAAACTAGTTCTTTCGTTTAGCACCTAAGTGGGCTTCCTTCCAGTCGTTGACTACAGAAGTGAGATCCGAAAGGAAGTAGGTGTTTCTGTGGTAAGAGTAGCAGCTACATAACTAACAGAAGGTGTCCACTGGCATGCTGATCTAGCTGTCTTTTAATGGAAATGCTTTTTAATTAGCAACCATCAAGCCTGTATTCTTGTGCTGTTTTCAGCACTGTATCAGATTTGTATGATTAGAATATTCTCAAAGCTCAACCAAAGGTGAAGAGGCTTTCATTTCTTCTGTCCCATTTTAGTGTTTTAACAAAGTATTTGTAAATCCTTTAGAAACAGAGCTTTGTACATGCTTTTGAAGATTAGATGCCTAAATCACCCTACTTAGCTCAAATAATATATGCAAACTGGAGAACAGTCTTTCATACGATTCAAGAGCATTATGATATTACTGCCAGAATTCATTGCATTTAAATATGATAGCAACCTGTGATTCTAGGTCAATGGCTTCCCATATTTCCTCAGAATACCTTTCACGCATATTTCAATGCATATGTTGAGGCCAATTATCTGAACATCGCATGGCACTAACAGTGTCGGACACACCAGAAGAACACAAAACACAATCTTAAGGTCATAATCAGATTTGAGCAAGTCCTGTTCTTAATTCAATGTTGAATTTCAATTTGAAAAACTACCTTGAGCTCAAAATCAATGTAATCAGCTCCCAGATCTTTGGCTAAATGGAGTGTTTCCACCCGTGTGCGCTCATCACCTTCATACTGACCACCTTCCCAGCTTGGCCTGGGAAAAAAACTATATAATTAGTGACTTGATAGCTGTTGAAAATGACCGTTTTCATAGAAAGAAAATGATATTAAAGGCCTTTCTCCAGTTTGATGAAAATAACCTTGGTGATTTGTGAGGAAGAGAAGAAACAAAGAAGATGCTCTACCATCAAGCATACCCCCACATATTCATGATAATCTTGCCATGTTAACCTTTTAATTTTCTCATCTATAATGTCATCTTTCCTTCTATTCTTTCAGTTTTTGTGATTTCACTTCACTTCATAGAAAATTTTGCTAAATCTTGGCGGACCATCTAACAAACCTGCCGTCCAAGCTTTTAAAACTAAAGAAGAAAATAACATAGCCGAGGTAGAAGAAGTTCGTAGATTGACATATTAAGATATAGGTCCAGAAACTAGCCATACCTAATTATGAGTCTGCCACATCAGTAAGAAATAAACAAAAAACTTCACTGTATCCTTGGGCTTACCTTACAGTTACAGATAAAGGGCCCAATACAATTGAAGGAGCTTGCAGTTTCACTAGCATTCTTTTTAGAAACATGAAAGAGATTGCAACTTACAGCCAAAAGGTCATAGAGCTTGCAATTAAGGGTAGGGAAAGGAAAAAACCTACCAAGTTTGAGTTTTGATGCGAGTAGTCTACTAAAGGTAGGCATGAGATGGCTGGTCTTATCATTGTTGAGATCAATCAACAATTCGCTGATTTTATTTCACTAAGATGCAAATATTACATAAGCAATAATTATTCATGTTATGAAAAGCAAAATTTGCAAGTGTAAAACAAGAAAGTTGTCTCCATACAGCAGCAATAAGAGGTTACCCATAAACACAATGGCATGGTTTTAATACAATCATATAAATTTTTGGGACTTAATTAAAAATTCGAAGAATACAATTACATAAATATTAACTATGTCTAGCTAGAAACAGAAAATACATTCAGTTAGGATTTGTGAAGAGTACCGATACACGATGAGCACTGGCAAGGGCTTTTTTCTGAGGATGGTTTGAAGGTCTTGGCGAGGCTGGAAGTTCTTAATACAGTCCAACCTGACTTCAACTACATCCGCACCTTGTGCTTTTGCCTCGTACATGTCACTCACCATTTGCTCAACGGATGGAGCCATTAGTGGAGCACAAATCAAAGTTGAATTATTCAACATTCCGATACTTCCCATTTGGAGATAAATGATCAAAAGAACGAGTCAAGCAGTGTTGGTAAAAAAAAAAAATTGCGTCGAGGATTATAAATAAGAAAAGGGTTATCAAATGGTGAACGAGACAAAGAAAACGAAATGAACTAGTGCTGTTCGTTTAGAGTCAGCCTGGAATGTTAATAGCCCAGGCAGCAGAGTAGTTAAAGTCGATGGTTGAAGGAATGGCAAGGTTGGTGAGTCTTACTTGGATTTTAGAACCACTCATATGGATGGAAAGAAAGATATATCAGAAACGCAACAACTCTGAAACAGCATATATAAATCAAAGAATGTCGGTCAAATAGCTTGAGCAACAAAATATATATTGAATATGAGCTTGTGTAGTGGGAGAAACAACTGCAGATAAGGTTTGGTTGGCTTTTTGACGTATCCATTTCAACAAGACACTAAAAAAATCAAATAGGATTAAGCAACAACTAAGCTAAGAGAAGCAACAGTTTGAGTAAAAATATAGAAAAATGGGATCTGCAAAGTGCAAACGAAAACAAGCACAAGTGAACAGTTGGCGGGTCGTATTTGAATTCTGACTCTTTTAAGGTAAACCACTTCAAAATCTTAGCTCAAAAACAAAAAAGAAGAAATACGCGAACCCAGTTGGATGTTTGCACCAGTCGTAAGCCATTGCTCTAGCTTTTTAATGAATAGCCGCCGAGGCTGTCATTGTGATGGCTATTGGTTGGTGGGTTAGGTCAGGGACTCGTGAATCCGTGATGGAGCTCATTGCTATCTCTCCCTCCCGATTTTCTTCGTCTTCTTTACAAAAATAGATGATTGGAAGAGAAAAAATTTTAGTTCAAAATGACTGCGTATTAATACGTTCATTAATTCATGGTCAAAAAATAAACTTTATTAAAAACAGTTTAATTTAAATTTAAAATATAAAAATAACAATATTAATACACAAATTAATACATAAAGATTAATACGTAAATTTACTTTTCCATAACAAAATTTATTGAAAGAAAAAATCTATTCAATCTCTATTATTTATACCATATTTTATATTCTTTTTTTTAAATTTTTTTTATTAAATATATTTTTATATAAATAATAAATAAATAATTATAAATAGTTTAAAAAGATAAATTTTAAAAAAAAATTTTAAAAAATATTTAAAAATATGAAGTATAAAATGTAGAGAGTATGAATAATAAAATTCTATTAAAAAACTCTGAACGCAGTCGTGGTTTGCGCAGTCATGACGCACGAGACGACGTGGCCAACCACGTGCCACGTGAAAAATGAAACGCAGCGTATTGAGAGTTTTTCGTTGGCAGTCATGACTTCTCTTTGCGTTCTGCCCCTTTGGGGGGGGGGGAAACTCTTGCTTCTTTTTCTAGTGGGGTTGCGGAACAAAAGCATCCAACCAACCTCATCTTCATTTTTTTTCTTCGGGCTTGAAACTATTTTTAAAGTATCGATCAGATAATATGGTGAGATAAGATAAAAGTTAAGTTTTAAATAAAATATTATTAAAATATTATTTTTTAATAATATTATTATTATTTTAAAAATTAAAAAAATGAAATTGATTATTATGTTTTTTGTAGAAATTTAAAAAATTATAATAATGAGATATAAAAATATGAAAAACTCTCACTATTCAAACGGGACATAAGTCTCCATCCACTACTTGCGGCTTCTTAAGGACCCCCATCCCTTTAAGAATTGCTTAGATTTCACTATCCAAACTCTTTTATTAGATTTCATCTGGAAAAGAGTAAAAATGCTGGATTTTATTATTTGCAAATTTCTCCCAAACCCATTTTGACAATCTCTTCTAAACTCATTTCCACAATTTTTTCCAAACTCATTTATGTTGTTGCTTGTTGATTTCTCCATTTATGGATTTCTCTATTTCTCTAGCACACTTCTCATTTGTCCATGCAACTTCATTAATCTAAATCTTTTTATTACAAGGTACTTTTCCCCTTCTCTAATTGACCAGAGAATCTGTTGATTCATCATAACTTTCTATACTCTTGTTTTCAATGATAAAATAGTGTGAAGTTGCAGTGTATAATGTTAGAACTGATCGTGAAATGGAGAGGGAGGTCTTAGGGTTACAAAATGGAGAGAGAGAGGGAGAGGACCTTAGGGTTACTAAAACAAAATGGAGAGAGATTTCATAAAATACACCGTTTTATTCCTCAGAAAAACATAGATGAAGCATAATCGTTTTATTAAATGACATGACCACCACATCAGCATTTGCATTCTGGTTATGCTTTGGCCGGTTGCATCCAGCGTTTTTCTTTGAAAAGACCTCATAGAATGGTATAATTCAGCCGGTAATAAGATTTAAAAAAAAAAAAAACAGAGAGAAATAATATAATCCTAGTTGCATATGCATAACATATAAAGATATAAATAAATATCTTTTAATTTTTAGAGTAATAATGTTATATTGATTAAAATAGTTTAAACTTTGTCAGCTTATATATGAATTACTAAAATCCTATAGACTTAAATGCTGACATATAATTTATGTGTAATTTTATTTAAGATAAAGGTTAAAGTTTTAAACATTTTATCAAAAGTTACTACATGAACATCAACAGACGGAAAAGACGGAAAGAAATGTAATCGGGTGGGAAAAGTCAAGTGAAGACAACTTGAGATGATACCACTGATGTAAATGCCAAAAAAACTGGTCTTGGAGTCATCATCATTCGAGATTCAGCAGGGGATGTGATGGTTTCACTTACCACCAACATGCACTAGTGAATCCTACTACAGCTGAAGCTATGCCACTGAGGAAAGCAATATACCTATATTTCTGACCTAGGATTTGCCAATGTTGTCTTGGAGGAAGATTGCCAGGCAATGGTAAAAGCTTCAACTACCCCTCAAGAAATCTGGGCAGATTTGGGCCACTGATCTATGATGTTAGTTTGTAATTACTTATTGTCTAAAAGATTTTTAAGCTAATGAGATGTGGTAGATTTTATTATTTATTTTATATCTCAATGCCTCCTTCACGTGTGGATCAGACTCTCTATTAATGGGTGATCCAACACATAGAATATTTAAATAAATAGGATAGAGTGTTGAGGTAAGATTCAAACTTAAGATTTATGCTCTGATACTATGTGTAATCACCACTTGTCACAGAAATTTAAACTAATAGAAAGAGATAAATTTTATTATTTATTTTATATCTTAAATTAGGAGTATGCTAAATGGAATACTGGGTTGGAAGGTTGCTTTTAATTATCATGAAGCAAATATGGCAGCATATCAACTTGCCAAGTTAGCTTGCACCCAATCTAATGATAGCATTTGGATGGAAGAATGTAAAGAGAAATATTGTAATGACTGAAATTCTTTGGTATACAATAAGAACAGTATTGATCTTGATTTTTTTTTTTTTTAAAAAAGGTGCTTAATTTTTACTTTTTTGTTAAGGCTTGAAGTGATAGAGCAAGTTTTTTTTACAGTATTGCATCTTTTTTTTTTTTTTACCTTTCTGGTAAAGACAATTTGTTCATTGCATTGCTTAAAAAATACAGAATGTACACATAGTCGTTGGATATTTAATTTAGAGTTAAAAAAAAATTGCAGTTTAGAAATAATCAAAGGAAATTAGGCTTGTTTGGATATGAGATGAGATGAGATGGTTTTGGATAAATTGAATAAAATATTATTAGAATATTATTTTTTAATATTATTATTATTTTAGAATTTGAAAAAGTTGAATTGTTTATTATATTATGTGTGAAAATTTAAGAAAATTATAATGATAAGATGAGATGAGATGATTTCTATATTCAAACGAGCTCTAAATATAATTCTTTCCCCCCAAATATTAAATATTCAAACATATATATCTTGGAGCATCCAGAACGATGCACAAAGATGATGAGGGAAGCATTTAATATTTGGAAAATGATTTATATAATCTTAAAATATGCAAGTCTCGTATATTTCATTTTAAAAAATAAGAAAAATTTAGTACGAAATCAAAATTTTTCATTATGCATCTCAAGACTCTTATACCTTAAGACT
Organism: Cyclocarya paliurus; assembly: GCA_029856935.1. NCBI lineage: Eukaryota > Viridiplantae > Streptophyta > Magnoliopsida > Fagales > Juglandaceae > Cyclocarya > Cyclocarya paliurus. The sequence continues at coordinate 36,192,066 of CM056949.1, forward strand.
GAATTGAGCGTTAATAAAGAGTAATTTGGACGTATAATGGGGCCAGAGACTGTTTTGGTGGGACGAGAAAATAAACAAACTTTTTAAGAGACATATTTTCTTTGGTTGCGGTTGTTGAGGTTGGGAGATAACCACGATTCCAGATTTGTCAAATAATTGGGGTGATATGGATAGAGATATCACGTATTTGTTCTCTGATTGCAGTTTTTGTTTATTAGAACTTCAAGGGAATTTTCTTTTGTTTAATTTTAAAGGAAATTTAGATTTTTTTTTTTTTTTTTTTTTGAGCATGCTCTTTCCATTGAAAAATTGTTCTCAATTCCTTGGATTGGTAATTACTAACATATTTTTTAATAAAATATTATAAAGTAATGTTGGATACAAATTTAATTTTGAAAAAAGTGATGGGCACAAAAATTATGCGCCATAGACTATTATACCATGCATTTATGATTTTTGAAATTGAAATCACAGTCACAACCAGCTCAGAGGGCTTGACTCCTTGCCAGCCACTCTGTCACAATCTCACCACACTTGTGACGAGCGGCCTTTTGTCTTATCCAAACTGGTGATCTTTCATTCCAACAAAGTAGTTGTGCTTTATGCATCCCATCCCATCTCAGATTTTTTAATATTATTATTATTTTAAAATTTAAAAAAATTAAATTATTTATTATATTTTATATAAAAATTTAAAAAAATTATAATGATGAGATGAGATAAAATAAAATACTTTCCTGAATTCAAACAGATCCTCAAAAGTGAACTTGGTCAGAATATGTTGGTGGCCCTCAACTCCAGCACCCTGTTTACCAGGGCTTTTCTTTTAGATAGAAATAGAATGGGGCATTTGATGTGGGCATTCAACTTCAATGGCCACTTCTCATCTATCAATCAGCCCACTTTTTTGCGCTTTTTTTTTTTCTAATTTCTCTTTTTCTACCTTCCCCCATCTTTTCCAACAAATTATGCTGCTAGGCACGCTTAAAACGTTTAAGCTCCACACAAACTTTTTAAAAGAAAATAGAATCCAAAAAAGTCCATTTCTTGATAAATTGTCCTATTTTTTTCAAAAGATTTGTGTAAGGCTTGCATACCTAGCTATGCACAAATCATTTTCCTTTAAACATGTCTGGTCAACAAAGATGACAACATTGATAAAATTTAAGATGAGAAACAACATTACTCTTAGTCATACTACCATCATGCATAAATAGTTAAAAAGGCCTGAAAACTTCAAAGATTGAAGGATAATACATTGCAAAATAAGCATTTTGCTGCAAATTATAATTGTAAGATCTGCAGCCGAGCACCTTCCACTCCAACAAGGAGGTTGAACTATCTTTGCTAGTTAGATGATCAGTAATCGCAATGCATTTGAAACCATAAGATTCAACAACATTGCTGTAAACATGACTAACCAAATAATCATTGAAAGAGTCCCCTCTGCTCTTGTGAGAGAACACTTTGGAAAACCACCAAACATACGCATACTACAGCAAACAAAAACATGCACACTTATCATACCTTCATCATGCATAAATAGTATAATGAGTGGCATGCACATCTGTCATTCTTTCCCACAATTGATTCTCATAGCAGAAATAAAGTCACTAGAAATGGAATTAAACAAGCTTCCAAAAGATTTCTATTACCATGCATTCATGTCTAGGCTCTCTGTATGAGAAATTTCAGAGTATGATAGTGCTGGCAATCACTGTACACTGGCCTGTCATAATTAAAACATCAGACATTGGCCTGTCAAAAGGAGCATTGCTAGGTGAAATTAAGGCCGTGTTTAGGTCAGGAATGATAAAAGTAATGATTTCCAGCAAAACCCTGCCTAGTACGCAAATTATTTCTGGAGCTGTTGCCTGATGAAGCAAACTGCCGAGGTCCTCCACTAGAAAGATAACTTGTTTCATACTGCCCAGACGGAGTGAAAACTGGAATGTCAAAGGGTTCAACAGTGGATACCTCAGTTCGAAGACGTTTATTTTTATTCTGGTGCCACACTTGCTTCTTGGGGCCTGGTACAGAACTTCTCCTTTCTGCCCTTAGCTTCTCAAGCTCAACAATGCGTTTTTCAATGTCCTTGGGTGGAAATTGGGATTCAAGGTTGAAATCGATAATGCAATTCATTGCGGTTCTTAGAGCATCTATTTCACCATCTGTGGCCTCATCCTGTGAGCAAGTCAATATTGGAAGAAGCAAAATTTTATTAACATTAAAATGGCAGCTGAGCCTAGGAAGCTGCCATTGACATAAAAAAGTGGGAGAAAACATACCTTTGCTTGAAATGATTTATTTTTCTTGCGTAATTTCCTGGCAGATCTCCTTGCATTCTCCAGGTATTCTTTCAGAAGAAGTACTGGTGGAAAGTTGTCAACCAACTTGAAGGCACACACAAATCTAACAGCCTTAATATACAGCTTCCTCTCAATCAATTTCTCAATAAAATCTGTAAAATGCGAACAAATTGCAGACTTTTTCAAACTCCAATGCAAATTATTGGAAAAAAAAAAAGCACCAAACAAGATTGACAATAGCAAAGTATAGATAAATGCACCATGTGGGTTCACTTAAGAGAATGATGAACTAATTCAGTTTAAGCAAATTCAAACAAGACCCAGTTCATCAATAAGCAATCTCAGAAAATAAAAGCACAGAATGCATATGCTATAAAATTCTCGAAACATAGAGCTTGCTCTCATGAAACCACATCATCAGCTATTACACCATGTAATAACAACTAGTGCCATAAAATCACATCACCCACTCCTCATTTTTGTTATTATAAGTAATATATAGTATTAAAATAAGCTTATAAATCATCAAATTATTTATATAATTAAAAAATATATCAAACGAAATTTATCATTTCATTTAAAAGTAAGATTACTAAATATTAACAGCATATTTAATTAAATTGCAAAATTTATATGTAAAAATGAACAGTCTTAGTTTTCCTAATGCATTATTTTTTTTTTCAGCGTATGCTTCTTTTTTTTTTTTTTTTTTTTTCTTTTTACTTTGGGACATTTTATAAATAGCTTTTGGTTTCTATTGTCACTCAAGCAAAACTTGTGAGGTTTAAAAATCAAGTTGCTCAATCAAAATTTTAAAGATCAAAATGCTAGGTTGAAACTTTTTTTTTAAATTCTGTTTATCGCATAATGTGTCAAGGCATGCTAACTTAGTTCAATTCAGTATTTTCATTAATAAATTTAATTATTTCTACGGATCGTGCAGGTTTTATGACTAGTTAATCGTAAAAGAGAGAAGAATGTGGTTACAAGAAACTCTCACCTCAAGAAACCTTCTTTTGCTTTTATTCTTTTTTTTTTTTTTTTTTTTTTGGCAAAACTTTCTAGAAGACAAATTCTATAAGTGGCACAAAAACTGAAAACTAAGAAGTTAACATCATGGGAACACAAAAAGCACGGATGGAATAAGCAGAAAAAACTTACCAGGAATCTCATTTGCAAAACCAAGCGTCTGACATAATTCTACAGCCTGTTTATATTGTGTAACAACTTCAAAAAGCTTTAAAATCTCATATCCATGAAATGAAGATGCCAAGCCATAAGAGGCTAACAGCTGCAGAAAAGCCAAAACCTCCAAAGAATTCCTAGTATTGGCAGTCAATCTTTCTTTCCAGTCAACCGCCAGCTTAATTGCTTCTTCTTTAACTTGTGGATCAATATGTGGTGACATTCTCATTAGCTGCTCTAGCATAAAAAAGTAACTATTCATGGAACTTGCTTGAAAACCAGTCTCTCGATTCTCCCAAATACGAGGGAAAGACCCCTGAATCACATCCAAAACAAGCTTTGCCGGGTCCAATGACATTTGAAGAGCATGAAAAATTGCATCGCACATTTCATCAGGACTGTTCCATTGCTCATTCAAGAGCAACTGAAAATTCTTGTATGTAGTGGCAGTTAGTTGAAGATCTGCAGAAGAAGAATTGGCTGCATTTTCTGGGGGTAAATATTCAGGTTGCTCTTGGGAATGAAGGATGCGAGTCACTGGACAGGTATTAAGGGCAATCAGTAATCAATTTGTAAGAGTTTTCCGTATTAAATGTAAAGCATATATGAGGAATAAATTTTCATTAACACAAAACAAATAATCAGAAACTCAAGGTGGAATCTATATTTGAGGAAGCCAAATGTTTAAATGATTAAATTAGAGCTTGAGCTCACTAGAAGTGATGGTGGGAAAAAGGAACAGCATGCCGAATTTGCTACATGCCATCATTATTACAATAATACCAAAATTAAACCACTAGATCAGTTAGAGATCAAATGAGAGGGAGGAAAGACAGGAAAGACATTTTAATTGTTCCAACAAGCTATTTTACAATAACACTGTCACCAGCCATAGTGAATGGATTATCTACGTGCAAACAATCAAGTATCAAGATCGGTCCCAGGGCAACAGCATGCTGCTCCACAAAGAATGAAATTTGACACCGCTAAAATAACAGAGCAGGACCTGATGATGCTAAATTATTTTCCAGATCTAGAGGAAAGGACGAATAGCTCCAATTGAACTATATATCAGTCTCTATTTCCAATCAATCAAATGTATTGCAGAATTTCATAAGATCGATTGTCAAGTGTGTGATATAATCTCTTGCAACAACATACACCTATTACAACTACAACATGATTATGAATAAATGCAATCAACAATCAATCACAGCATATAATACCAACTGTACCACATACATACACAATATCTCCTACATAAAAAACCGAAAATAAAATGGTACCAAGTCCAGCTTAAATGATATCACTATTTAAAAAAAACAACTACAAGGCTCATGGAACTCGCATATAGCTTAGTAACTGACTTGATCCCCCACAAATTCGTATTGTACTGTTCCTGATTGTTCACCAACTGATATCCCCACAACCCTTACTCCTTTATTTGTTGACCTCACACATCGACACCTCAATGCATGCTCCATTCCACTCAGCATCATCAAACTCCATGCTCGGAACTTCACACTACAGTGTAGAATAATTGATCTCAAGATTAAGAATGGCTTGTGGGGACACCTCTAAAGGCCATCTATTACTTGCAGCATCACAAGAATTTCATTATAGAAAATTCTCTCTTTTTCTGTCAAGAGCATTCTTGTTTTTCTTTCAACGAGGCTCTTACTGCTCTCAACAATCACAAAAGAAGTGGTTTTACTCACAGTAAAAGATCTTGAAAACCTGAGCCCTAGAGAATGAGTGCTAATTTTCAACATTGCACGGCATCCCTCGAAGGGGTAAGTATCTGCTTGAACAGGCCATTAGCAAAACAACATTTGCATTCAAATGGTTTTTGAATGAGTTTCAAACAGAACAAATTTGAGTTTTACCTTTTTGGTATTGTTGGAAATGTTCATCAAATACACTTTGAATGAAGAAATTTGAAATCAATATTCAACCATTCCGTTCAAACATGATTTCATATGCTTCCAAGGATGCTTTTGGGTCTAGAAATTTTATTTTCTTTTTCGAACAAGACCTTGAACATGCTTCTAACAAAGCAATTGGTGTGATAGCCCAAGTGGAAATGAATTCTTTTTTTAATCAAAACTTAAAATGTTCATAGATAAACACAACACTCTAACTCTAAGTTACAAGTACTTAACTATTCCTAAGGTCAAATCCTTAGACTTCTAGTCACTTACTGCCCAAAATCACAAAGCAACGTGTTTATAATTTTATAATGACTTTGACTTCAGGAGGACACACAATAGGTCTTCAATTATTCAGCACAACTCACTTAGACCCAAATGTATTTAGCGTTGTGTTATTGAAATGTGCCAACACAACATATGGACCTAATTGGTCTCAGTCAGGATCATTAACCATTTAGACGCTTCTTTAGTGAGGCCTGAAGGGCATCAGTATGAAACAAAATTGGTTTGATCCACAAGCCTCCCACTCAAAACACCACATTTCTCTTTCAGATTCTCACATATAAGCTAAAATGAAAAGGAGTTATTAAGACTACCAATGTTATCGTTGATATGATATCTCGACAGACATGATTAAAAAAATAATGTGTGCGTGCGTGAGAGAGAGAGAGAGAGAGAGATTACCGGGTGTTTTACATGCGATACCAAGGGTTTTTCGTAATTCAAGTGTCTGTGCATGCTGATCAACCATATCAAGAAGACTCTGGAGCTCATATCCATCAAAACAAGTGCCCAATCTGTATGCGGCCAAAAGCTGCAGAAAACCCAAAACCTCGAAACAATTATCATGGGCCATTCTCATCTTTTGCTTCCATTCAACTGCCAACTTCATTGCTGCTTCCGTCACTTGAGGGTTAACCGCAGGTGAGGCCTTCATTAACTGCTCTAACAAAAGAATGCAACTCCTCCTAATAATATTCACATCAAACTCCATAAATCCCTCCCTTGAATGTGGATGATAAAACCCATGCATTGCATCTAGCACCAACTTCGAAGGGTCCGATGATGTTTGAATAATTGTAGAGACCTGACCACACACTAGCTCGTGCCTATGCAAACTCTCATTCATTAGCAATTGCAAACTTCGTCCATGGGCACAGGGTCTGAAATGTGCAGGGTAATGAACAGTAGCATTGTTAGCAATGGTGTATTCAAGCTGTTCAGTCTTCACTTGTGAAGGAAGGTTACACTTCTTCCCCTTCAATTCCTTCTCTTTTATAGCCTCATTGATTGAATTTTGTAATGTATCGAGTTGTTTCTCTTTTAAGTCAAGCTCCCTAGCTCGTTTTTCGAACCGCCTTTCTCTCATTCCAAGATCATGTGAACATTCTTCTATGGAGTTCTTGAATGAGACAAGATTTTTCTCTTCAAATTCAAGTTCTTTGAGGCGTTCTTTTGCTATGTCTTGTACATAATTGAGTTGCTTCTCCTTTGATACAAGACCATCAGTGCACTTTTTGATTGATTCTTCTAGGAAATCAAGCTGCTTCTCCTTCAATTCTTTTTCCCTAGAGCATTCCACAATGTTTTTTTGGATTAAATTAAGCATTTCCTCTTTTGATTTGAGCTTCTTGTCAGACTCTTCAATAAAATTTTGGGTCGATTTTAGTTGATTTTCTTTCAATTCAAGCTCCTGCTTGCGTTCTTCAATGGACCTTCCAATTGCATTATATTCTCTCTCTTTCAATTCAACATTGTCACAATCTCTTTTGTACACTTCATGGATTGAATCAAGTTTCTTTCCCTCAGACTCAACTTCATCAGTTAAGTCTTTAATTTTCCTTTCTCTCAAATCCATTATCTTTTCTCTTGATTTAACTTCTTCCAACTGCTCTTTGATGGATTTATCAACAGATTCAACTTCCTTCTCTTTAAGTTTAAGTTCCATTTTCTGATCCTTGATTGACTTTTCTGTTTCACCACATTGCTTTACCTTCAACTCAAGCTCTTCACTGTTTTCTTGTATCAATATTTTGATACTGTCAATTTGCCTCTCCTTCAACTCAAGCTCGACACATCGCTCTCTAATCAACTTTTGAACCTCACATAGTTCCTTCTCTTTCAGTTCAAGCTTCCCAAGACAATCTTCTAATCTTTTTTCCGCAGACTCAAGTTCCTTCCCCTTCAGTATAACTTCATCAAAACATTTATGAATCGACTTCTCAACCACCTCCAGCCGCTGCTCTTTCCATCTCAGTTTCTTGGAACATTGCACTAACGAATGCTCTAATGACCCCAGTTGCTTATTTTTTGACTCAATCTCTGAAAAGCACTTCTCCACAGATATTTGCATAGACCGCAATTCCTGTTTTTTCAACTCAAGGTCACCAGAGCACTCCACTGACTTTCGTTTTGAATCCAGGTGCTCCTCTTTCAACCGAAGCTTCTCTAGCACCGATAGTTCGCTCTCCTTTGCAGCAAGCTCTCTCTCACACTCTCTCAGATGCTCCTGCATTGTATCCAACTGCTGCTCCTTCAAACCCACCGCTTTTGCACGCCGCTCAAGCTCTTCAAACTGGCATTCAATGGATTTCCGAGTTAAGTCGAAGTGTTCCTCCAAATCTCTCCATTGGGCATGCATGTTTTCATAGGCTCTGTTCAGACCGTTCTGCTTCAACTCAGAGAGCTTCAAATCCGACGAAATTTTCTCCATTTAAAGAGAAAACTTCTTCCCCAAGAAACCCTTGAGAAAATTTAAAACCCTGCCCAAGGAACTGTACGGAAAGGAAAAGCCCTACTCAAGGTCTATGTAACAATATATATATATATATATATATATATATTATATATATATATATATATATATATGTATGTATGTGTGTGTGTGTACATATAGACACACCCGCAAACCCTAATCTAGAAATTTTCTTGCAAGTGAAGCAGAATAGAATCGAAACTGGAGAAGTAAAAGGTGATATCTTTAGATTGAATAAAAGAACGTATAACATTGAATAAGAAAGGCACGTTTTGCATGTGAGGCTTTATAAACAATCATTGAAAAATAAAAGTGGGAAAAGTTTTACTTACGGAAAAAGGAGTGATAGCGTTGAAGGCGGTGTGAAAGTGAAGCAATAATGATCGATCGTTTTCCTATTCCTGCCTTTTGCTGTCGCTGCTGCTGCTGCGTTTTTGAAGGGTTTACGTCGTGGGTGAGAGAAAAATGGAAGGAGAAAGGAAGTGCGGGAGTCACCAAAGTGCTCAAGACAGAACGTGCAGAAATTATTCAACGGCTAAAAAAAGATTTGATCACCGGCAAACTATAATCACGGAAGCAAATACTCCTGCAACGGTAAAGCACAGTGCACTCTTATCCCTAAATAGTTTGAGTAACATATTAAAATTGTTTCTCGGTTTCGAACACAAAAATATATTTTCTCAACCATTTTAATATATATATATATATGTTACACGCTGTTACGGAGATATGGAGGTACGAGATGCAGAGTAACGTGACAGAGAAGGAGATATGTGTGTCGGCTAAGAAGGGAAAGCTTATCTCAGAAGACTTAGAAGAAACAGCTCTGCTAGGGACAACCGACGTGCGAAACCGAGAGATAACCGGCCGTACGTAAAACTCACGTGGAATTATAAAAGAAAAAAAAAAACCGAAAAACAAAAAGTAAAAGGCATCTTTATCTTCTTCACCTCAAATCCCTTCTCTTCCCCCTTTCTCTCTTCACGTTGCTGCTTTGTTTCTCCCAACGCAACATGGATGATGCCATAGTTCTATACCCCTGTGCAGGCAGAAGCCACTTGACCGCAGTAAAGCTTGGCAAGCTCATACTCCTCTGGCGGTGGATTTCTTACCATCCACAAGAACCTTTGGCCACTATTTTCTATTCCTACTGCCATTTCTTTCAACTATTCTGCCGAAAAAAAATCCCATGCTTCCAAATGAAAGAAATACAACGTAAGAAACCAAAACCGAGCAACACCCTCCACACTGTGAGCGTCTCCTCCATAGATGAGCAACCGACAGCAGACCGCAGCAAGCATAATGCCGAAAGATATGTTCCACTGTGTCCTCTGTTTCGGGAAGTAAAAAACAGAGCAAATTCTCTTGGCCCTCAGCCTAGCTTCACCTTGCACAGAAACTTCCAACCACCTCGTGGGTCAGCTTCTCAACGGACCAAGCCACTGAATACTCATGAGAAAAATCTAACAGACGAGAAATGAAACAATCAAAGTAGGAAAATAAACTCATTAGAAAACTAATACCTTACGTGGACTTGAGCTGCTCTCTGAACTCCTTGAACTTGAGGTGGACTTGAGCTCTCTGCTCTTTGAACTTGAGGTTTCTCATGTTCTCAAAAGAGAACACATAAACAGAACTGTAATTCTCAGCGGCATCCCTTATTGCATTCACGATTGCTTCTTTATATTCCCTCCCCTTCAACATCATCTTCGACAGCGTAACTGCATTCCATATATTCCATGATTTTTTCTAATTAGTTATTTTGAAGCCTAAAGTTCCTCGGGTTCCAAACAGACCATAAGCTAGATTTATAGATATATATATTAGAGAGAGAGGGAGAAGAGAGAAAGAGAGAGAGGGCGGACCAAGTCTATTGCGCTTGGACTTTGGCATTTCGGGGCTTGTGTGGTGGTTCCTTCCTTGGCTCTCTGCTTTCTGCCTTGTAATTCAGCGTCTGTATAACACTTTCCTAGTTAGAGCCTAAAGGTTTGCTCAGAAAGGGGGGCATACTTGTTTGGTTTCCTGAAGGAGACGGATGTGAATGGAGCACTAGGCGTCGTCAAGGGAGAGCGAGTGGTCGGACCGAGATGGAGATGGAGATGGAGATGGAGATGGAGGGAGGGAAAAATGAAATTTCGCGCGGGAGAGGGGGGAAACGAAATGGAGAGGAAGAGGAAAGAAAAAATAAAACGGATGATATGGACAAGCCGGTTGCACGCCGATTCCCCCGCGCGGTTGTATTTATCATTTTTGTAGAAGAAATGTTGGCTCATGGGCTGAACGGAAGGCTTATATGTTGGGCTTGACCCAACTCTTATCAGTTATTTCTTTTTATGTAATAAGGATCCACAGGTCCAAGTACTGAGGGCAATTTAGCACTTTACTTATTTTAGTATATAACCTAACGGAATACACTGTAAGAATTATCCAGACTATTATTACATTGATTCAGTTACAATTGGAGGTGCTCCCTCGAAGAGAGCTTATCAGAACTCACTATCCATTTCCATTCCATTTTTCCTATCTTTTCCATCTATTTCACGGCTTGACTGTTACAATATATATATATATATATATATATATATATATATATATATATTCTCAAAAACTATATTTATGTGTAATAGGGAATTTGAAGGGCTTTTTTTAGAAAAAATTGATAATTAAATATTAAAAAAATTATTTTTATCAGTCACTATTTAGTACCAGCCCACTTCTTATAAAAAATACCCTACATCTTATGAAAAAAAATTATAAATATAGAATATAAAAATAAATAGTGATTAATGTATTGAATTTCTCTGAATATTAATAACCTTCTATACTTGTCACTTTGATTTATTTCGAGTCTAGCAGAAGAGGACTCTAGAGGATAAAAAAAAAAAACATAAAAGTTGATATTGGTTTTGGATTTTTATGGAATGTAACGAAATAGGGAGAGAAATAAAACATAATGAACTAAAGAGAAGAATTTCATTGATAAGTGCAAATCTTTAATATACATATATATTTTTTTATGTTTGAGAAAAACAACCCATTTTTTACTTTTTTTTTTTTACAACTCTATTTGGAAATCATTTTTATAAAACTGATAATTTTATAAAATAAGTTAGATACAGTTTTAGGATGCGCTCTCCATACTTTTTTAAAAAAAATAGTCTATTATTAAAAAAATAATTTTTTTTATGAATCACATATTTATCCATTTTTTTCAAAAAAAAGTACTGTAAAACTTGTGCCCTAAGACTACAAATATCGTTTATCTAATTTTATGTGTTTGGTACAATATATTAGTCACCCCTTGTTTTCATTTTCTAATTTTCACTTGTTTTAAACTATCTCCATGTAGACTATGTATTAGCTATCCTTTTTTTTTTTTTTAAACCAGTAGCAATTCTATTGATGAATAAGGATAAAAGAGAAAAAAATATCATTTTTAAAAAGATATTATTATAATTTTTAAAATTTTTAAAACAGAAATATATGAACTTGCATGAGTAGTTCTCATTTAGAGACTATATGTAAACTAACTCGCTTCAAAATTTCTGATTCTGACTTTCTTCTTTTGAAATTAAAAATAAAAATAAAAATGGTTTGACCTCAAGGCTGTCCTATTTCAAAAGGCATTTTTCTAAAAGGGATGATTAGTTACCAAATTTTTTTAAAAAAATTGGTTGCTGATCGGTCCGAAATACACGAAGATTTCGGAAGGGCATTGATAAGCCACATGGACATATGCCATGCAAAAGTATTTAGGCATTGAAATAATAATAAATAAATAAACTACTTACAACTTACAAGTCTATATTTTGGCACACCAAAATTTCTCAGTGATGTAGAGGATATAGAGGCTTGCCACATCAACTAATAAATATTATTTTTACTTTTTTTTTTTTATAAATATAATAAGTTTCAAAACAAGTGTTGTATTTTATATAGACATAACTCTTGAATAGATTGTCAGATTGAACGTGTCAGAATGAGCAAACCACGATCATGTATGCATATGCAACCTGTGGAGATTCTTGCAATGGGCAGTTGACAGCAGTTATGCAGCAGTTGTTGGTAGTTATGCTTTATATGTATTAGTAGTTCCTATATGAATAGTTACCTTTGTCTTACGGTTTCTTTCGCAACCTCAGTGAAGAACTATCCTAATATATAGAGACACGAAAGCACGAGAAGATATGAAAAGATGAAGATAAAAGAAGAAGAGGGGAGAAGAAGAGAAGGAGGTGAATGAATATAAGAAGAAACAAATAACAGGCGGCAAAGCCGACCTTAGATGCAGAGTATGCACAGTTAATTAAATCCAGGCGGCAGAGCCGCACTTAAATGAATGCATGAATGAGGATATAGAAAACAAATAGGCAGATAAACTAGCTATATGCATGAGATTGCAAAAATAGATAAGATATGAAAATAAACTTGTATTCAAATTAATATAAACAAGATACAAGTTAAAAGGTTAAAATACAAATTACAAGTTGGAGCACGATCACTAGTGGAAGGTAAGAGATGGAAGAAGAAGAGAAGGAAAGGAGAAGATACCGAGAGAGAGAGAGAGAGTGGAAGAGTAAGTGATGTGTAAAACAAGTGATGATAACAAATGAAGTGATGCTTCCCTTTTATAAGCGAAGGAAGCACTGTTATAATAGTAAATCAGTACAGTTACATGAACAGTTAAATAAAATAGTAAAATCAAAAAGTCGGTCATGAATAGTGAATAGTAGTTTACTATTCATGCACATGAGAATCATCTAACATCTGGGATATCGATTAGTCGTCAAGACGGTTATCTTTCATTTGTCGTTCTGAACATTTTTTGACAGCTGGGAGGTCAATCAGTCGTTTTAGACGGTCACCTTCCATTTGTCATCTTGTGTTGGCAGATCAGTCATCAGAGAGTCTTGGAGTGTCTTCTGAATCATGTCCGAAAATATTAGAGTAGGGATCATCAACTGAAGCTATGGAAAATGCTTCTGACTTATCAGAATCGTCAGAATCATCTAAAGACTTCAGTAAATTAATTAAATCATTTTTATTAAGTCTATTTTTCTTTTTAGACTTAAAGGATTTATCAGATTTTGTAGTTGAAGAAGCAGTTGTCTTTCTTTTCTGAGAGGCAGTTGGTGAAGCAGGGGCCTGAATCTGAGGATATCCAGTTGAAGTAAGTGAACCATAGGTGATTGCAGGAAATTTCTTTCTGCTTTGTAAATCTGGAGCAGTTTAGGGAAAATCTCTGATCACATAATCGATGATATTTTGGATATAGGAGAACCTATATAACCATTTTGTAAAGCAGTGTCGGACCAGTATGTCACCATTTCTCTCGTAATTCCATTTCATTATCCAAGAAATTTTGTATCTTTGGCAAAAATAGAGATCATAGAAAAATTTAGACATGTGTTTGTCCAATTTTGTAGTAATAATAGTGGAGAAGCAATTGAAACATTTTATAAGTTCGTTAGGAAAATTATGTGGGATAGAACCGAATTGATCCCATCATTGGTTGAACCAAAGAGGAAACTTTCTTGTTTTAAACTTTTTATCAAAATTAAAGAACCAAGAGTGACTCATATCAGAGACTTGGTGTAGCAAAAATCTCGACCAAGTTTTGATATAATCATAGTAATTAAAAACAATGTCAGAATCACCAAGTCTTTTAGAAGTAAAGGGGTTGGTACCCCATTCTTCTTCAGTGATAATTTGAACAATATAAGTACTGTGGTAGATCAGTTTTGTTAAATCAGTTTTATCATAAATAAGTTTTATGATAATAGAATTAGTTTGGACAAGAATATTAAAATAAAATTAGAATGTTTTGGCTGAATTTTTTGGGATCTCGTGGAAACTAGGAGGAAAATAGGAAGAAACAATTTTAAAAGGATCGGTATGTAGAGTCCTATTGGGGTCTATGTAGAACAAATTAAAAGAATGTCATTTTCGAATATAAGGAGTTTTTTATTTAAGGAGCATGTATGGAATAGGAGCAGGTGCTAGAGCTACAGCTTTAACATAAAGATCATGATCGGTTGGAAGGGTTAAAGCATAGGAAGCAGGTTGATTGACTTTGCCTAAGGTGGTAAACCTATTGGCAATCTCAAGAGAGGAAACAGTTTTATCTCTGATAAGCAAACTCTTATCGGGAACAGGGGGTAGAGCAGAGGTCAGTTTATCCTTTCCTTTTTTCTTGCTCATGGTTGGGTGTCTGCAAAAATTCACGGGTAAGAAAATCATGAATCATATTTTCAGAACTTTTAATATATTCAATATCAAAATAAAAAACACTTAAAACAGCTTTCTATCGTGCAAAAATATGTTTTGATGCAATGTTTTCAATATTTTTTTCTAATACATATTTAACATTTTTACAATCAATTCTTAATAAGAATTTCTTATTAAGTAAATCACTTTAGAATTTAAAAATGTATAGTACTATAGATAATATTTCTCTTTTAATAGTACTATAATTACTCTGTACAGGATTTCAGACTCCAAAATGGAAGCGAACAATTTGTTCATAAGAGCCTGGTGAAACAGTTTGTTTCAGAATGCCATCATAACCAAGTTCAGAGGCATCTGTTTCAACAATTTTAAAGGAATTAGAAGTCGAAATACCAAGACATGGTAGAGTTTTGACATGTGTCTTAATTTTTTGAATAAGAGCAGTATAAATATCTAACAAAGGGGGAGGATTTTGCTGTAGTCATTTAAAGAGTGGACGACATTGTTTTCTCATATCTTGGTAGAATTCGGCAATATAGTTAAGAGATCCAAGAAATCTCTATAACTGTTTTTTATTAGTAATAGCATCAAGAAATTTATCAGCAAATTCAATGACCCGATTGATAGGCCTGATTTTGCTTTCAGAAATATCATAATCAAGGAATTGAATCTTGGTTTGGAATAACTTTATTTTTCTAGCAGAAACAACAAAACCATTTATTCTAATGATGTCTAGAAACGAATGTAAATTTTTCTAGTGTTTATAATAGATTTGAAAAATATAAGAACATCATCAATGTAAACAATGGTGAATTTGGTAAATTAATTAAAAATATCGTTCATGATATTCTGAAATTCACTAGGAGCATTTTTTAGACCAAAGGGCATTACATTCCATTCGAAATGCCCAAAAGGAGTAGCAAAAGCAGTCTTATATTTGTTTGACTAATTAATCTGGATCTGCCAAAATCCTGACTTTAGGTCAAGTTTAGAGAACACAACAGCATCACAAAACTTATGAATTAAGTCATTTTTGTTGGGAATAAGATATCTAATCCACTCTAAGACTTTATTCATGGGTTTGTAATTGATAATTAGGCGAGGAGTTCCTCTCTCAATTTCAGTATTTTTCTGGACATAAAAAGCAGCACAAGACGAGGGAGATTTACTATGCCTAATTATCTTTTTATCAAGAAGATCATTAATTTCTTTTTTGCAAAATTCTAAAGTCTCGCTATTCATTTGAATAGGACGAGTTTTAGTGGAAATATATTTTTCATCAAAACCTTTAATGTAAGGTAAAGAAACGACATGTTTCTTCTTATACCAAAAGGCATTGGAAAGATCAGAGCAAATCTCTAAAATCAATTTTTTGTTAAAATCTTCAATTTTTTATTGAAGCAATGTACTAGACAATTGTTCATAAATCTTTTTGTATCTGATTTCCTGTTAAAGGAAATACAGATATTTGTTTTTTGCAGAAAGCAAAGATTTCAAACTTTTATCAGTATCGATTTCAAATTTTGAAGCAAATTTAAACTTAACTTTTTGTCTAAAAGGATTAGTAGTAATACCATCTTTCTCAGACAAAAAAAAGATATAAAGAGGAAATAAATGGAATTCTTAATATGACTTTATCAGATATATTTCAGACCAAAACAGAAAGAATTTTTAAACAAACATTATTTTAGTAAACATAAGCTGTATTAAGCTTATAATTGATCTTCATCTGGGATCCATTTGCCGAAAATAAGCGTTCAATAGATTTTTCAAAATATTTACTGAGAATTAAACTTTTTTTAATACAATTCAAATCTGAACCAGAATCAATCATTGTAACAACAAAGAATGAAAATTCATGGCAAACAACAATAGTAACACGAGAAAACCATTTAGGAGGAATAGTATGATGGATCAATCAGATTTGGTTATCAGAAGATTTCTCTTCTTTTTTACCATTATCTGAATCATTTGTTTGCTCATTATCAGAAAGAATATCATGATCAAGTTGTTTATCAATTTGTAAAACTAAATATTTTTGTTTTAAAATATCATTTTCGGATTTAAGATTATTGATCTCAGATTTGAGTTCAATTATCTCTTTTTTAATAAAATTAATTTCATGTTGAGAATCATTAGTGGAAACATCTTTGGATTTTTTCTTTTGAAATCTCTCCAAAATATCTTGAAAATTAATCTTTTGTTTAGAAATCTCTGGTTCTTGACGAACTATGGTCTTCTTAAACTTGAGAATATATTCTTTTTTAAGCTCAGGATTTGTAATTTGAGAAATCAAATTTAATAAAAGATTTTTTTGTCTTCAGCTTTGGTTAAAACATTAATTGTTTTACACAAAGATTTACAACAAGAATCATTGCAATTACAATCAAGCTTAACATCAAGAGAACCAATGGATTTAGCTTCTGAATGATATTCTGAATCACTAGAGCTAAATTCATGAATGTCGGATAATGAAGAAGTCTGTGTTTTTAGGAGTCGAAACAATGCTTCTTGATCATTGTTATTAATTTTCAACTGATTAAGCTTCTTTTTGAATTTATTAGGCTTATCGGGACATTTATTAGCAAAGTGTCTAGATTTTTCATAATTAAAACAAGTTTCTTTTTCAAAATTCTTTTTCTTAGAAGAAGATTTAGAAAAAGGGTTTCTTTGAAGATTTTTTAGAATATGATTTTTTATAAAAATCATCACAGCGTTTTCTCCTTGATTCCCCACGAGATTTAGAATATTTGGTAAAATGTTTATACTTTCGTTTTGATGGAGGAATAGATGGGGGAAGGCCGAATTATTGACAAAAATTTTTCATTTCATATTTGGCCTCCTTGCTATTTCTCAATTGTTTACGAAGCATTTTTTGATCATTATACATACTAATACCAAGTTTCTTAATTATGCTGAAAATATCACCATAGGTGTAATTTTCGTAATTAATAAAACCCGAGGTATCAGTAAATTCTTCCTTAACTTTTAGAGCAAATAAACAAGGTAAACCATCAATGAATTTCTCATTCCAGTAAGGCTTATAACTGTCGTCACGAAGTATTACTCGAGAAATAAAAACAACTTGATATCATCTATAATCAGACATTTGACGGCATCTTAAATTATTCAAATAATCAGAAATACGATTAGTAATATTGGATGGAGTTCCAACAAAATGTTTAATAATCGTATAGATTAAAGTATTAACGCCATCAGAATGAGCCCTTCCTATGGCTTCATCAAAACTAGGCAAACCTTCATCATAACACTTTATAGTATTCTGAATGGTTTCCTTAGCAATATCAGTGAGATGTTTATCCCACCAACTACGTAGAACACCAGAAAAACCATTTGTTAAAATCATAACAATATCTGGTTGTCGGATATTATTATTGATATAAGCATTAGCAATTAAAGACATTTTACTCATGGTATTGAGGATTTTTTGTTCAGAAAATCTATCAATATTCCATTCGTAAATTTTATTAGCAGAATATGAAGATTGAGTTTGAAAAAATCTTTCTTCAAATTGTAAATCAGGAGGAGTCGGCCTGGAATACCAGTTCTTCATCAGATTCATTGGATTGGGTCCTTTTCAAGTGAATTTGGCAATTTCAGGTTTTAAATTAAAATCATGAAAACTCTTTTCAATTAAATCAATTTCCTTGGCTTCAGAGGAATCATCGTTAGATGATTCATTTGTGGTTTCAACAAGAACAGTTTCATCTTAATTCAAAGTACTAGTAGAAGGTTGTTCTTTTTTTAGATCAGAAAGTATTTGATTAATTTTATCTAAAGTTTTGGCCTGAGGTTCAGTAAATTGGATTTTTGGCCTAACTTGTGGAAAAATAATCAAAAGTTTTTCAATAATTTTTGAAATATTTTTAGACTGTTCTTTGGGGAAAACCAAAGGATTTTCATTAGTATGCAAAATAGGAGTAGAAACGAAAACAAGTTTTTTCGCTTTTTCTTCAATCCTATCAAGTTGTTGTCCAATGGTGTGAAGAGCAAGATTTACAAAATTATTTTGTAAAATAATCTTTTTTGTTTTTTTGATCACCTTGTCTTCTTTTGAAGAAATTTCTTTAGACACAGTTTCAAGAATCTTAAAAGGAGAAGCAGTTATCTCAACCCCTTTATGAGAAATAGTGACATTGTCTAAAGGTGGATGGCTGGATCAGACCACAACTTTTCTATCTTCTGTGACAAAATCAGTTTTAACAACATTTAAACTATTTTTTGAAATATAATAATTTTCAACAAAATCAAATAAAAGAGTGTTTTTGAAACTCATTCATTTTTTCTTGCCATTTTCATTTAATACGAAATTTTTCAGAATCAGAAAAAGTCGCATGATAAATTTTTCGCTTATCATGATTTTCTTTTTATTTGTATTCATTAACCAAAACAACTAAATCATATTCAAAAACTCTATTTAAAACAGTAAGACTATGATGAATGGATGCAACAGGAGCAGCCATATCCGAAGCTGTAGAGGACAAAGATGAAGTATTTTCGTCTTTTTCAACTTCTTCCTTTACAGACTTATCTTTAGATATCCCAACATCTTAAATAGAATAATAAGTAAAAGTAACCTGAGAGGATGTGGATAATCCTTTCAATTTTAAATCAGGTAAATCAAGATTAATAGGTTGAGAAGTTTCAGCAGAATCTTTCAAAAATCTATGGAGATTTTTATCTCTTCTTACTGGATTTTCTGAAACAGAACCAACAAAAAAAGAACTAGACCCCACAAAAGAATTTCTTCTTAAGCTTAGAATACTAATCTGATCAAAACTAATTTTAACAGTTCCATCCAAATATTGTTGAATATAATCAACAAAACAATCATTAGGAATAATATTAGTAGCAGGAACTTCATGTTCTAAAATCCATTCATTAGGAAGAGTAATTTCATCCTAATAAATTATTTTTGGAACTTGAATGTGCGCATCTGGGGTCGAACTCTGAATTAACAAAATTTTTCCCGCAGTTGGTTTTTGAATAACTTTTAGATTTAAATGCGTTTTTAAAATACGATAATATATCCTACAAACAAGAGCAAGAGGTTTGCTTCCTTCTAGCATATCATAGCTAGAAGTTGAAACATTTAACATCAAAGATTTGATGATATGAGGATCATTAAGAGCAATAGTTAAATCAGGAAAACAATCAAAATGAACTGGTCCTCCAAAAAGAGAGGATTTGATCATTCCAAGAATACTGGTTTCAAATTGTTTAAAACGACCATCACGTAAACAAAGTAGAACTGAAGCATTGATGCATTTCCTTGTTAGAGGTTTGACAGCAATTTGAACAGAACCAATATGTAAATATGTATATCCCTTTGCTAAGAAATCTTGAACTAATTTCTTAGTAAACAGATAATATTTTTTTTGAAATTTTGAAATAGCGTATGTTTGTACAACAGTTTTAACCTTGAAAGCAGTGTTAAACTTAGATTGAATCCAAGAAGTTTGATAAATAGTAGAAGAATCAATTTTTGGGATCTTCCACCCATTGAAATTAGAAGGAGCAATTTCTTCAAAAGAACAATCTTCTTCATTAACTATGTCAGGTGGTATAAACGACTTGAAACTAATAGTTGAATTAGATCTAAACATTCTATTCATTTTGTCCATGGTCAACACAGTCCTTCGCACTTCAGTGCCTAGGTACTCTCATCTCACCCCTATACCTAATTGCCCTCAACTCTTTCCGGCAAACGGGTCTTACAAGGTTCTAGGTCTCTTAAAAGCAACAAGACAAAGTAAGAACTCAGGGATTGGGTTGAAGAGAAACAAAATAAATGAAATGAAAAGACATAATTACAAACTATCAGAAGAGCCAGGTGACTCTGATACCAAGAGAGAAATAGAAGCAAGAGAAGATATGAAAAGATGAAGATAAAAGAAGAAAAGGGGAGAAGAAGAGAAGGAGGTGAATGAATATAAAAAGAAACAAACAACAGGCAGCAGAGCCGACCTTAGATGCAGAGTATGCACAGTTAATCAAACACCCCAAATCAATGGTACACTCGCAGAATAATTGACAGTTTATGTCAATCCACAAAATATGCATGGTTAAAGACAAGGAATTAGCATGTTCCTATCATGTTTTTTTTGTTAAAAGTCCTTTTTGTAACACACCTGATAGGTAGTGTTTGTATAACTAGAAAATATGAGAGAAAATGTAAAAATAGTAGTCAGATTCGAGGTTAACCTAGCCTCCTAGAGAAAGAGAGAAAAGATAATAGCATAACATTTTCATTAGTGATTCTGGATAGCCTTACAAGTCACTCATTCTACTATATATATGACTTCTATCTTGGGCCACAGGCCACTTACTCCAACAGTAACATAAAGCCACAATCACAATTATCTAACAATAAATGGGTCAAGGCTCGACTCAACAAAACTCATGCAAATAAACCCAACTATTAAACTCTTATTACTCAACCCAAGCCTACTATGACTTTGGTCCTTCCTATCACTATTGCAGACGTGTGACAAACTATCCCCCATAGAAGCACTTTGTCCACAAGGTGCGGTATCTTTGCCTACGATTGTCCCACCACCTGGGTCAAAAATAAGAATTTTCTTTATACCAACAGCCACTTCATGTTTCACAATAATAAGCCCAATAATAACCCCATCAATGGGTGTTGCTGCATACCCCAGATCCATACCTAGCATTTTATCGAACATCTCTTGGGCAACATCTACTCTAGCTCTATCATGATTGCCACTCATCCGTATCTCCAGACCACTCATTGAAGTGGAACCAAACATGCCTGCTCCACCGACAAGATTTGGTGTCATCCTTTTATCGCAAAAAATGCCATCCAACAAAGTGCCTATTCCCTGCCAGCCAACAACCACGACTGAGTATAGAAAGAGGCATATGTGTCGCACTCCCATAGCTCGACACTGCAATATATGTACCTGTGGACTCTATGATAGCAACGAAAGAAGCAACCATCATTGTAAGAGCATCTCCAGCATTAAATGTAGGACACCCCCACTGAAATGAATATGGAACCTTAATCCAAGGGACGACACTTATGAGCCCAGCACGATCGGTACTGCAACTTATTTGGGTTTTGAAAGATCGATTATCATATGCTCCAACTACAATCAAAATTTTTGCATAGACCCAATCAATTGCAAATCGATCCAATGTGGCTCTTTTTGATTTTATCATAGAGGGTATATATTGAGGTAAAACAATTACTATAATCAATTCTGGCAATCCAACCTCAATGCATTTTGCCATATATTTTGTCAAAAATATATAGAGGGTATATATTGCGATCTCGTTCACCCCTGACACTAGATCTTCCAGAGTTGCCACAAAAAAAACAACTTTCTCTTCACTTTGCCTAAACGGTGCATCAAGTTTCTTTGCATGAGAAGCAAAGGAATTAGCCAATCCTTGAGAGACTTCGTGCGTTCCTGTGCCAATTTGAGCTAAAAATAACTCTATTAATGCATCCTTGCACTGAACAATTTTGGATCGAGTTCCCATCCATTCTTTTAGTGCGGTTTGAGCTACACCAACAAATAGGGACCTAACATCTAAGCACCACTCATCTACAGTCTTACTGTGTAAACTTGGGTACAACCCATACAGGGTTCCCAATTAGAGCAACTCATGATCTCTCTCGTACAGCTTCTTGCTTCGGCATATATCAATCAAGCAATTATAGAAGGGTCTTCGGGCTTCAACTACCGTTTCACAGAGAAAGCTCTTGAACTCATCCCTCCAGGTTTCAAAGCTAGTTTTCTCTTCTATAATGTTGAAAGCAAATTGGCCAGCTTTGATAAAAGAAGGTCCCAAGTCACAAATGAGATTCCTAAGCTTATTTCTCACCTCTCCTGTATTTGCATCCCAATTTTTTACCCAACCATAGTGTGCCGTAACTTTGAAAGATGGCCTCAAGTCAGAGATATGCACCCTTCCTATATCAAATGGCTCAAAAACACCTCTCAGCTGCAATATATCAAGCACAAGAGGAGCAAAAAACTTCTTACGTCTCATATATATATCATTTTTCAGCTTCCTGTTGTGTGGTGTGGCCATCTCCTTTTTCAGCTGGGTCAATATATCCTCCATGGTGTACTCTCATTGCCACTTCGCAAGAAGTCCAAACTTATTGGTTCCACCAACCCCGTTTCATGGTTCACACAAGTCATATTAATCCGTGAATGAACATGAATGCTTGGGGGCTTCTCTGAGTAATCCTTATCACAAAATAGATTCAACTGATAAATTCCCTCATGCACCGTATTGTGAGGACCGATAATGGTTACCTTGCCAAGTTCAGATGGATGATTGGTAGCATCAAGGACCATAACTCGAGCATTCTGACTCTGTGTGAATCCATCCAGAACAGGGGAGATTACTCCATGGAAGGGCCTGGGTGATCTATAGGCTCGAATCGAAAGAGGAAATATGGAAACCCTTGTTTTTTTCTTTCCCCTATCAAAGGGCCAACAAGGTGGCACTGCATCAAGCGCTTCTCCTACTCCCTTTCTTCTAAGTTGTTCTGAGAACCTCAAGGCCATTATCGCCGCCTGCACCCCTCCAAACTCCCAGTTGTTATCTCTGTCTTCATTCACAAGCCGACTAAGTTCAAACTTGACCAGATCTAGCCCATGAAGCAAGTTACGAAAGTCATAAACGTTGAGGTTGGGCCTCACCGATGCTCTCTGCGACACTATTCGTGGCCTCGGTAACGCGTGATTGTAGGTCGGCTCGCCACTGCCATTGCTAGCGAACGACCTCGTCTCCACCGTCTCAGGAGCCAACACTCCTACTTTGGACACCTTTGCCATACTAATTGATCTGACCAACTCTACATTTCTGGAGGTTTCAACCATAGAGATTTCAACCGTAAGTGCATCTTCTTCTCATTCTTGTAATACGCATTTTTGGTGCTCCAGATAGTTCGATTCTTTATTAAAACTGCTCCTAAATTCTCGTATTGTCTGCAGGATTCGATCTTGAGTTTGTAGGGATTGTTCTACCGTCTCTCTGATTTTAAGCAGAGATGCAATAATTTCCTTCAGTTCCATGGATCGATGAAATCGATGCCAAGAAAGGACTAGCTCTGGATACCATTTATAACACACCTGATAGGTAGTATTTGTATAACTAAAAAATATGAGAGAAAATGTAAAAATAATGGTCAAATTCGAGGTTGACCTAGCCTCCAAGAGAGAGAAAAGATAATAACATAACATTTTCATTAATAATTCTGGATAGCCTTACAAGTCACTCATTCTACCATATATATGACTTCTCTCTTGGGCCACAGGCCACTTACTCCAACGGTAACATAAAACCACAATCACAATTATCTAACAATAAATAGGCCATGACCCAACTCAACAAGACTCATGCAAATAAACCCAACTATTAAACTCTTATTACTCAACCCAAGCCTACTATGACTTTGGTTCTTCCTATCTCTATTGCAGACGTGTGACACTTTTATATGTTAATATCATATACATGTATTACAGTGAGTGATTGGAACACATGATATTCCTTCTACATCATGTTTCCATGTATAAAAATCTATATATATATATATGGATCATGATTGGAACATTTCATAATATATTTGGTTTAGGTGATTTTATAAGATCATATCAACAATCCAGTTTCTGAGACCTTGTTGAGGGCCTTGAGGCTACTTTCATTCTGAAGCATGAAGATCGCCTTATATTACAGTGAACTTCCAGAATTTCAAGACATACAGACAAACGGAGTTTCCTCCTAAATGATTCCGAGTTGAATGCGACACAGAAGTCTTATATGTCATGCAACTGTGCAACAAAAGGAAAGGGGTACATCATATTTCCTAATTCACTTCAAACTGCAGTCTTAACCCAGAGCATTTAAACGCTCTTCAGGCCTTTATGCGAACTACAAATGAACCTGTTCAATATACAAGTCATAGGTTAAAAACAGCTTGAGCTACAAATGAACCAGAGCAATTTCTGAAATGAGCAACAAAATCAATTTAAAAACCATGAGAACTGGACTTTATGCCAAT
The DNA here is from genome assembly GCA_029856935.1 of Cyclocarya paliurus. NCBI lineage: Eukaryota > Viridiplantae > Streptophyta > Magnoliopsida > Fagales > Juglandaceae > Cyclocarya > Cyclocarya paliurus. The sequence goes on from CM056949.1 coordinate 36,216,540, forward strand.
TACAAACATTGAATGTCCATCCCATTGGACAGTTGCATGACATCATCGACAAGATGGGACAAAGGTGTTATTTGTCAGTTTTTAGTAGTTTGGAGATCAAAGTGTAAAAAATGTTCTACATAAAAGATGCAAAATATATTTTTCCCATACTCTAGTGTTTACCTATCATTTATGTTAAAGATATTTGTCACATTAAATGGCAAAATATCAAGAAATATATGAGATCTATGGTAGATTCAGCAGTCAGAACAAAATTTCAGATTCAATGAACATTGAACATTGCCACACTTTTGAGAAAGCAAGTGTGGCAACTAAACTATGGCTGTCCTCATAAACTAACATTGAAGGATTAGTGGCAGTTCATAACTGAAGGGAGATCTCACATATCAAAAAAAGGGAGATTAGTTATCAAAAAAAGAAGGGAGATCGAAGGGACTACCTGTAACTAAAATATTAGAATTCATAATCGAAAGAAGCTTAAGAAAAGAGAAAGACATGTAAAGCATCAGTAATTAGCATCACTAGATGTTCAAAAATAGGTGGAAGGACTCAAAAAAAAAAGTCTCAAATTGGTAATTAGAAACAAAGTCTAACATGACGGATAGGTTATGGAAAAACATATACAGGTAAAAGAGAAAATATGAAATTGTTGCAATCATGGTGAGAACCAGTAGTCAATTAACCAACTTTACCACAAAAAAGAGTAACCAAAGCTTCCATCACAACCAACGGAATCATAAAGCACGTTCACTGATGCATGGATGAAAAATAATGATTATCATGCAAGATGACCTTGATTGACTGAAGAAAGAGTATCGTGGAGTGCTTATAAAGGCAATGCAATGTGCATAAGAAAGTAAATAGAATCTAATGCACTCCATAACCAGTAACTCACATGCAGGAAGGCTAGATATATCCGCAGAAACTGCACAAGGAATTCCCAAATTTGAAAGAGCCCCCCTTATAATTCCACATGGGAAATACAGATGCATGCTTGTAGCCTGTGTTGCCTTGTTTTCAGTCACAGGCGCAGAATTATCTTGAGATAAATCTCCATCTTCAGATGATGGATCAATTGACATGCGAGCAAGCCAACGAAACCGATTATCTTGCAACACAAAGGTACCCTGTAAGACAAACAAAATCCATTTTGTTTTCATCAAATTCTCCTTATTTGGCCTAGTGTTCTTTTTTTTCTATCCAAATTCACACGCAGATATATAATCTTATTCACTTTGAATCTTTGAACTTACTTTATGATTGGTCTTTAAGTTGTCTATTTGCTTCTTGAAAAGCTCCGACCAGAAGTCCTTGCAGATAAACTTGATTGCCTCAAGAGTATCACTGAATCGAGGCCGCTCCATGGTATATCTAAAAGAAGTATAACTTAACTAGTTATTAAGCTGCATAAGAATCTCATTATCAAAATTTGTCTTTGTTCCCCCATGCTTCTATCTAGAAACCCATATAAGAGTTCAACTTGAATAAGAGAAGTTAATACTCAGAAAGAAATACACCAATGAACTCTAGATCAAAAAGCACTTCCGATAAAAACAGGTGGACAGTGAGATCAGTCATAAAAGCGATGAATTCGGAGTAGTAGATATCACAAAATAACATAATGCACAAATTCATACTACAAGAGCATTTGTGCACTAGGATTTACGTTTTCTTTTAGTTGCATTTTCTTTTAATTCAAACGGATTTTATGCCTAAATTCCATTTACTTGTGTGGAATCTAAGGGAAGGAAATAGAGTCAAAAGCCAATTTTTTTTTCCTATGCTCTCCAATTTCCTTTTTAAAAAACTAAGCTACTTTGTTCTAATAGACAAAGTGGAGTAGTAAGGACTTCAACTCTTTCTCAGGTCCCAAACAACAAAAGACACAAGATTCACATTTATCATTCATTCACGTTTCTTACACTTTCTCAGCAGCTGCACAGCTAATTACCATTTTAAGAGGGGAAAAAAGAGAGAAGCAACCCTTACATTCCTAACCCCCATAATTCAGAGGAACTCTTTCAGATCTAAGCTCAAACTTCAATTACTAGAAAACCCTAACAATATATCCAAAAAAACCTCACCTATACCCATGAGTGAAACGAAGAAATCAGAGAAAAAAGAGTCTTTAATAGGTTCTGGATGATGTGCAGAGAGGTGTACCGTTCGGAGAGCTGGTGGCCGACCTGGAAGCCAATGGCCTCGATACGACGGGCGGCGAGTTCGGGCTTATTAGCGTAGAACCGATCGCAGTACGATGACACCATTTCGGTGAGTAGACTATCCACGCAACTCTCTGAGACCTCCCTCCCCATCTCCTCTCTCTCTCTCTCTCTCTCTCTTCCTCTGAAGATTTCCAATTCGGGTTTCGCTTTTGCCATATACGTTCTCTAAAATGCAGAGCGGATTTGATCACTACGGGCGATAGCAATAGGCCCAAAGAATGTGGGCCTCAACAAAAGGGAATTCATTGGTGAACGGGCCCAAAGAAGGAGACAAGCACGGATTAGGCCTAATATTAGCTTGTCTTGTCACAACCTTTTCAGCTAACTACAAAATCAGTACATGTGTTTCCATATTTTTATGCATTAAAGTTTTAATTTTTACAAAATTGATATCTTAATTTTAAAAAGTTTGCAATTGGAGAAATTTCAATATTTCATTAAAAATCTAACAAAAAATGGTTACGTGACATACTAATAACACGTTTCAATCTTTGATTAATTGCAGTGGCATACTGATGCAATATGTTAATCAGTCTACACGTGGTATTAGTAATTATTCTAACAAGAAAATGACAGAATTACCTAATTATAAGTTTCTTTGAACTCATATGTCAATTTCGTAGAGTTGAAAATCTAGGTCTTGATTTTTAGAGATCTTGTTTTGCAGCATGTTATCTTTGAAGGAGATTCATCTCAAGTTGTTACTGCTATTTTAGTCAAGGAGACTCCTAATGATTGCTTTAGCCGTCTAACTTCAGAAATAAGGTCTTTGTTTTTTAATTTAGAGTGGAAAATTAGACATGTAAATGGAGTAGCTCATATTCTTGCTAGAGATGTTGTTTCTCTTACATAAGAATTGATTGACATTGATTCTACTCCTACATGATTTTCTGCTCATGTACAGGCTAAATGCCAACATTGTAACTGATTAAATGAATGTCATTCTGTTCTTTAAAAAAAAAAAAAATCTAAAATCTTATTTAGTATTAAATACTAAAATATTCGATGCAGTTTGACCTTTAAACTGATCATTCCCTAAATTTTAAAAATAAAAATTTTCATCATTGTATCCTTAACTTGATCATTTAGATCCTTCAGTTGATTTGTTAAGTAGAATTCTCTTTGATAAATAGACTCAACAAGTAGAATATATATTGCAAGTTGCAACTTCACTTAATCCAACCATTAAGATTATATCAGTTTTCTTTTATTGCAAACGGAAAGATATAGGTAGGATTATGGTATAGATCAAATCTTTAGATGGTTTGGGGTGAAAAAGAAAAATTATATGAGAGTTCATAGGTGAAAGGGCAATTTCCTTTTAAAGATACGGGACTTTATTCACCTATAGATTTTATTTATTTATTTTTTATAATTGTAGTTGGCTAGTTGCGCTGTTATATTTAATATTAAAATTATTCTATTTTCAAATCAGTGTATAGAGCACATTATTCATATTTTTTAAAGGATAAGATTTGATTTATAAAATTCAAATATTAAAATTTATCTCGTAAATCAAATTATGCCATATTAGCATTTTATTAGGTGTGTTCTACACACCGGCTCGAATATAAAGATTTTCTACAAATAGAAAGGATTCTTATAGGGCGGTAAAATAATAGTTCTAAAACTACAAATTGACAAGGCAAACACAATCAATTCTAAGAGGCTTATGAAAATGTAGTTTGGTTTAATTGGTACATAGCCTTGGGAATACACAAAATTTTTGGAATCAAATGCTGCCTATAACAAAAATTTTAAGAGGATTCTCAGCCAGAGGATTCTTGTTCTCGTTCCCTAAACAGAAAACCCCAGATTTTGTCCCAAACAAGTGCGCTAACATAAGAGTATTGCATTTCCCTTTTGGCTGTTGATCAAAGCAAGGGGGTTCATTCACACACATTTACTTTGAAAACCAAAGAAAATGTATACAGGAGGCATGTTTATAATCCATTCTGATTTCTGAGTAAAACTGACTAGCTAGATTGAACACTGACTAAAATATACCTCCCCAGAACATTTATTATGGGGGAAGGGAAGGGATTCGTGTACATTATGCCTCTAACTATCAAATATATTGTTAAAGCTTTGTGCAGTGCTTAAGGGTGTAAAAGGTATCCAACCAAAACACTGATAAGTGCCACCATACAAACAAATAGAAGAGGAAACCCGACTTGAATTCTCTTTATTCCTATTCTGCTCAACTCTGCCTGCAAAATACAGAAAGAGAACAGTAAATAATGCCAATGCCGGTAACAAGAAAGGAGCATGAAGTGACTGAGACAAGTTCAGGAATAAGATAGTCTCCCACCCCAGGAAAAAAAAAAAAAGCGGGAGGGGAGAGAGAAAAGATGCACAAGGAGTTCAGCATTGCATATTACAAAAAAAATGCTGCAATCAGTGAAAAAGTTCTAGTATAAGAAAGTTCACCCCAATCAAGATCTCAAGAAAACACCCATTACAAATTAGCATGTGACTGTTAGTGTGAGCACACTAATACATTATTAATTATCACTTTAGTTCTTTACAGTGATTCCTTCAATTACAGGTAACACTTTCTTTTTAAGATAACTTCACAAACCACTCCAGCGGTAGCAAAAGTAAATTTTAGGGCCCCCACAAAAGAGAAAATGGAATGAGAAAAAAAACAAATAGAAAACAGTTGCCTTCTAAGTTCTAAGCATATCCAAGAATAGGGATCTTCTCCCCACACAGAGTTGTTATAAGTTTCTCCGACTCCAAGACTTGGACATCATAAGAGGAAAAAAAAATCAAATTAAACTAAGATCCAGGAGAAATATAATCCAATTAGATCCTAAGAATTATTACTTCCATTAAATTCATTCTTCCTTTGAGGTAAGGCATCTATAGCTATATCATCCTAAAATAAGGCATTTACAGGGGATGAAAAAAGGCATTTGGAGGAGATGAACCATTCGTGTGCTACAGTAAGGACCAGAACCTAAAACTTAGTCAATACAACACTAGCAGCTCTGCACATGAGTCATTTGCACTAAATAACAACCACAAGCATTTCCAGGCTTATGGCACAACTCACCAACTTTAAGCATATCAAAAGAAACACTAGAGAAGAAAAGAATGTGGTTAAAGAAGTTACAAGTTTCTCCTTCAAGGCTTCTATATCTTGAATGCTTGATTTCCTCTCCTCTGTTAGCTTATAAATAGTATCTTCAGCCTGCAAAGAAATTCCAAAAACGTGATTATCAAGATCAAAAGAACACAAATTATCTGATGTAATTGGGGAGAAAAATTACACAGCTCTCCAATCATCTAAAAATTCGCAAGTTTCAAATATTAGATGAATCTGTTCAAACTTCATGGAAGAAAAAATAAGGGCCCCAAGCCAGTAACCGATGAGAATTACTAAAGAGCAACTTTCATTTTCATTACAGTCAATGTGTAGAATTCAGGCCTAACCTCTGATTGACAGGCAATTGGGACAATAGAACCTGCGGATGCATAATGATTCTAAAGAAAATAAACCTACCAATAACCAATCCATTGGGTCTTCTGACAAATGGACCTGGAACCAATGCATATAGTCTCAGGGGTCATATTAGTCGCTATCCCTACAACTGAAACAGATATTGAATAGTAGGTATGCATCCACAAATATGTTTTTTTTCAGTGATTTCTGATTGTCAGATTGATCAGATGAAATAGAAGACGGAAACTAAATTAGGGATTCAATGTAATAGACCATATTGTAGTAAAAAAAAAACAGAGAGAAGGGATACGAGACGGATTTCAATGAGCATGCTCTTGAGTCTTGATATGGTTCTAAGCAGAGTACTCCCATAGTCGAATTTCAGCATACAAGTTGGAGGCCCCAGTGCAGATATGTCACACTATGGTAATAAATATTAAAATAGATCCTGGAAAGACTAACCTCCCTTAGCTTTGATCCAAGAAGTTCTACTTTTGACTTCATCTCCTCAATATCTTTAACTATATTCAAATCCTCTACAATCTTTACAGAGTTTAACACCTCATCTTCTGCCAGATCAAATTCTGCATCCTTTTCTGGTTCATATTCTAGATCCTTTGCGGGCTTCAGTTCTGCAACCTTCGCTGGCTTCTGTTCTGCATTCTTCACTGTTTTCAACCCCACATCATTTTCTTGCTTTTGCACCTCATCATTAACCAATTCAGAGTTGTCTACAGCCCCAGCAACCTGACATAATAAAATGAGAGGCAACATATAACACTTTATAAGGTTCTGATCAGGACAAAAATTTGGAAAATTCTCAAAATTTTCAAATTGACAAATTTAAATTGAAGGGAACTTCACCACAATCAAATTCTATTTTCACCATCTGTATGAGTATATTTAGAGTAAAAAATCTGATCAATAAAATAGCTACAATGATGATGATGATCAGTGACTTGGTGATTATGAAGATATACTTTCTTGGTTTTGGACTCGACAAGTAATTGTAAAAGAAAGAATAAATTATCTGAAATATAAAGATGGCAGCAGTGGTGGTGGCAGAGGTTACACATGACAGATGGTGTAGGTGCAGACAACAGCTAGTGGTAATAAGAGTGCCGTAGGTGATCGAGGATATCACCACTCAAGAGACACTAACCACGTTTTCACTATACCCCAAAAGGTCTGTTCAAGTTAACATTCAAACTCCCTGAAATAATTTATAAAGCTTAATCACTCTGTCCTTTGAGGACAGATCTTTAGAATCACAATAATGGTCACAGCGACTGAGTGGTGGTGGAAAGAGTTTGAACAATATATCAAGGTTAAAATTACAAATTCAAATCTCTCCTCAAAGTCCCTAATCCAAACACATCATAAGCGAATTTGGTTCAATATGGTTATGGATGGAAACTCCATCAAACACATAACTGAAAATATACCGGAAGAATCCTTCCCTACTGGAGTGAAAAAAAAGGAAGAGAGAAAAGATATTTAACCCAACATTGTCAAATGGGAAGAGTTTCTCTAACCATTTTCATTGTTTCAACTCTACCCAAAGCTTGATTTTCCAGCTGGGAATCTTCATGATCCAGCCCCTGTTTTGCTACTCTATTAATTGGTGATAATGCCGGTGAATGGGGTGGGCTAACGAGCATCACTCTCAGTTTGTTCTCTTCGATGTACTTCCCACCATCTTTAGTGAACTGCCAAAACAATCTATGAGAAGCCAAAATAGAGATCAAGAACAACAAACCTACAAAAACTTACCATGCTAGACATGATGTGCTCATCAGTTGTTCCCAAAGGAACTATTATGCTTTGGATCAAGAACTTGTCTTTGCACTCCATATCAAGTGGAGCTGTCCGTTGAGCTTGCATTGTAACTATATTTAACATAAAAGGCGATGAAGATATAAACAATAAAAAAACACCATAAAATCAGAAATCAAAGTGAAAAGTAATATCCTAAACCAACATTTGAAGTCTCATCAGATTTTTCTTCTTCACATTGGACTTCGTGACATGTGATTAGCTTCTTTTATTATTTTTTAAAAAATACCTAATGAAATCCAAACAAAGCTTTATATATAGCTACCAAATAAAATCTCCAGAACTCCGCAAACTCTGTGCCTGCACCTGTGACTATGTTTCTGCATATGTGTGAAATGACATCACAGATAAGGATAATAGAAAAACTACCAAAGAGCAACAAGCCCACTGGGGAAGAGAATCTTCAGTTTCCAGGTCCAAAAATTGAAGTTACTTACAGCTTTTCAGTTCTCGCTCCATATTATTTTGTAAATCTCTCTCTCTCTCTCTCTCTCTCTCTCTCTCTCTCACAAGCACACACACACACACAGAGATTGTATCTGATATTTAACAACATTCAACAACAACCTGAAGTTGCATTCCAATTATTTGAGGTGGCTACCCAAATATTTTTTGGCAAACATGCTTACTACTAGCCTCTCAAAGTCAACCATATTTTCTAAAAGAATCCTGTTGGCTCGGTCGCTTTCGTTAGCTGTGCAAAGTAAACCCAGCAACTTCTCCCCTCAACTTTTCCCCTCAACTGAATAAATTGTAAACATCAACTCCTGAATCTGGATTAATGGCCATACTTCATGATATGAAACATAACGGACATAACTACAGTCTCTCAATGTAATTGATGAGATAGGGGAGAGGCATACCTGTAAAATCATAGGTTGACTTTGGCAAAACAATGCCTACATTTGGACGCACACTATACTTCTTAGGTGACGTAGTTTTAACCTGAGAATATTATATAGCTGTTGAGCATTCCATCTTACAACAAGATTTTATACTAAAAGTCTAAAACTCTTTAAAGCTGGGAAAAGAGAAACACAAGTTGAAGTGATTCACACCTTAAAAGCAACAGAGTGTTCAGTGTTATTGACAAGTCGAACAGAGCACGAGCTATGCTTTTTCAATTCAACTATTAAAAACAAGTAACTGAGACATGTTAGTCCATCAGTTCATATCTCAGAAGTAGATGGGTGCAGAAAAAAAAAAAAAAGAATTCAACTATCATTCTGCCAAGGAACAAGAAAAAAGAAGAAAGAAGATAGAAGTCAACCTATCCCTCGTATAAAATTACAACCATATATGAGAAGGCAAGGAGAAGAAATCTATGCATCTAATACATCTAACTTGAGACCACCAAAGTTAATCCAGATAACCCCATACAATGAACTAAGATGCAAAATGATGGAGTGAAGAGTTCATGACAAAAAAATAGCTTAAAAGCTCCCTTTGGGTAGGAGAAAATCACAAATGTTTTATTCACTATTCTTCAACAAAACAAGGCTTACGTGATCCTATTTAAATACAAGGACTCCTAATACCTTGCCCTTAACTTTACGGCTATGCCATCCTAAGGTGTTGCTAAATGGAAGGATCTTCTCGATGTCAATGAATGATAAAATCATAAACAGGACTGCACTATTAAAAAAATATAGTCCGTTTGCAGTACTCCTAGTCTGCACATCCAAAATAAATCTAACTCTGCCATGCATAGTTGGACTCGTTTTCATAATCTAACTCAACTTCTACATAGCTGTTGTTGTTTTTCCTTCTCCTTAGCAACTACAGATACAAACTCTATCACTGATCATGCGCATGGAGCAGAGCTAGAGTTAACTCTGACTCAGAGTCAAAGTCCAAAAATGACTCCCAAATCCAACCGGAGTTGAAGTTTGGTGTTCTGGTTTCAATAGAACTCAAGTAAGCCTTCATAATTCTTTCAGGTCTGTTTTCTTCAATTCTTCAGTGTTCAAATAGGTTATACAGGAATTCTAACAATAACAATGAAAGATAGACCAATATACCACATCAATAGAGCTCAAGAGAAAAAAGGCAGTTTATGACTTAAATGAGTCATCTTGTCATCATTGACTTACCCGTGAATTTGAGTTCCTTCGGTTGAATTTCTAAAAGTTTTGTACTCATTTCTCTTCTTCCAAATCCAAATCCAGTCCTTTCAGTATGCAAAGCTGGTGGCCAATGCCCAAGTCTCTCCTATCCTATATAACCACACAAAGAACAAAGAAGCCCACATGTCAAATACTTCAGATGAAATTAAACGAAATGCCCAGCCATACATATATGCATTTGTAAATAAATGCCGGGGTTACTCAGTTTGGTTCCTAAGAAAATTTATGGAAAGCAAAAAAGTTAAATAAATAGGAAAAAAAAATTGCCCAATTATTTTGGGCCCTAGTGGGGTGGGGGGTTTGCGGAAGTTTTGCACCTGTCTAAACTGAAAACAACTATTTCGCTAAGGTTTAAAAGAAGGAAATTGGAAAATTTGCAAGAATGATTCTGTTCCATTGTCCTCTGTTTTCTCAGCAACCAAACGCATAACACAACACCAAATTTAAACTCGTAGACTCATTCCAACTCAGGTCAATCATAACAATGAAGTTCAACGAGTTATGTTAGACGACAGCATGTTGAACCAGAAAATAACGAACAAGGAAAGGAAGAGCATTCAACGAAAAATTCAAAGTCCGACTCGGTTTCGACCCCAGATAAGTTCGGAAAGATAAAAACAAGTGCGATTTCAAGGCCCTTTTTTTCTCTTCTTTAAATTCATTCCGAACAGAACTCAGGAAGAACTCGAAAATTCAAACCTATTTTTCGTACAGCGAACCAAAAACGAAGCGTTGAGATTACGAGAGAGATTCAGAAAGCTTACCTCGCCGGTTTTGGCAATGAAACTTGGGGGGAGAAAGAAACAGAAATGAAGACGTTATAAAACTCAGCTGAGATTTTGATCGTTCAGGAAACCAGTCGGAGAAACGGTAGCGTTTGGAATCACAGAGAGAGAGAGAGAGCAGAAACTAAAAGATGGAAATGGAATATAGCGTACAAATGCCGCTTTTCATAGTTTATATAAGAGCAAGCTTTGGGGGAATCGATAAATTCCAAATTTCCATGCACAGGCCTCGGAAAACAGAGAAAATTGTCATTTTTTTGTAAATCGTTCGGGGAGAGAGAGAGAGAGAGAGAGAGTCTGTCACTTCGTTTGGTGGTCTGAAACACTGCTACTGCGAAGACTTGTTTGGAAGAACTCTTGGAAGAAAAGAAAGTGAAACAGTTAGAAAGCGAAGTCTTCTCGTCTCTCTCTAGTGGCTGTTGGTGGTGGACCGGTGGTGTTAGTTGTACCGACCAATTTAACCGAAACCCGTTTTTCCGGGTCGGATTTGGGGAGTTTTTCGGGTTTCAAAACCCGTCGCCAAACCAGTTCACGCTATCACCTAGAAAACTGCATCAGTATCTTCAATTCTCGAAAATGTCGCGTTAATATATGTTTTTCCAAAAGAAAGTCGCGGTAATATAGTCTGTTGTTTTATCATCGACAGTCCTTTAGAATTCTTAGGATGTTTTATGGAATTAATTGCGTACATAAAATATTTTTTACTACACTTTTTATAATTCTGTTTTAAATGTAGGGTAATCATATAATGTTTTAAAAAAATATAATTAATATTTCCGATGAAGTGGCATTCTCACTTTGGTTGGTTTTCAAAAAAATTGTGGAAAAAAAAGGTTATACAAATATAATTATTCATTCTATTGTAAAATTCCAAGAAGATTATACCAATTTAAAGGATTTTTGTTTTGGGGTTGTTGGTATCATGTATTGTGTACAGCAGGACATAAGTATTGACAATTTATTTAGTGTTTATTTTTAGTTGATATGAAGATTTTTATTAATAGTAATAAGTTGAAATGGTGGAGTGAGGTTTGTGGGGCTCAACTAAAATGAGTTTAGATATATTTGGATGTTAAGATGAGTTTAAATGTATTTACGATAAGTTGAATAGATCTCATGTGTAAAGAGATATTGAGTTAAAAAATATTGGAGTTACACATGTAAAGAGGTCTCGAGTTGAGTGATGTTTAATGATTTGTGAATTGTATGTTTGGATGTTCGGTTAAACTTAAATTTGAACTCAACTCAGATGGGTTGAGATGAGTCTATATATGTTCCAAACAAGGCCTTTAAGGATATGCTAATCATAATTCTTTGTGCAAACAAACAGCCAGCATGTATGATAAAGACAATATATATTCGGCGGATTTTATGAAGAATGGCCATCCAAGAAAATATATATATATATATATATATATATATATATATAGCTGGAATTAATAAATATTACTTGGTTTTGGTTTGTCCTGATGCATAAAATGCTAAAAATTAATGAACTTGCTGGCATTTTTCTTAATTTTAGGATCATTTCCATTTATCCTTCATACATGGTATGTAATGCATGTGTGTGTTTGCAGAGGTCCTATGCATCAAAATAATATAAACCTTCCTTCCAATATGTTATATGGCTGTCAAACTTAAAAGGATCTTTGTGCAGAGTGCTTTATACTTTCACCTTTGTGTAAAATGTAAATTTCCCTTTTTTTTTCCTCTTTCCTTTATGGTTCCTCTGAGAAAGTAAATAACCTTTTTGTACCAAAGACAAATTAAGTTGGAATATCCGTCTCATCTCTCATGATCAGTTTGTACTGCAGAGCCTAATTGGCAAAATAGCAGCACAAAGTATAGAAGGATTTAGGGCCTTTCTTGTTGTTTGACCAAAACATATAGGATTTTGTCTAATGTTTGGAGTGGAGAGGAGATCTAGTTTTGCTTTAAGCCTTGTAACTGGAACATGCTTGCAACTACATGTAAGCAGTCAAAAGAGTGCACGTGAAAAGGGTCCCAAACCCAGCTTTTGTGTTGACCAAAGATATCATGATGCTGTTACTAGGTTGTTTTAAAAGATCATGTAGACCTCTTAGAGCAATGCATGATTGCATGCAGCTAATTCTAATCTCAGGAAATCATTTCATGATTGATAGCCTTTTTCCCTTTTCTCTTTTCATAATGGGTCTGAACTTATTTATATCTATCTATCTCCCTGTTATCTTTTGCCAATCAATCAAGGAGGAAAGGCAAATGGCACAAAATATATATAAATTAGCATTGGAATGTTGTATGAAATGGCCATATATAATTCAGTCTATGTGATAAATTCATGCATGATGCATCTACCTATTCATTACAATAATACAACAACAAGAATGAAAACGATATACAACCAACTGGGTAGTTGAGAACTTGGGAAAGAGTATGAGGAAGTTAATGACTGGCCCAAAGCAAACTGCATCAACCGGCCTTTTCTCTCTAGCACGTGTCTCTATAGAACCGCGTACCACTGCCCATTTCCTGTACCCACCAAGTTGCGAATCTTGCGATCAATCTGATTCTGATTATTTTTTACGAATAATTTTATATTGTGTGGACAAAATTTTAGACATATTTATAAAGAATGAACAATCTTATTTTATAGAACCAATTTTATCATATGAGTTAAGCTATTTAGTTATATTTTTATATCTTGTAAATAAGGATGTTCCTAAAAAGAAAGATGTAACTAACTATATCCATAGAACATGTCACAACAGTTGATCGTAGCTACAGAACCTTAATTTAAACATTATGGCCACAAACTACATCTTCTTAATCCAGCTAGCAGTTGGACTATTGCGAAACCATGCACTTCCTTTGATGATTCCCTCCTTAGAAAGCCAATATATGGGTGGAGAACTAGGGTCCATTACTATTTTTCTTCTTCTTTCTTCCTTCTTCTTCATGTTCTACTTTGGTTGGAACCGACACATTTGTTGGGAATTCCCACTCACAGATCTTCTTGTATTTTTCATCTAATTTTGATGCAAAGTTGGTTAAAAAAACTTTGAGCTTCCAACTTCATAATATGTATATGTATGTAAAAATTCTCATAGCAGACCGAATTCAGGTATTTATAAAAATATAGCATCAACCCTGGTCCATCAATACTATTACTACTAGAAGAACCACAGTAGCACCGATGAACGAATTGGTAAGATCCCAATCCATTGTTGACCAATGAATCATCATCAAGATGGTTTTGTAAAAAGGAGACCTGAAGAAGAGATAATAGTATATTTGAAAGCTCAAGAAAGCTGAAAGCGTATTCACTCTTAAAATGATGAAATATCCTGAAATATGGTACCTCTAGCTCTAGAATTTGTATATATAAGGTTCTTAATACTGACAGGTAAGGAAAGATCAATCATCATTTCAACTCTAATTATCCTCTTATTATCTTATAATGTGGCATTAAAAGAAATGTTTATAAATAAAATATAATAAATAATTATCAATTATCTAATATCATATTATAAAATAATAAAAATTAAAATGATGAATAACATTCCTTTTAAGTTGAGGAAATCAAGTTTCATCGCACCAATGTATCAATACCCACGTGGTACATTGGAATTCTCAATATATGCGTATCCTACCCTAGTGGTGTTTTTTAATGAATTTTGCTACACAACTTCTTATTATTCACTCACATTCCACACTCCACATTTTTTAATATTTTTTAATATATTTTTTTTAATATATATTTTTTTAAATATTTTAAATTTTTTATTCACTATTTATATAAAAAATATTTGATAATTTAATTTGGTAGCCCAGGTTTTTTTATTATTATTAAACCGAGTTATTGCTCTAATAAATTCAAAAAGAAGAAATGAGATGTCAAATACATCTCCCCTGTACTTTCAGGGTGACAAAAGTTCAACCCACTCACTAATATCCACTCCATTTTTTTTTTATTATACAAGTACTAACGTCCACTCCATCAAAGCCTACCACCCACTTTGGCCATTTGAAAGGACGTCACGATGGTCCATAATCGGAGTTAAAGTTAAACACTCACATCGACTCATCTTCTTAGGTTCTTCTTCTTCTTCTTTTAATTTAATTGAAAATTTCTAATTATATTGCTTGAAAAGAAAGAGTTCCAAAGCAGATGATGTTGCACTCTCAGTTGCTTTGAAGGCAAAACCACCGATCACATCCCCAAGATTTGGAGCATTATCTAAAGACCGACTTCAAAACAAGATAATTCCCCAAGTTCACACCATCAAAGGCATGCTTTAATGCCCTGTCGGCACATGACAGCTCAAATCAAATCACACTTTGGTGGGTGAGGAGCAATCTTAGGCTTTGTTTTGTCAGATAATTGAGATAAAAAAAATTAAATAAAAAAATTATGAAAATATATATTTTAATATTAATTTTATTTTAAAATTTGAAAAAATTAAATTATTTATTTTATTTTGTGTAAAAATTTAAAAAAAATATAATAATTAGATGAGTTAAGAAAAATTGTCAAAGACTCAAAAGTTAAAATAAACGAAGATCTCCCTCTTCCAAGCTAAGTACCAAATCAGATTCTTTGGTAAGTAGTACATTTCAATTGAAATATGGGCATATTTCTGACAGACGACAATATAGAAGACAACAGCAAAAGGTGAAGATAAAAATTGCTCTCTTTTTCGACTCTAAACCACCATGATGTTAACATCACATCAAGAATTCTTAAGCATTTATAATTTTATTCATTCCTTGCCAGCATTAATTGCACCGTTACGTCCAAAAACAATCAATGCAATGCACATTCAATGCAGAGAGTAACTGCAGAATATAAAAGATACAATTCATATTATTAGCTGTGAATAGAGAAACATCATTTCTCTTGCATATTACAAAGAGAGAAACAAAGAAAATAGGAAGCCATACAAACTATGATAACACATCGCCCGCATCTCAACGTTCTCAGGTTCTATTACATATTTACTTCAATATACAGAGTATGACAACTTGTCATATTGTGATGCAGAAGTCACCACATCACTCCCAATCAGCATCAAAGAAACCAGCATCTTTCATTTCTGAGTAGTATACATTTTCTAAAAGCAAATCTTCCTCCTGTGGTCATCAAGAAAACAACGATAAAAAATATATATATATATATATAAATATATAAAAGAAGAAAGGAAGATTGAGGTCAAACAAGACAAAAATATTGGAAAAAAAAAACAAAGTATGAATGATGACGATGACCTGGAAGAAGTCAGCCAGGAATGTTACATATAGAAGAGGAAGATAGAAGGCATGGTAACAGACAATCGTGGCGCCATACAACCTATTTCAGAAAATTAATTAGAAAATTATTGGAAAAATGACACTAAACAGAAAGTTTCAAAGAGATCGCTTAAAAATTACCAGAACCCAAAACCAGCCCCATTTCCAGTGAGGGCACAAGCAAACAGTGCGAGAGCATTCATTGCGCACATGATAACAATATAATTGTAGAATGCAGGTCTTGCTGCAAAGAATTCATTTAAAAAAAATTAATGATAAATAAAGTAGGCAGATTAAACGCCCATGAAATTGATGTTTATAACCTTTTGTATACATAAGAAAGACTTACCAGGTAATCTTTCTCTCCACTTGGAATGATACATAAACAGTATCAAGCCATAAACCGCAGTCAGCACCAGTCTATGAATAACCCACAAGTTCCACTTTGTCGGATGTGTATGATCATTGCTGTCAATGAACAATGGGATCCCAAATCCAAACAGATAAATTGCCTGAAAGAGGAAGCAATGGAAGATCCATTATCAAATGCAAAATTGTGTCCATTAACAAATTAACTTTAGAAGAAAAAAATAAAAAAGAACATAAGCAATACTTCAGTACTAGCATTAGCAAGTCGTTCAATATCACATGCAAAAGCTTCTATACTATGACTTAGAATTTAGAAATGACATGGAAGTTTGTTTGTCCATCAATCTACAAATTGAGAACTAGAAATGCAGATTTGCTGTTAACACAGCTATAAGACGAAAGGAAATTATGCTCTGTTGCCCATAAAATGTTTTATATCATTATCATCAGTAGAAAAGCTGTCGTTTCTTACAAGTAAAGGGGTATTTTTTTTTATAAGTAAACGGTAGTATTAATAAGAATAGGCAAAGCCTAGGTATACAAGGTGGTATACAAGAGATAAAACCTATCTAGTTTTGCTAAAAAAGAAATAAGAAAATCATATACATTTAGGCCATTAAAATCTATAGCAATAGCCCAAAGAAATAAGGTGTGGAAAAATAAAATTCTAAAATCCTCTATTGTCCACTCCTTATGTTCAAATGTCTGCTCATTACGCTCCCGCCATATGCACCACATAATGCAAATAGGAACCATCTTCCTCACAGCCTTGATTTGTGGAACACCACCCGACATTACCCAGCTGCCCAATAACTCTACCACTGTAGCAGGCATCACCCAATTTAACCCTATTCGAATGAACACGTCACTCCACAAGGCTCTAGCTGTCTGACAATGTAGCAAAAGATGATCCACTGTCTTGCCAACTTTCTTGCACATACAATGGAATAATAACCCGACGCTTCTGTAGATTATCAGTGGTCAGAATCTTACCCAGAGCCGCTGTCCAAGTGAAAAATAGTGCTTTAGGAGGCGCCTTATTCCTCCACAATCCTCTCCAAGGGAAATGAGTATTTGGAAGCAAAGTAAAGGAGCGAACCAAAAAAACACCCTTACCTGTCGGATTCCACCACAACTTATCTTCACGCAATCCAGACATCCTCGAAGAGTACACTTGACTGAAAAACGCCTCAAAACTGTTTAGTTCCTAGTCTTGAGCTGCTCTACTAAAGGTGACATTCCAATGGACCTGATCCCCTGAACGAACCATGAGATCCACCACTGAAGCCTCTTGATCACATGCTACACAAAAAATAGAAGGGAAAGCGTCTGCTAGAGCCTCCTCCCTACACCATATGTCCCTCCAAAATTTTATACAAGTACCCTCCCCCACCATAAATTTAGTATGTTGAGAAAACACCCCCCCATCCATGTCGTATGTACTTCCAAACCCTCACCCCATAAGAGCCATTCCACTCTCTAGTACACCAATCCCCCCCGCCCCCAAAAAAAAAATCCTACCATATTTGCAATCAACCACTAATTTCCATAGAGCTTCTGGTTCCAAATTGTATCTCCAAAGCCATTTCCTAAGCAATGCCCAATTAAAAGTTCTCAAATTCTTTATCCCCAACCCACCTGAAGGAATTGGTCTACACACCTTATCCCAACTTACTAAGTGAAACTTGAATTCATCTGCCATCCCACTCCATAAGAAATTCCAATAAAGTTTTTCGATTCGCGCCACCACACTAGCTGGAATTGGAAATAAAGATAGAAAGTAAGTTGGTAAGTTAGAGAGAGTACTCTTGATAAGAGTCACCCGACCTCCTTTCGACAAATACAATCTCTTCCACCCAGTCAATCTTCATTCTATTTTCTCAATAACTATGTTCCAAATAGACAAAGCTCGCGTTGCAACCCTCAATGGTAATCCCAAATATGTCATAGGGAGAGAAGTGACCTTACACCCAAGAGTGTTAGCCAACTACTGAGAAATACTGACGTTCCCGATAGGCACTAACTCTAATGTATCGAAGTTAACTCTCAAACCTAACGCTGCTTCGAAACAAAAAAGAAGTGCCTTCAGCGCCCTATGTTGGTCTTGCTCTACATCACAAAAAATTAAAATGTCATCTGCGAATAATAAGTGGGAGACCGAGATAAAGCCCCTCTGCAAATCACCCACTAAAAATCCAGCCATAAAACCATGACTAACCACAGCCGATAACATCCTACTCAAAGCTTCCATGACAATAACGAATAGAAGGGGGGACAGGGGATCACTCTGTCTTAAGCCTCGAGAGCTGTTGAAAAAATCCTCTAGATTACCATTGATCAAGATTGAAAATCTTGCCATTGAAATGCACCATCTGATCCATATACACCACCTCTCCCCAAAGCCACATCTCTTCAATAAGTACAAGAGGAATTCCAGTTTACATGATCATATGCTTTTTCCATATCTAGTTTACAAATAATACCTAGAGTGCTAGACTTTAACCTACTATCCAGACATTCATTGGCTATTAAGACCGAGTCCAGGATCTGACGACCTCTTACAAAAGCATTTTGTGGCTTTGAGATTACTTTATCAATTGCCACCCCTAACCTGTTAGTTAGCACCTTTGAAATGATTTTGTATATCCCATTAATGAGGCTAATGGGCCTAAAGTCCTTCAATTCCAAAGCTCCGGATTTCTTCGGGATCAAAGCAATAAAAGTAGCATTCAAGCTTTTCTTGAATTTTCCAGCCAAGAAAAGCTCCTACAACACATTCATAATGTCATCTTTCACCACCTCCTAACAAGTTTGAAAAAACCCCATCGTAAAACCATCAGGGCCTGGTGCTTTATCCTTCACCATCTTTCGGTTCACATCCAATACCTCATCTTCCTCAAAAGATCTTCCCAACCAGGAGGTTGTCTGTGGGTCAATGGACTCAAAACCAAGTCCATCTAGGTTGGGCCTCCAATCCTCATTTTCTATAAATAGATGTTCATAGAAATTCACCACATGTTCCCGGATCACAGGGGCCTCTGTGCAATCACTACCATAGATTTTCAGCATCTCAATAGAGTTAGTTCTCCGATGAGAGTTAGTCACTTTATGGGAGAATTTTGTGCTTCAATCCCCTTCCTTCAACCAAAGTGCTCTTGACTTTTGTCGCCAAGAGATCTCTTCTAAAGCTAAGACCCTTTCCAACTCTGATGCCAGTGCTGCCTTACGTGAAACTTCCTCTAGGGTAAGAGCCCTATCCTCAATAATCCTTTTAAGATTTTGTAATTCCTCCATTAGAGTTTTCTTTTGCTCCCCTATATTTCCAAAAGATTGGAAATTCAAAGCTTTAAATTACAAGTAAAGGGATCTTATTCATGAAAAAAGTAAAGAATTACCTTTAGAAGTAAATCCAAGCCAACAATAAGACCCGAGACAACAAATGTCCGTGTCAAAGCTTCTAACCCGCTCACGTGATTTCCTTGGAATAAAAAGGCCACCAAGCTTACTTCTAAAAATAGCATTCCTGATGTTGTAAATAAAGATAAGACATTCCATGCTAGTTCTTTTCCTGGAGTGCACTCCCAAGCCTGTGTCAACAAAGAGAATAGAGTTCTTAACCAAAACAACAGGAAATGTCAAGCAAAGAGGAATCCGGATGAAACCAACAGGATTCAGTAGCAGCCCCAGAGATGTGAGATAGAACTTATACACATTTTGATTGTTGGAAAGTCACTTCATTGCACACTAAAAATCAGATTAGGAAAATTGGATGGTGATTGACAAACAGAACAAAATCTCACTTCACATATTATAAGGAGGATACTATTAGTGCATTCTTACAAGATATGAATATGCACGTAGATCAAAGTCTACACACGTTGGAACCAGAATTGAATTATAAAATAAGGGGTTAAGAAACAATCAAGATTCAAGGGCATCAGCACCATGTGGCCAACTGACCATGGAAGACAAGTGGACCTTAACTAAAATCATTTTCACCTTTTATATTTATATTCTAAACTGAACTTATTTTCCTATGCTTAACTAGAAATTTTTAACTTTTTCATATTCCTCTTCTGAACTTATTTTCAAATGTAAATAGGATCTTTAAGTTTAACATTATTTCTTCTTACATGCATTCCGAACTACTTTCGATTTCTTTCACTAATTGCACCACCAAAGGCAACCATGGAAATGTAGAATAAGCTTTTATCAACATTACATATACCCCAAATCATCCTTGCATGCTTCAAAGTGCACAATCAGCAGCTAAAAACAGTTGCCAATGGAATTTGGAATATCAACCACCCTGCAATCAGATGAAACCCCCCCCCCCTTTATGAGTAGCAATCAGATGAATAATGAAACCCCAAGCTCTGTTTCCCATATAATTTCCTCCATCCACCAGTCATGATCTATGATAAAAGCAAAATTTTACGGGTAAAACTAAGTTGATAGCTATTAAATGAAGCCAAGTTCCGATTCTCCAGCAGTTTATTTTAGCATATATTCGCATCACCTAATAACTAGCCCAGATAGAGCATACCGAACACAAGTACTGTAAACCGAACAAAAATATCCCAATACAGCCACCAATAGCTAAATGTAAATAATGCAAGAAAATCCATACAAAAACCAGCACAAATAAGCTTTTCAAACCCAGAACCCATAGCAGGTTCAAGAACCAAGCAGAAACGACCACAAGTTCAGCTTCTAGTTACTAAATCTAAAAATACGAAGAAACCCCAAATAGAAACCAAGAAAATGAGCTTTTAAACTCGGCTACCAAACAAAAAAGGCAATAAATTGAAGAGCCCAAAATGAAACGAGAAGCGAAATTCTTTCATCTACACATAATTCCAAAACCCGAAACCTGAAAAGAGCACCAAATCAGATTGAGCAAGCTAACAAGCCACAGGCACGCATAGTACGCAATTATAACGTAGGACCGTCCATGCGATAGCTTGGAGAAGCTCTTCCTGGCTTGAAAGGACAGGTAAAGGATGAAGAGAAGGGAAGCGAGCATGAGTGCCACATTGTGCCAGAAGCCGTGGCACTGGAAGAGCCAGTCGTAGATACTTGGACCCGAAGAGGAAGATGTCGGCGTAGTGGTCGAGTTTGAGAACGAAGAGAGTGAGAGCGATTCCTGGACTGCTCGCATTCTGGGAGAAAAGGAAAACGAAACCCTAATTTGATTGGGGAGGATACGAATTTGGACAACCCTAACACAAGGTTCAGTAGAAAGAGAGAAACCTTGTTGCAAAGACACGTGAAAGGCGAAGTTTTCGATCGTCAATTTTCTTAAATTTTTATATAAAATATAATAAAAAATTTAATTTTTTTAAATTTTAAAATAATAATAATAATAAAATTAATACTTATCTCACTAGTCAAATCTCCATGTTCGGATTGAGAATTACTATAATTAATTTTATTTTATCATTATAATTTTTTTAAATTTTTATACAAAATATAATAAATAATTCAATTTTTTTAAATTTTAAAATAATAATAATATTATAATAATATTTTATTTTATTATTCATAAATCATTTCAACTCATCTCTAAATCCAAACGAAATAAATATCTCGTTTGTTTTTACATATAAGATAAAATGAAATGATATAAAATAAAATGTATTGAGATTAAAGTTAAAAGTTAATAAAATATTATTAAAATATATATTTTTAATATTATTTTTATTTAAAATTTTAAAAAAAGTAAATTATTTATTTTATTTAATATAAAAATTTTAAAAAATTATAATAATGAAATGATATGAAATAAATTGAGAAGAAGTATAAAAAAGATAAAGAGGCTTAGCAAGCAAAATGAAAGGACGTGTATTTTTAGAATTCGTTCTTGTGCTTGAAAATAGAAGTTAAATAAAGAGAACTCCAACATAAATAAATAGATTATATAAAAGAAAATTTATAAATTGATATAGATTTATATAATTTGTTAAATTTATTTTATAATATAAATAATTTATTATATTAAATGAAGTTAATTTATAATTTATTTTTATATAATATTTTTGTGACTAAAATATCATTTTAAAATAAAATTATATGTTTGGACATAGTGAAAAGAATTTTGCCATCTGTTTTGGTCCATCGTTTATTCGTTACTTTGAGAGAACACTCTTCCATAGATGTTGACACGTTAATTTGCACCTCATCTTAGATTTTATAAATGTTTTAGCTATAAAATAATTTTATAAAAATAAACTTATAAATTGAAATGATTTAACGTGGTACTTCAGATTATAAAATTATTTTTATTATAAAATAAATATAAAATATCATGTAAAATCATGTTAATTTCGTTAATTCTCTAATTAGCTAGAGCTGTTATTGAGCATTCACATGTTAGAAAAATATTTTTTTAGAAGGTATGGATAGTGAGTTGAAATGAGATGAGTTGAAATGAAAAATGAATAAAATATTGTTAAAATATTATTTTTTAATATTATTATTATTTTGAGATTTAAAAAAGTTGAATTGTTTATTATATTTTGTATATAAATTTGACAAAATTGTAATGATTAGAAATGAGTTCAAAGTCTTTTTGTATCCAAACTTCCTCTAAGGTTATGTTTGGTTATTAAATCAAACTCAATTTATTTTAAATCAATCATTTATAGGTACTACTACTTTTTTAATTTTTTATAAAAAAATTTAAACTCATATTTACATATTTCATACATTTCAATCTAAAAAGTTAAACTCATCTCAATTTAAAAAAGTTAAACTTATCTTAATGGCAGTAGCGGAACTCTGAAGGGCAGTCATGACCCTCCCAAAAGTTTGAAAAAAATATATATTAATTTTTTATGATTTAATAGGATGATATTAATCTCATCTTTATGTTGGCCCCCTCTACAAAATTATTTTGATCTTATAGATAGGGGTGGGCAGCGGGGCCCCGCCCCCGCTGCCCCGCCCCGCTTCCGCCCCGCCCCCGCATGGTCGGGCGGGCTACCCCGCTCCGCACATGCGGAGGCGGGGTCCCCCGCCCCGCATGGAGAAGGATCAGCGGGGGCGGGGGCGGGATGACCCCAGCGGGGCCCCGCCCCGCCCCCCGCTCCGCACTGCATATATAAATTTTTTTTTTATATATTTATATATATAAATATATAAATAAATATATTATATATAGATATATACAATTTATTAAAGACTTAAAATTGTATTCAAGTCATTGGATTGTCTTGGCCTCCTAGGCCAACCTTTATATAGGAGGCCAAGGCAATACAATAGTCATCCTTGAGCAATGTGGGACTTACTACTAAGTCCCACATTGCTCAAGGATGACTATTGTATTGCCTTGGCCTCCTATATAAAGGTTGGCCTAGGAGGCCAAGACAATCCAAAATTTAACTCTAATGAGTTTAAGATTTTTTTATATTTATAAATTTTAATTTATTATTTAAATTATATTATAATTTGAGTCTAAAAAAATATTTTTAGACTAATTTTTTTTTTTAAAACACAAGGGTTGGGCTAGGCGGGGGCGGGGCGGATGGGGGGTTTTCCCCCGCCCCCCGCTAGCGGAGCGGGGGACCCCGCCCCCGCCTCACGGGGGCGGGGGACGGGGGGAAAACCCCCATCACCCGCATGGTGCGGGGCGGGGTGCGGGGGAGGGTACCCCCCGCCCCGCACCATGCGGGTATCACCCCTACTTATAGATTAATTACTTATAAGTCCAATTTAAAAAAATTTGGTTATATACTGTAGAAAAAATTGTATAAAAATATAACAAATTTTTTTTTTATTATAGTTTTAGCTTTGCTTGGCCTCCCCTAAAATAAATTCTTGGTTCTACCATTGCTCAATGAGATCCATAAAATATTATTATTCACAACTAAACTTTAACCCATCTAACATTAAGCCTAGTATTATTCCACGTCCAAAATCTTGAACGCAATCACAAGAGTATAGGTATCGATGTAAAGGACTTAGAAAAAAGTCTACCAAACTTCCGGTTTGTGGGTCGCACACCACACTCCTGATGTGGCAAACTCGATTCCTATGTCACGGTTCAGTCACCCACTTCTCTCAGACTTCTCTCACTCGCCTCCCTACTTCTCCCTTTTCTCATCACCAAGACAATGAGCCAACTGCCTCTTCTCCCAAATCTCCCGCACGCAGACGCCCACCCCAGCCAGCACCCTAGCAACAGATAACTCCCCCTCAACCCAGCCCCTTCAAGTCACTCACCCGTGAAACCCTAAAAGATTTCTTCCTCACCTCTCACCCCGGCCTTTTCTTCACTTTTCTCACCCTTAAAACCCCTCGATCTCGCTCTCAAACTCCATACGGTGTGTTGAGCTTCTATTGTAAACTCCTCACATTACGGTAACACACGTTACGCATTTTTTCCAAAATAAATTACACAAATTGGAGAGGGTTTACTTTTATGTGACTATATAAGTTGAGTATCGCTTTTTTCCCCCTTTTTTTCAGGTTTTTATGGTTGTTGGGAAAAAGAGAAAAATTTGGTGGTGGGTATTGTTGGAGCTAGGATTCGTGGTTATTTAGATGTGAAAAATGAAAAAAGGTTTACCTTTAGTAAAATCTATCAATATATAGTCTGTAACACACCCTGTGGGTTGTTTGGTAGCTAAGAAACCAAAGAAAAATTATGGTTACTACAAGATGAAGCATATTAATTTTTTAATAAGTTAAGCCTTATTAACGATCAAAATACGGTTTCTTAGATTATCACCATCATCAATAATATTATCATTTGCATGTCGTGAATGAAAAATATTTAATTGGCCTAGATGTCTCTCTTCCTTTTGTTGGTTTAGGCAAGAAATGAGGAGAATTTTGATAACCAGAGACTTAGAACTTAAATTATATGCTAAATAGATGTAGGAGTTGATGAAAAGTTCACATTTTAGAGGTTGGTGTAATTGTTTGGTCTGAAGAGTTAAACTAATCTTTGGGTGTTTTTTTTGGATGCTTTGGAAGTGATGATATATTTTATCAATGTTGTAAATTAAATTTAATGTCTGCTTTAAAGAGTTTGGTATGATAAGATCTCTACATTTTTTAAGAGTGTTCATGTGTTTTGGTATCTTGTAAATGGACTTTAAAACTCTACATTTTTCGTTTATATCCTTTTCATTGCATTCCTATTAATAAGTTTGGTCTATGAACAAGAAGGGAGGTGCTTTGTTGTGGATGTTCAGGTTTCTTATCGATTTATGTAGGAAATGCCAATTTTTTGGTGCTGATATATTATTGGCTTGAGTATCCAGTTATAGGCAGAAGGATAAATTTTCAACCTTTATGTTTACCTTATTCTTACTTTCTGGCGACATCTCGTCAAAGGGCGTTCTTTTTCATTTGTTTGATACTTATTTCATTCTTTATATTGTTGGATACTGCTGCCATGGCCTACTCAATTAATTGAGGCAATAAAAAAAATTGCGAAACAAAGCAGTGAAATTACTTCAATTTCCTCTTCTCATGCTACTATATATAGGATGCCATGGATTCTTTGATGAGGGGAAGGACTGTTCTTGTCATCGTACACAAGCTTTCAACAGTCAAAAGTGCAGACTGTGTTTCTGTTATATCAGATGGTCATATTGCTGAAAGCGCCACCCACAAGGAGTTACTCAGCTAGGATGGAATATACACTGCATTAGTAAAGAGACAATTACAAACCCCAATTACTACACTGTAGTTTAAAATTGTAGATAAAACTACAGGTAGTATGAATGAATGAATCAAAATAATAGGTGAGGCCAAATTGTTTGAAATTCCAATGTTGGCTTCTCTTGCATGCTTGTTGTGTAGATTGTGTAAATGAAGTTCTTGATCTCAAATTATTATCAAGTCCACTTCCTACCTATCGTGCTAGTTTGAAATGTAAAGAGATTGTTTGGATCGTAACATGTATGCTATATGCGAAGAATTATGGCAACTTATTATGTTAAATCCCTAGACACCATCACCTATTTACACGTGATAGGTGGTTATTTAAATGGTGAAAGATTTACAAAGAAATTCCTATATTTAATCCGGTTTGAGATCATTTTCTTATGACTGCAAGTTTGCATTTAGAAAAATTTATCCCATCCCAAATACTTGCAAGTGGCAATTTGTCTGGTCTAAGATGGCAAAAGTTGTCCCCGATAATTGAGCTAAAAAAATAAATAACAAATGACTCGATTGCATTTATTTCAAGAGACGAGGCAATACAAAAAGATAATGCAAACCGACAAGCCAAACTTACCACCATTTAGTAACACCACTACAGGAATACAATTTTGCAGCGGAAGACTTCTTTGATCTTTCATCATACAACTCTCTCTCTCTCTCTCTCTCTCTATATATATGTATATATATAAATAGTTTTTTTTTTGTTCTTTTTAAGCGATGCTTTTATTTAATAATTGGTAGAGATAAAAAGATGAATTAGCAACTCCATTGAGTCAAATAAAATCACAAGGCACTTGCTGGCTAATTTTAACTTACAAGTATTGGTTTTAACTTACAAGTATTGGAATCTAGCACCTACGATTATTGCTCATAAAAAGAAAATTAACGAGCGACAACAAACGTGGAGTTCTAGCTCCTGAATCATCTTGGTATGGTGGGAGAGGTAAAACAGAATGTATTCAATCACTTTCAGCACCTAGCATAAACAATACATTGCAAGAAAAATTATATTCATCAAATTTGTAGAAGAAATCCAAAACCTGTACAAAACAAATTACATCCATCAGCTCTAACATTCAAAACTACATTGATCAACTGGCAAATAATTCTCCAAAATATATAACCCATAATTCGCCTACGCATTCACATCCGTCTATTCTTAAAATCAAAATAATTACACCAAGCTTGGATACAATAATTCTCAAACCACTACAAACAGTAAAATACTAAGTTTGGATATAACCCAATGCCAAATAGATTATACTACAAATTCAAACATCTCAAAATTCTTCAACTCCCAATTTGTCAGATGCAGTGACCGAGTTCCACAAAATATGCATTATCAAGTGAGCATCAATCCTCTCGTTGGAAAGCAGGCCTTTGAACTTCTAGTGTCTTTGCATGTTGTAGCTTCATCGTACATGTATCAACAAAGGGGAAAAAGTCATGACAATAACACATACACTAATAGCTATGTATATACCTGTATCTACAATCCGCAAAAAAAACTCATTTACTACTATATAACACTAACAACTATGCAAATTCACGGGGACTGATTTGCACTAAGTTCCAAGTGGCACGTATGATATATCCTGAAGGTATTAACAATAGAAAATTAAAACATCGAATTCGGAGAGCAACCCATATTATTCTTTCATATGTATCAATCAAATCTAACCATGTGCCTGTTCAACCACATTATTATTCATTCGTTCATGGTGGAATATTTTTCTTTGTTCCATATTTGTGATCATTGTTATAATTTCTAATACCTTTTGTATCAATGCTGAATTGGTCTTTAATTTTGTGACAAAATACTAAAATAACATTCCAAGAATCTAATACCAAACAAATCTAACAAATTTTTATAAAATAAAAAAAAAAAGAATTTTCATTCTCACCTGCTCACTTTCACAAATATAAAAGAATGCCCATGAATTTTAGTTATAGAATTATACAGTGCTCTCTATTTTACACTACACAATATAATTCATCTCCCTTGCTAAGCGTTGAATCATATCCACAATTTCAAGCAAAATGAAAATGAAAATAATCATGTTCCTTGGCAACAATTTTATAAAAATTCATGCTTTTTATTTACTTAAAAGACAAAATCACCAACCATTAAAAGACAAATTTCTTCAGAGAATAGAACCACACAAACAGGTAAATACGAGCAATAGGTAACTCAAAGGAGCTATATCTGCATTGGACATATATCAAACACCAACACTTTATACAAGTTTAGACAAAAGCATAATACATGCCAAACACGTCCATAAGCAGTAAAAAAAAAATGTTGAAGATAATTTGTAGTTTTGGGTTTCTAGCTTACATGGTGGAGGCACATCTACATACATACTGTGATGGGCTAAAATGCAAGTAATGAAATACTTGAGAACCAAAATGCATAGATATACGAGAAAACGAGCTAGGCCTATGAGAGATCACACTGTACAAAAATTGAATTATTGACATTTTTTGTTGGGTTAAGTCTTTATTGGAGTACCTGAATCTAACTCGCTTAAAAATTTTAGTACCATTTCCAAGTAGAATGACTATAACATAAACACCGGATTCAAATTGTTCAAAAACTTCTTTTTCTCCATTCCTCATTGTTGAAGAAACCATGAATCTCATCCAAAATTAACAACTATTAAAAGATAAAAATAAAAATAAAACAAAGATCCAACAAACACAAAACTATAGATTCAAGAAATACAAAAACACACAATATACAGGATGATGGGAAACAGAAAAGGAATAGAGAGAAAAACACAAACCCTTCGGTCAAAATAGACTAATGTCGGCAGCCCCAAACGACGCCGTTTGAAAGAAGAAAGCAACACCTAGGCTTGTGCGACGAAGCCGTATGGAAGAGAACGCTAGGGAGGGGGTGAAGCTGCGGGGGGGTGGGACGCTGGGGTGTTGACGTTGGTGAGAGGGGTGGGACGCTTGGGGGGAGGGGGGAATGGGGGGAAGGTGGACGTGAGGAGGGGTGGGGAATGATGGAGGGAAAGGGGATGTTGTATAACAAATCTCAAGACTTATAAACTAGTTGACACACTAATAACTCGAGTTGTTAACTTATGTAAGATTTTTTTTGGCAATAAAACTTGTAATGTGTTATTTAGAATATAAAACATAAAAATGGTTGTCAAAATTCCCAAAAATAAGTTATCTAGCTAATCCATGCCAAAGAGTAACTACACTAGCCTATCTAGCAATTTGAGAGTTAAATCAAATGAAAGCATGACAAAGTAATTACCGAAGGTGACTCCCAATTGATGGCTATGACCCAATGCATCATAAACTCTCACTTGATACTATTTTATTATACTCAAAATCCAATATAAGATTAATATTTTCGAGACAACGGTAAAAAAAAAAAAAAAGTAATGCTAAATATAATTTTAGGGGTACAAATTTCGCACATCCACTTTAAAAAAATGGAATCTATTATTAAAAAAATAATTGTTTCATATGGATCTATTTTTTTCAAAAAAAATATACGGAATTATTACATTTTAAGATTGTAAATATCATTTCCAAAAATAAAATAAAATATTTATTCATAAATTTTATTTTTCACACACCCAATATATCATCCATGTGAACATTTTTCATATCAGCTAAACTAAAAATGATCAGTGTTTTATTTTTTTTTAAGTTATAATGCATTTGTTAATCCATGAGTTATGCGAGCATATCTCAAAAAGAAAAAATGTGAAAGTTATTAGAGGTTAGCACTTAACAAAAGATGGACAAGAAGAAAGAAGACTTTGTCCAAATTGACCGTTACTCTTTCAAACCAAACGTGGCATTACATACGCCAAAACCTCCACTTTCACCTCCTTGCCTTAACGTTCGGATCTCATCCTTTTCCAACATTCTACACCGAAATTCCAAAATCCTAAAATGTAAGAAAGATTTGGAAATTTTTCACTTTGTTTGATAAATCTTTTTTTTTTCCCTCCAAAATAGTGGATTTTCAGCGATTTTTGCATTAACTATCTGTTGTGATTCTTCTAATTCATTTGCAGCCAGTGTTTGTTTTTCTTTTTATATATACTGTATCAATGATGTTGGGTTTGGGGCCTTTGGGCAAAAGATAATGATCAGATTATGTTTACTTGCACTCTAAGCAACCCCGAATCAGAAGATCAACTCATTCACCTTATCTCCTGAAGCCGCAATAATTAATTATATTAGGTTTGTTTCAAAAAGGTTGTTTTTCTTGATGTCTATATATGTCAGGCAATGCATTTGTTTTTCATCAAAATCTGATTTATTTTTCTTTTGTTCCCCATTTGGATTCTTTTCTTTTTTCTTTTTAAATATATGTTTTTTTTTTCAGGCAGTAGTGATGGACCGAATGAGACCAGTGTATATTAGACAGAAGAGCGCAACGGGGACTGGGGCACCATCATCGCCAATGATGTCACCAAGGAACCGCCATGCACGGTCAGGGTCCATCACGGGGGCAAACTTGAAGAAGCAGAAAGCTGCAGCACAGAGGCTTGCGCAGGTGATGGCACATCAACAAGCCAATGAGGGTGATGAGGAGGAGGATATTTTTGATGATTATAGCACGACAGTGGGTGGCGTTGGGAGCATAGGGCTTGCAGGTGGACGGTCAGTGCGGTCTATCTCTCCAATGGTAATTGGCCTAATAACTATGTCTAACATTGTGTTTGTCGAGTAATTTTGCAAAAAGAAACATGGTTTTTTTGTAGTTAAGAGTGTTAGGATTCTATCTATGCATAGTTAATGATATTCATGAACTATTTTACCATGTTCATGGAATGGCAAGTACTAATTATTGCTATGCAATTTTCAAGATAGCGCTTATAGAATCACCAAATGGTACTTGATAGTACGATGGAAATAATTATTAGAATTTTGAATAGCCACAATGTGATTATAAAAGAATGCATTATATTTATGAAAGAAGGTTTGTAGGGATTCAAACAATCAGTTTCCTTGAAGTCAAGAAGCATGTTGATATTTCTGTTTTAACTCATATTTTGTACTATTGTAACGTGTTGAAACTATACTGCTAATATTATGTAAGAAATTGTTAATGATATTGTCCTGATGAGTAGTTGTGGTGTATGCAGCTGATGAAGCTTGTTCCTTTTTTTCCTTTTCATCATTTGACCTTTTGTATTCCTTCCTAAAGTGCATTGCATCATCATAAACTAACAGGAAATTATTCTGGTCAGACTAGAATACACAATGTGGAAAACTTAATTTGTTGGTCAGAATATCAAAATGAGTCGTGATGCATAATGTTTTTTCAGATCGGGACATTTTGAGGAAGTTGTAAACTACTTATATCATGTTTAACCATTCTTATTTATGATCCTGTAATTTTTTTTTTTTTTTAAATGGCGAGGAATATGGCAATTGGCATGTTAAGAGATGTGGCTGATTTTATTTTTTATTTTTTTTTATGATTGCATTTGGTAAAGCAAGAAAAAATAATTCAAATTTCAATGTTGATAGTACCTATTTTATTTATATTTGATACTTCAATGTTGCTTTTATTAGACAGTTCGTTCAGTTCAAGAACAACCTCCATCTGCACGCTCTTCATCAGTTGGCCGATCTTCTCTATCTATCAACTCCGTCGAACAACCATCCTCAGCTCGTTCAACATCAGATAGCCGGCCCTATCAATCCACTAACTCTGTGGAAAAACCTCTACCTGCTCGCTCTACAATAACTGGCCGATCTTCTCAGCCTACCAATTCTATTGAACAGCCTCCATCTGCTCATTCTATATCAGCTGCTCGTCCTCTTTTAGGAGTCAAGACAGTCCCCTTGGTACCATCTAGTGTACCAATATCACTAAGGCCGGCCACTTTCGCTATTCCATCAGAGTCTCCTATCGATAATAGGAGAGGCAAAAGGTATCTTGAAGCTCTACGAATCATATCATCATCTTCTTCATCTTTCTTCTTCATGGTGTTAATAGTTGAATCTAAGATATTTCGTGTTTGTTTCCAATTTGTATATTCAATGTGGTTTTAACTTTCCCCCCATTAACCTGGCTTTTGAAGCTCGAAAAGACCAGACCAAATTCTATGAGGAATAATATTTGCCATTTGGACAATTTCACAACAGAAGTGAGGAATCCATGCCCTCATTAAGCTTGTTTGGTGCCTGAGTTTGAAGAGCTTGACTGTCATTCTGTTAGTAAATGTGTATATACATGACTAGTGTTATGAAGTGTACAGCACTACTTTTGTAAAACATCAGTTCCTACATGCTGTGACAAGGGTGTTTCAAAATACGTCTTCTATTTTTATACTTAGTTTATACTTATATATATATATATAATAATACTTATTCGATCAATTTGGATTCCAAATTTCCTTTAAACATTTGCTACTTGATAACTAATCCTTTGTAGTTTTGGACAATGAGCAGGCTGTCAATGGATTTGGGGAGTATGAACCTAAAAGAAACCTCTAATCAGAGTTCTTCTGCTCTACAAGATGAGGTATGGCTGCCTTCTAAGATGATATCGTCTGTGCTTTTAAGGTCAATGGTTATTTATCGACTTGAATTATAATGCCTGAAAGTTGCTTAATGCACTTCATTTTGCAATTAGCATTTGCAATTGGGATACATAGCGAAAATTTTGTATCTTTATTGAAAATCTATTAATGAGGTATCAATTCCATTGCAGCTTGATATGCTACAGGAAGAAAATGGAAGTTTACTCGAAAAGGTGATGCCAACATCATTTAGCACTTTTTTTTTGCTTGTGTTGTAAAAATGTTTTACTCTAGCTTGTAGTAATAATGCTTTATTTTAAGGAAAATCATATTTTACTCGTTCACATCAAACCAATTCTCTTTGGCTCTTGGTTAATGTTTGGGGAATGCTACAATAGTAATCTCCAAATTATCTTTATGATCGAACTGAGCACTTGCCATTTGAATATTGCTGTTGCAAACTTGCAGCAGCATTCATTCAGCAAAAGAAGATGTTATTTTGGGCAGAGAATTATAGTGTCCCCATGGTCTGATATAGATCATGTATCATATATTTATTTTGGTCACATATTCTGATATGTGTCAAAAAAATGTGCTTCTTCAGCTTCGACTTGCAGAGGAGAGGCTTGATGAAGCAGAGGTGAGAACTCGGCAACTTGAGAAGCAGGTAATTGCTTATGAAAAATAATATTTATAAGTCTTTTAACCATCATTCTTTCATCATCTCCTGATACAGTATCAAATTTATTTGTTGAAAAGTAACATAGTTTTCCAATCGTTTGCTGGCACATTAGGGAATGATGATAAAATGCTTTGGAATAACATTTCTCATTGTTTGTAGTGAGTGGGACAACCAATTAGAGGACGTGTATAAGTAACAAAATGTCATTTTTTTATGGTATTTAAGTGAGTAAGTGTTTTGGATTGATGCATTATTTTCACTTTTGTTGCATCCACCCATTTATTGTAATTATCTGAATAAATAAGAGACAACTGCATGGGCATAGATGATGCACTAGTCTATATGTACGAATAGAGAGAAATAGACCTATGATGGGCATAGCTTGATCCTTAAATAGATTTGGCCCTATTTTAATAAGTGCTTTTTTGAAACTATATATCTTGAAAGCACGTAGAAACATGGTGTTTGTATGTTATTCATGTCTAGAAGAAGTTATTTATTCTTGTACTTAATGGATGACTAATTTCTGTATGAATTTCAGATGTACTTAATATTATGATTCCTAATTATTATCCTTCCAAGTCTTATGTTGCATGTTGGTGTGTTCAATTTGCTTATAGTTATGCAATTCTAGTCTCGATGGGATCTATTTTTCCTTTAATTATTTGTATGATTTTCTTTAGATTGCTACTCTTGGAGAAGGTGTAACTTTAGAAGCCCGCCTTTTAAGCAGGCAAGCTCAAGGTTCATTTGTAGTTGTGAATTTTGCTATGTTTGCTTTATACTAATTCTCTTTATTTTTTACTCCTCAGAAAGGAGGCAGCCCTGCAGCAAAGGGAGGTTTGTGGTGCTAAGACCATTGTTATCTCTACACCACACAAAATTCTGCAAGCGTATATTAATCATATAATTTCTGACAATTCATTTACATAAAAATATAGAGTATTGGGCACTTAAATGTTCTTGCATGCATTTTATGCTACCCAATCAATGTGCATATATTCTGCACATCTTAATTCATTTGGGATACTGAATCCAGACATGGACCCATGGCACACATATTCTTTAGTTCATGCTATTAGACTCTTTACACACCACAAAACAGGTAGCCTGTTCATGTAAATATTGAGCACTCTTACTTCTCAAATGAACACTTTATTTTCACCAGTATACCAGACTTGTTTGTTCATGGTCATTCAAGTTCTTTTTTTGAAGAAGTATTTTCTGTCCTTTCTGTGATGGCTCAAGCTTTCTTTTCAAACGTATACCGACCACACCATTGATAAGCTGCTTTATCTGGGAGTTGCTGAATTATATCACTTTTGGTTGTTAGCATATTTAATTATTATTTTTTTGTTGGGGAAAAAGACAAGAAAATAGTGTTATTACAAGTCTTAAAGATGTGCTTCAAAAATTTTGATTGAACAAACATAGATATAATAAAATGATCTTCACAATTTCACTTACAGCTGTTATATAAATCTTAAAAGATATAATTGAAAGCGAAAAAATCAACAAGTTGAGAATCCCTCCTTACAGTATGTGTCATGCACCATGCTATTTGTATACATATTTAATTAATTAAAAAATCTAGTTGTGCAAGAGTCCGCAACATGCTTGATAGATTATGAAGAACAAGTTGACTCTACTGGTAAAATCCTTAGAACCATATCAATTATTAGGATAGATTACTGAAGAAATCTGACCAATAAAGAACAGAACAGACCGGAACTTGGGCAAAAACAAGATTTTGTTATGGTGTATGAGTGTATCCTATTAATTGAACAATTTTTTTTTTAAAATTTTAACATGTACAGAACATGATGTACAAATACTCTGTATCCTATTGTATACTATTTCCAAGGATTTTGTCTCATTTTTGCTATATCACATGGTTGATGCTTGTTTGTTTAATAGATCGCCATGTTGTAGACAACAATCTCTTTTCTCTGTGTTTTGAAGTCTAACATCATTCAGTTTGTCAATGAAATGGTATATGACCACAGTTTTCATTGCAGGCTGCTCTGAGAGTTGCTGCACAAACTCGTGGTGTTAGTAGTGAGACTGTTGCCCTCCGGACAGAAGCTGAGGTATCCCGAACTTCTTCTAGCTTGTATGTTTGGTTCTTTCTTTTATTTTATACCTATCATTACTTACTGGGGAATATCAATGTCCTGTGTATTTAAGTTTACACTTTCCCTTGAATTTTGACTTAGAATGCAAGAGATGAGGCAACATCTGCTCTGGAGCAGCTGCACGAAGCTGAATGTGAGCTAAAATCACTTCAAGTTATGACTCAGAGAATGATATTGACTCAGGAAGAGATGGTCTATTTTCAATTCTTACCTTATATTTGTAATATTGGTTTCCTTAAAACTCCATGAGTTAGAACGTGGTTTGTGGTTTTTTTTATAGGAAGAAGTTGTTCTGAAGAGGTGTTGGCTTGCTCATTATTGGAGTTTATGTGTTCGACATGGTAAAGTTGTACATAACTTCAATTTTTCCATGTTTAATCTTTGTCCAAATGGCAACCTTTTTGCATTAGGTATGCATATAGTTTGCAATTTTTTTATATTCTGACCAACCAAAACTTGAACATATGACTTACTCTAACATCCCACCGCTTTCTTTTCCGAGCTAAGCGCCAAGGAACATATATTTTACTTAGTTGTTTGGTCATTCAAAATTCATGGTGTGATGCATTTGATCTTACAGAAATATTATTTCCATGGAGGTCTAAGGGCTTGTTTGGACACTTGGAGTGGCTCAGAATTACGTGAATAGTAGTGAAATTGTTTGTGAATATTAGTGAAATGGTTTTAGTTAAAATGATTTATTGGATTTTGGGAAAGTAGAGAGAAAAAGTTGGGAAATGAGAGAGAAATGGTTTAGTATTATTTTTGGGAAAGGTGAGAGAAATGGTTTAATATTATTTTTGTTTTGAAGTTTGAAAATTTTGTATTGATTTTTGTGTTTTATTTTGAAATTTGT
The DNA here is from genome assembly GCA_029856935.1 of Cyclocarya paliurus. NCBI lineage: Eukaryota > Viridiplantae > Streptophyta > Magnoliopsida > Fagales > Juglandaceae > Cyclocarya > Cyclocarya paliurus. Next base: position 36,252,457 of record CM056949.1, read on the forward strand.
AAAAGTTGTAATGATTAGGTAAATGATCAGATGAAAAAGTTGAAGATTTGAAATTAAAAAGTGTTTTGTATTTGAGTGATGTTGGGAAGAAAATTGTGAGAAAGTTTTGAGAATTTCTCATATTATCTCATTTACCAAAAGTACCTTTAAATAATGGTAGTAGAAAAGGATTTATGAATGAGGACATAATAGATAGTATGCTTTTATATAAAATAGAATTTTGGAAAGGAACAAACTCACCTGATTTAGTTGATGAGTATCAATCACAGATCCCAATAAATTGAGATTATGGCTTCACTGAGTTGCTTAAGTTGACTGCACTTGTAAGCTTAAGGGCACTAAGTTTCGATCTTCTCTGTTCAGTTTTATCCTAGAATTGTGGGATGTACATATTCCTGACTAAAATTTTCCAAGTTTAAAACTGCTCAAAAAAGTTAAATAAACATATCTTTGGTTCTTTAACAGTTGCTCGGTGTGACCCTGCAGCCCTTACAAAGGTTAAAAGTGCAGTCTATGTTCTCTTCACTTGTGAAGTTATATTGGTGAAACTTCATTTTGTGGTTAGATGCTTTGAGTCCTACTCCAATGGTAGCTTTCCTATTGATGTGATATTGTGGGAAAAATGTTTAAATAGAGAGAAGTAATTCATGAAGTTACTGTTATGCCTTCTAACGTATTTATGAATTTGAGCACATTTAACATGAAAACTTCTTTGGTGACTGTCGGGCACTTGTAACTTTTGGCAGGTATTCACGCAGATATTGCTGGAGCAAGATATGAGTACTGGTCGTCTTTAGTCTCTCAGCCTGTGGATGTTGTATTAGCTGCTGGACAGAAAGCCAAGGAGGAGATCCGTAAGAAGTTTTTCAAATGCCTGTCCATTTGTCTTTCATTTTTTTTGCATGTTGTTGATGATAATGGATTTTCTCCGTTGCTTTTTTATTTGTTGTACGCATTCATTATACCTTAGTTTGACTCATTGTCTTTATTTGATCTCCATGCGAATCAGCAAATGATGATTTAGAGGAAAGAGAGAAGGTTCCATGTGATTTGAATGAACTTTCTGGAGATGGGAATATTGAGAACATGCTTGTAGTTGAGAAAGGTCTGCGGGAACTGGCTTCACTAAAGGTTTCTGGTCATATACTTGCTCTTCATAGTTTGGCAGACATCTATTTGTGAATATCATCTGTCTTCTCCTGAAAGTCTTCACAATCGATAAGTGCATGTGAAAATCTGCAGTTTCCATGAATCTGCTTTCTGTACTTCTGCTTGATGGGGAGTACCTAAAGAAAGATATGTATGTCCTAATAATGGACAGCTAAGTTTCATACATTGCCTCTTTTGCCTCTAGCATTCTGCCTTCTTACTTGACACTTTAAAACCATTGCATGTTTCACTCAAAAAAGTGAGTCACGAACTGCCATTTTTTGAACTACCATTTGTGTCAGATTCGTAGATTGTTTCTTATATTTATATTAAAACAGTTTCTTATAACCAGATTTTTTTTTATGTATTATTTGAAAGGTGGAGGAAGCAGTGGCTCTTGCAATGGCTCAAAATCGGCGACCGAGTTCACTGAGATATGGGGTCTCAGGTGTGAACTAATTATTGCTTTTATAATTATCCCTTTTTTTTCTCTCCTTTTGGCCAGAAAATAATAGGATAATCGATTGTGTGCAAAGAAATTGTAGTTTTTCATGTTCATTGTATTTTCAAATTCTTTTAAAGGAGATCTTCTCCAGTACACGTTCCGGGTATTTTAGACAATGAACGCTTTGCATCCCATCAGTAAAAGGGTCAGCTAGATTTTGAACTACATAATCCAACTGCCGGTTGTCTATGCAAGCAAATGACTTTTATAAGAAGCGATCATTTAGTTTGTATTTTCTTCTTGTTCCACGACTGATGTCTTTATGAATCTCACATGATTGTCTATGGTATGTGGACTTCACTAGAAACTTAAGGAATATTGTGTGAGAACAAGGAAAATTTGATAGAGACTGGGTAGCTGTTTGGCGGACTGACTTCTAGCACTGACTATTCCCATGATGTTACATAAATGATTTTTTTATTTACTAAATAAAAAACCATAGATGTAAGGCTTAACAGACAAAGAAAACGGGATCCCACCAATGACCCTCCAAACAAAACAACCCGATTTGTATAGGCCAGAACCTAGAAAAGTATGATTGCTCACTTAATCACACTGATCGTTCCGCTTGTCTTTAAATATCATAAAAAGTGACTTCTTGTTGTCTGACAAGTTTCTTTCCTACCTCTTGATTTGGGTGTAGAAGAGGTAAAGCTAGCATCTGAAGGACAGTTTGAAGCATTTGGTAAGTTTATATCACTCCATTCTTTTAATTTTAGTTAAAGCTTTTGCAAGATTGAGAATATATAAACTGATTTTATGCAAAAAGATTGAGATTGGGGACTTCATGATCAGATAAATGCTTCATTTTGCACATTGCATTCACCAGATAGAAAGGTGCTTAATGTGTTAATTGTGCATACATAGAAAGCCTTGTACTTCTTATTTAAAATTCACCACCTATTGTATTAATCTAAATTGGCCGTGTTTTTGTTCATGCTAATTGAAGACCCAAACAATTTAAATAAGCTCATTGCGTTAATATACATTATTTTGTCATTTACTTGTTTTTTTGTTTCAAGTCTATTTACAAGGTTCCTTTCTATTCTTAGTTAAAACACTGTGTGTGGCACTTATTTTTTCCCCATATTAGTACACATATTTGTAGTACAGAGTTGCCGATCTCCTATGATTATGGTTGTCACTTGTAACCTTGTCTACATGAACCTTACTGCTCATACAATGTCGGTGTTGGATTTTTCATCTCTTTGTTTATATAAAGATTTTACAAGTATCATCTAAAATAAATGTATTTTCTCTCAGAATTGAGCCCAGAGGAATGCGAAGAGGTGCTTTTTAAGCAGGTATGGCGACACCTTTATGGTTCAAAATTATTATTTGGGTTGAAAAATGCGATGAGTTTGTTCACTATATCGTCTTTATGTATCTCATACAGAGTTTCTTCGTTATATTATCAACAAAGTACCTTCAGTGCCTTTTTTTTTTTTTTTTATCACTGCTTTGAACTCTTTTCTTGTTTCTACAATTCATTCATGGGAGTTTTGAAATGTCAGGTTGCATGTTTGGCAATAGGGAAGGGCTAACTAACTAATAGTGTGAAAGTAGGATAACTGGAAAAATTAGAGCATTGAACGTATGGTTTAAATTTTACCTGTCAAATTTGACCGTTTCTTTCCTCTATGTACACGACATTATCTTGAATGCTCTAAAAATGGTGCAAGTTGGAGGGCTATGTAGTTGTAGAAAATTATAAATGTGCAGGAAAAAGGAAATATCAAAAGTGGGGGGGAAGGATCAGTATGTGTATGTTTCTTCCTATTGGCTGGATTAGATTATCTTGTTTGGATTTTTCTATAATGGGTGGTAATGGTGATCTTGTGTTACTTACGCAATACCTTCTTATTATTCTTTTTTCCCTGATAATTGTTCGAAATTACTTATAACCTGCCCTTTAAAATGATTATACTTACCCATTTTAGAAATTTAGTGTGACCCTGAAAATGTGTGAAGGACTTCGGTTTTTCAACCCTATTTGTCAGTTTTTCTTTATGGTCGGAGAAACGAAGTTATTGTTAGGGATCAATTTTCCTGAGTGGAAGACAAAAAAGTTTTGCCTTTATATATTTATGTTGTATCCCTGTTTTGGGAACTTACGATCAGAATAAAATGATTTAGAAGGGTGGTTAAATCAATTGGCATACATCAGGGATCTTCCTTTATCTTTTGAAGTCTGGTTAAGGAATAACTTGATGGCATGATTAGGAGGAGGTCTTGCATATAATTCAAAGAGCTCCTACCCACATTTTCTTTTGAAGTTTAATGGCTTCTTGGATTACTGTCATGTTCTTGTAGGCTTGGCTTAAATATTTCTGGAGAAGAGCAAAAAACTATGGGCTAGAAAGAGACATAGCAGATGAGCGTTTGCAATCCTGGATCAACCATAACACAAAGTCACCACTTACTTCACACGATGCAGTTGATGGTATTCTCTCACTCTCTTGTTCACGGGGTTGTTCAGCAATGCTACTTTTCTTTTGGTACCTTAAATATTACAATCTTTGGACTGAACTTCAGATTTTTTCTCCACATAACTCCTCCAATCTGAAAATTGTGAGGCTTTTTTGTAAGATTTGGAAGGAGTCCCATTTATGTCTTGGTCCCCTAATATAAAGTGTTTTATTAGTCTTTCCTATATATTTTGAATCTAGAATTTGATTAATCTATGATACATGCACAGTTGAGCGTGGCCTTCTGGAGTTCAGGAAGCTAGGTATTGAAACTCAACTATGGGAACAATCTCGCAAGTGGCTCGAGCAAGAATCCACCTCTAAGCCATATAGTCAGTCTAACTTCTAATACACATTGTAACTTTACAGAAATTGATGTTTGAGAGAGAACCTATATTCCTATGTGTTCACTTGTTAAACAAATGAGAGAGCATTCCCTAGGCTGCATATTGTGAAGCACATCTCATTCCTTCATTGACTATTTATGTTAGATTATCCATAGTGGTTACGTGGTCATTTCACTTATTGTATTAGAGAGATGTTTGATTTGCAAAGAAATCATTTAAAAGTAAATTTACACATTGACGTGGATTGGTGTGGTACGTCAGGTTGTAAAGATCTTTTATATTAGTTTGTAAGTTTGCTCTTGTAGTAGGGGTGGAAATTCGTGTTTACAGATCATGTTTGTGTCAAATTATGAGTACCAGACTATATGGTATTAGAACACTATGATTCATACGTCTTCCTTACTTGGGCCTCCTCCCAATGGTGGATGACATGGCAGTCGAGGGGGTCATGTGGCCATGGTGGTCGCAATCCTGGCCGTGGTGGCTCTTCCTAAAACTACTTCAGCAATCGCAGTGACTCTCACCCGGTCTGTCAACTCTGTCACAAGCCGGGTCACACAGTGATCTCTTGCTATCACCGCTTCGATCATGCTTTTCAAGCTCCTGCACCATCCTCCTTGACAGCCAACTGCATTTCTATCCCTGCTTCCGCACCTATTTCTCACAACTAGTTCCCTGATACTGCAGCAACAAACCACTTCACCCCTGATCTTTCAGCTCTCAACTTAGACTCTATGTCCTATTAAGGTTCTGATCAAGTGTGCATTGGTGATGGGTCTTCACTTCCTATTCAGAATGTTGGCTCGGCACAGTGGAACTCTCCTTCCGGCAATTTTCTTCTAACTAATCTTCTTCATGTCCCTTAAATCTCTCGTAATTTGCTTTCTATTAGACAATTTTGCCATAATAACAACGTTTTCTTTAAATTTCACTCTACCTTTTTTCTTGTGAAGGATTCTCATTCCCAGGCAGTGCTCTTTCTAGGTCCAGTTAAGAACGGGCTCTACATCTTGCCTCACCACTCCACCTTTCCAGCTTCCAATAAACTGGCTCCACAAGCTCATCTAGGCACAAGAACTTCAACTCAGCTTTGGCACCAGCGATTAGGACATCCATCATCTCGCATCACTCATCTGACCCTTCAACGGTTTCATCTTCCCACCACGACTCCAATTGGTCTTGCTCCTTGCTCTGCTTGCTCTTAGGCCAAGGCCCACGCTCTTCCTCACCCATTGTCTCCCTCACAGTCTACTAGCCCATTTCAGCTTCTTTTTCTTGATGTTTGGGGACCAGCTCCTATTTTATCTACAATGGGTGGTCGCTATTATTTATCTATATTAGATGACTTCTCTAAATATCTTTGGCTTTTTCCTATGAATGCTAAATCGGATGTCTCTCCTATTATTATTTCTTTTCTTCAGTTTGTTCGCACTTTTTTTCATGCAATGTTATTTCGGTTCAAACTGATGGGGGTGGGGAATTTCGTCCCCTTCGATCCATTTTCCAAACTTATGGCATTACACATCGTCTCACTTGCCCTCATTCCCATCCTCAAAATGGAAGTATATAGAGACAACATAGACACATCGTTGAAACCGGCTTGTCACTTCTCTCTCACGCCTTCATGTCATTAAAATATTGGGCGGAATCTTTTTTAACTTCCACATATTTCATTAATCGCATGCCCACCCCTATTCTTCAAAACAAATCTCCCTTTGAAATATTAATGGGTCATGCCCCCGACTATCTTTTTCTTCGAGTTTTTGGTTCCCCTTGTTGACCCAATTTAAGGCCCTTCAATCGCCATAAACTCGACTTTCGCTCCCAACAATGTGTCTTCATTGGCTATAGTTCAAACCACAAAGGTTACAAGTGTCTCCACCTTCATTCGGGCCGGGTCTATATTTCTAGAGACGTCATTTTTAATGAGCAATGTTTTCCTTTTGAGCCCAAGCCCACTAATCCGTCTCCCATACCTCCTCCATAGTCCCCACCTTTGATCATCTCAGTACCCCTGGCCCATTCTCGAAGCCCGACTCACAATGCTTCAGACCCAAGCCCTACAACCCAGCTCAATTTACCTTCTCCTTCCAGTTCAAACCCTCGTCCCTCATCTCCCATCTCTGCTGACACAAATCTCAGCAACCCATCGGTGCCTTCCTTAAGTACACATTCCGAATCATTACCCATAAATACGTCTCTACCTTCTATTCCGTCTAATCGGCCACATCCCATGCTCACACGGTCTCGCACTAATACCCATTGTCCTCGTGTACGAACCGATAGCACGATTCCGTGGCCTCCAAAATAGCCATCTGCGTCTCTCACCGCTTCTCAGGTAACCTCTCTTCCTTCTCCTACTCTTTGTGTGCCTGAAGAACCTTCTTCTTTCTTCGAAGCCAACAAATACTCGGAATGGCGCATTGCCATGTCTGAGGAATTTCGTGCACTCCTACTCAATCGGACCTCGGAACTGGTTCCATCCAACCCTACCCTCAACATTCTAGGGTCTAAATGGGTTATGAAAACCAAGAGGCGATCTGATGAAACCCTTGAATGCCACAAAGCACGGCTTGTGGCTAAGGGAAACCATCAGAAACCTGGCTTGGACTACACAGAAACCTATAGTCCCGTGATTAAGCCAGTTACCATACGTCTCCTTCTCTCAATTGCTATGACTTCAAACTGGCCTCTCCATCAACTCGATGTGCAGAATGCGTTTTTACACGGGGACCTCGATGAAGCTGTGTTCATGCAACAGCCACCTGGATTCGTGAATCCTGACTTCTCACATCTGTAAGTTAAAAAAATCTCTTTATGGGTTGAAACAAGCCCCACGGGCTTGGTTTGCAAAATTGTCTGATAAATTAATTTCTCTAGGTTTTTCTGCATCTCGTTCTGATTCCTCTCTGTTCATGATGAAAATTGGCTCTGATTGCATTTATATCCTTGTTTATGTTGATGATTTGATAGTCATTGGTTCTAGTTCTAAACTTATCTTTGATTTCATTCATTCCTTAAGCACTTATTTTCCTGTTAAGGATTTGGGTATGCTTCATTATTTCTTAGGCATTCAAGTTACTAGGAATTCTTCTGGACTTTATCTTTCTCAATCTAAATACATAAATGATCTCTTGCACCGCACCAATATGCACCTCTCAAAACCTATCACTACTCCTATGTGCTCTTCGGTCAAACTTTCATCTCTTGATGGTTGTACATTTGAAGATCCTCAGCTCTATCAAAGTGTGGTAGGTAGCTTGCAATATCTCTCTTTCACTAGGCCTGATATATCCTTTGCAGTAAACAGAGTCTGCCAGTTTATGCACTGCCCTAAACTTCCTCACTGGCAGGCTGTAAAGAGGATCCTTCGTTACCTTCGACATACACCTCTGCTTGGCTTACATTTTTCTCCTACTTCTTCCTTCAAAATTTCTGCATTTTTTAATGCTGATGAGGCTGGATGCCGGGATGATCGCAAATCCACTGGGAGTTTTTGTGTTTACTTTGGCAGCCATCTCGTCTCTTGGGGCTCAAAAAAACAAGCCATTATTGCCTGGTCCTCAACTGAAGCTGAGTATAAAGCTCTGGCAAATACAACTTGTGAAATACTTTGGTTGCAAAATTTAATACAAGAACTTGGTCTTTTTTTAACTCACCCCCTACTTTATGGTGTGACAATCTAGGAGTTACCTACTTAACTGTCAATCCTATCCTTCACTCTCGGACCAAGCATGTAGAGCTTGATTTTCACTTTGTTCGAGAAAGGGTTGCAACAAATACATTTCAGGTATCATTCATCTCCAGCAAAGAACAAATTGCTAACATTATGACCAAGCCTCTATCCACTACACGGTTCCAGCTTCTACGATCAAGTCTCACTCTCAAATCAATGGTGCTTGAATCGCGGGAGGGTATTGAAGCACCTTAGTCCGCTGCACCTCAGTGCTCTGCATCTCAGTCCCCTGCTATTGAAGCACCTCAGCCCGCCGCACCTCAGGACTCTGCACATCAGTCCTCTGCACCATCTGTTGCACAAAACAGCTCACATAGCTGTGCGTACCACGTTCTGGAATCTGCTCCTATAACAGAATAAGGATTCTCTACAGCCACCTGTCACTACATGAGTGGAACACATAGTAAAAGCTGATATTTAATACACATTATAAATAGATACCTTGATGTACATGAAGCATCAATGAGAATGAAGAATTCTTTTGAACATTGCTTTGTTCTGCTGTGTAAACTTTTATCAAACATCTTGCCTACACAATCGTTTCTTTAGTTCTAATAGAAACTAATGGTTACGTAACAAAAAAAATTATTGTATTAGTGAAATGTTTAGTCTACAAAACTAAACTTATAAATTGATGTAGATTGGTGTGCTACGTTAGATTTAAATCTTCTTTATTATAAAATAGATTTGATGTCTTATATTGAACTAGGTCAGACCCTTATCCAAGGTCTGAGAGATTTTGGCTTATTCCTATCTCAGCTTCATGGCTAAATTTAGATTAACAAGGGATGATTTGCAGCACAACTGTGTTTTTCAATCATAAAATACCTTAATTTAAATCAATAATGGAAGAAAGGGCAAAGTTTTGAACAAACGCTCATGATTTTAGAACAGGAATTTTCTAAAACTAAAAACTAAAATATTCCTTGACAAAGCCGAGAGAACAACCTAAAAAGATGATTTAGGAGATGTTTGGATTCGAATGTGTTCTCAACTCTCTTCAACTCTCCTCAACTTATCTCATTTTCATCATTACAACTTTTTAAAATTCTTACACAAAATATAATAACATATTTTTTTTTCAAATCCCAAAAGAATTTTCTCAAATTCCCATACCAAAATATAATAAATAATTTAACTTTTTCAAATCTTAAAAGAATCTTTTCAAATTTCCACAAAAAAAATAATAAACAATCTACTTTTTCAAATCTTAAAATAATAATAATATTTAAAAATAATATTAATAAAATATCTTATTCTACTATTGACAAACCACCTCAACTCATCTCAACTCTCCTCCCAATTCAAACAATCCCTTAGTTGTAATTCAATTGGTGGGATGTGGAGCTGCAGTTGATAGAACACTACAATGGTTAATTTTGGTGATTTTGATTATCTCGTTTCTCATGAATGATTGATTAGTTAGGGAAAGAAAGAACATAGTTGAATTAGAATAGAATAGATGGAAATAGATTTTGATTTTGGCTTTGCCGCAAATAGATAAGATCGACATGCACAACACTCATGCATTGCCATGATGGAGACGGATGGCCGTGTGGTGCTTGTCTTTCTTGGGTTCCCAAAAAAAATGGTAAAAACAACAAAAAATGGATATCAGAAGATTCGAATGCTTAGTTTCTCGTTTGTTTTCATAATTTATCTCAATTAATTTTATCTCATATTATTTAATTTTTATAATTTTTTAAATTTCTATATAAAATAAAAAAAAATTTTAATTTTTTTAAATTTTAAAATAAAAATAATATTAAAAAATATATTATAATAATATTTTATCTAATTTTTAATTTTAATCTCAACACATTTTATAAAATCAAAAAAGATTTTAAGCAAAAACAACAAGAGGGAAACACTTTTTATTTGTTTTGTTCAACCTTTTCAGTGGGTAGCCCATAAATCTGAGACGACAAAGCATTGAGCCCAGCCCATTTCTCGGTTTGGATTGAGTTCATCTTAATCCTTTCCATCTCATTCCATTAATAAATTTTTTATATAAAATATAATAAATAATTTAATTTTTTTAAATTTTAAAATAATAATAATATTAAAAATTAATATTTTAATAATATTTATTTTATTTTTAATTTTTATCCCAATTATTCAAACCTAATCTTAAGATACAGTTGAGCAAGATCACTCTCACAAGTGCCACGCACCAACTGGTCAAAGTGTCAAACTCGTTCTACCAAACTTAGAGAATTAATTACCATTTCCACCCGCATCCAAAGAGTGGGTAGTTCAAGGAACAACCTAGAATAAACGCTACTGGCTCAGCGTGTCTACTCACTTGCCCATATTTTTTTCACACCCACGCTGATTTCAGATTTCAGATTCTTCCTCAGCTCTCTCACTCTATCTCTCAGCTAAGCTCTCGAGGGGTGTTCTGGGGTGAGCTCTGAAACTCTCATCTGTTTCTGTATTTTTTTCACTCCGGATTTTTCCACTCTTTTGTTTAGATTGTTCTTAAATGATCTGGGTTTTGTTTATTTTAATCCGATTCTTAAGAAAAAATTCTCCTTTCCCGAATTTAGCTGGATTTTCTTTTGATCTCGAAGATCTACTTCTTTTTCTGGTTAATATCACTGTTCTTGTTTTTTCAAGTTGACTTTTGTGGAAGTTATATTGGAGTATGTGCTTAAGTTTGTGTGTGCTTAGGTTTGTGAATTTTTATCATTTTTCATAGATATAGCATCGGCTCTAGATTAGATGCCTTTTCGATACTTGTGATCTGACTCATCCCTTCTATTCTCTTTATTTTCACTTCGGTTTTGTATAGTTCTTTTGTTGTACTCTTTTGTTGGAATGCGGATGTAATAAAAAAACTGGAGTGAATAAAGGAACCCATGTATAACATATATTTTGCGTTCTACTGCTGAAAATAAATAAATAAATACTCACCTCAATTAGACCATATGTTCATATAAGCTAAGTCTAATTTTTGGCTTAGGAATAGAATGGTTTGGCTATTTTTTATGCTTTTCCGTTCATTTCATTTTTTTGTTTGTTTAACTTAACTTAAACCAAGTGCATTCTGTGGAAGTTATATGTGCTACAAACCTGTTTGCTAGCTTCAAACTAGAGACTACCATTATATTTTTCAATTTCTGTTGTTTAGAATAAGTTTCCTGCCAAAAATAAATGACCATTCAAGATTTAAATTATCCCAAATTTGGAATGGAACCTTCTTTTTGGTTACCTGAATATAATCGAATAGGGTTTATGAGTCCAATTACCATAACCCAAGCATACTTTGAGCAATTCAGCTTTCTTATAGTTCTAGATTAACCTTTTTATTAGTTGTATTTTCTTTCTAAATCTAGTTTGCCCTCCTATTTCCTTTTTAGGGTCGTCTTGTGTTACATTGCCCTGACAGTCTGTCTCATTTAGATCACATAGAACAATGGTGAAGGCTGTGGCTGTTCTTGGAAACAGTGAGGGTGTCAAGGGTACTATTCACTTCACGCAAGAAGCTGATGGTAACTTCAATATCCTGTCTGATCATTCAGGGTATGTAGATTGCTTTTTCCTATTTAAACTAATAATTTTTGTTCCAAAATTTTCAGGCTCTACTACAGTAACTGGACATGTTTCTGGCCTTACGCCTGGTCATCATGGCTTCCATGTTCATGCACTTGGGGACACGACAAATGGTTGCTTGTCAACTGGTATAGTTCTAAGATATAATGCTTGTTTATTTGAATGTAAAGCATCCAGGGGAAACCCGATTAAACACATACATTCCCTTTTGTTTTTACATATTTTATCTACCTGTTTGTAGGACCACATTTCAACCCTGCTGGCAAAGAGCATGGTGCTCCAGTGGATGAGAATCGTCATGCTGGTGATCTGGGAAATATCACTGCTGGTGCCGATGGTATTTGTTGCTTTGTCTCTACAGTCTTCAACCTGTTCATTGATGGCTTCCCAATCATTAGATTCGATCATGTTATACTATTGACGCTTTTGTATCTGTTAGTTGACTTATAAGGCTTTATAAGGCTTGAGATAGAATGTAATGACACTTGTTACTCACTAACACTCTCAATACGACTCTTGTCATACAGGCACAGCCAAGATCGCAATAACTGACAAGCAGGTGTGTTTCATGCTCTACATACTGTTTATCTCTTTGGTTCCTATTTACTCATGCACTTTAGAAATTGCAGATTCCGCTTTCTGGACCAAATTCCATTATCGGAAGGGCCATTGTTGTCCATGCAGATGTAGATGATCTTGGCAAGGGTAAGTTTTTGAGAAATCCCTCTCTAGTCACGATTTGTGTCCATGGAATTTTGTAAATTGTGTCATCCTAGAGTGAAAAGAAGCAAGAGGTTATTGTGTTTTCCTCTAGTAAGCAATAAGTGAGAGTAAGGGCTTTTTCTTTTTTGTGGGATACAGGTCAGCCCTTCAAGCTAAAGCTCTAGTTGCATAGTAAATTTAGAAATGTGACATTTTGGCATCTCCTTTTAAGTTTGTCATATTTTGCAATAACACTGTTGCTATAATTCTTGACATTTATGGCAAAAAGAGCTTTGTATTGGAAAGCATTGCTTGTTTCCTAAGCAGCAGCAGCTGGTCATAGCCACCCCTTAATGATCTATTTAAGGAACTGATTTTCCAATATTGAAATTGGTAATTCAAGTTTTCCCATTTTCCTTGATGCTTTTGACTATTCTTCAAAAGGTGCAGTAGGTATCTTCCTAGAGTAGTACATGTGGACTGGGGCTGTATGTTTTACTGATTGATTATTAGTTTTGGTCTCCCTCTTGGGCGATGTTCATTAGTGGCTCTCTATTATGGGCTAGGTGCTCTCTCTTGTATACACCTTGTGTACTTGGTTACGCCAATTGATATTAATATACTTATATAAAAAAAAGTTAGTTTTGGTGATTTTATTTGCTAGCACTCTATATTTGTTAAATACTTGTAAAAAAATATTTTTTAAGTACTTTTGTAAATGTTGTCCGCTTTCACTGGTGGAAAACAATTTTCTTGTGCACATGGCAAACCTGCCATAACAGATAACTGTTATCATGTAGTTAAATCTTTTCAGTCATTTTTTGCTCATCTCTTATTGTTTTTATGTCCAGGGGGGCATGAACTTAGCAAAAGCACTGGAAATGCTGGTGGCCGACTAGCTTGTGGTATGTAAATTTGCCATATTAGCTTAGAGTCTGCCCTTTAGTATTTCTAGAGACACGGTCAATGACATAATTGATGGTAATGGTGCACAAATTGAGTATAAATTTTATGGTTGATCGTTACTAGGTGCGCCCAACCGTCAACTGGGTAGGTGGGAAATATCCTTTCAAAAAGAAAAAGATTTCTAGTTGTATCTGATGCGTTTTTTCCCTCTCTGTGGCTGAAAATATAGTGTATTGTGTCTATTTTGATCTTTGAAAAAATGGACATTGTAGTTTTTCCTAGTTTTTTAATTTGGTTTCACCTTCTGTTCATATAACGTTAATGTTATCTCTCGGTATTTTGTGCAGGTATTATTGGTCTCCAAGGATGAACTGCTCCTCCCAATCCCGCTCATGCAGAACATATCTCCCGCTCGTAGGCTTGTGAAGGACTCGAGCCAAACTCTAAAATAAACGACAAACCTTAGTCAACTTTCTTTTGGGTGTCTGCTTTTGTGATCATAAATTGGGTGCTACCTTGCATCTCAAATGACTATGCCAAGATTTTACCATTTTACCAGTATCTTTTATTTAGCATGCCCACACCCGCCGGTAGAATTTCTTCAAAGTTCGATCTAATCTGGCATGTTGCAGTCTGAAGGTCAAGACACATGATTTCCACTTCATTATTGGGCATATGCTGTGGTCTCACATGCATGCCTATCTTGGTTTTTGACTTTTGTTTTCTTATCTGGCTTTTAAAGGACTTAAAATTACATCCAAAACTATATTGTTGGGCCCTTTGTTGTCAAGGTTGAAAAGCTATCTAGTTTGGCTAACCTATCAAAAGAGCATTTAGAACATCCAAAAGAATTAGGTGAACGAGTTGTGTTGTGCTAGAGATATGTATGTTCTCTCTAGTCTTGTAGAGTGAATACATGCGAAACTATAAAAGAGGAGATGAAAGATGGAGTTGCCTGATCCGGTTGGCTCTGATTCTTAGTAGGTGGAACACTTCAAACACCAATATGAAATCTTATTAACTTGTGCAGACAAGGTTCCAGACCAAGATTAAGGAGAACTTAATGCTCAAACTAGGGATGACAATTGAGTAAAGCTGTCTCTACTGTCGAAAAGAAAGAAAACAAGATATATGAAGCACGGAATTTCCCTTCAAATGCTGAGGAAGTTTGGGAAACTGAAGCAGTTGTAGCAGTAGCACCAATACTAGCCAGTCCATCAGTTAAGCCACTCCCTTTCGTACAAGAGTATTTCCATCCGGTTGCCTAAAACATCAGTTTTTCTAAATTATAAGGTTTATATTTAGAGTTTTCTTCAAATACATGCACCATCCAGTCTCCTATTTTAATAAAAAGGTTTAGGATGTGAACAGTAGTTTCTTATATTTGGGAAGTTATTGTTCATCTCATAAATCACTTTATATATATATATATTTTATAGGGAGTAGTTCGAAATGTAGAAATAAAATAGTAAAAATAATAATAAATTTTTTTTTATTTTAATAGAATAGAGAAAAAAGATAAGGAATGAGATGTATGAGATTTTTTAAAGATGAGTAAAATTTAAGAGAAAATTATAAAAATTATGATTTTTAACTAAAATTTAAAGAAAATTATTGAGAATCGAATAAGAATGCTCTAAACACGAGAACTCTCGTGAGACACTTGAGAACAATGCTTCAAAATATCATCCCATCCTAAGATCTATATGGCGCTTGAGTCCCATTTTCTTTTTCTTTCAATTTACAGCCAGTCCACCATCGGATCCTTCCCTTTCAGCTGATAAAAAAGCATAGACCAAATTTCAATGCTATAGCTCAGCAAATGTATTTGTTCCGTCGCCCAAGAAACAACAAAACCCATAGAAGGGAAGAGCCAGAATGAGATTGAATCAGCCTTCCACAACTAGCAGAACCCAGATTCCCCTTAGATGCCCCCATCCAAGATATCTTAAGCTTGCCCATGGGTGGGAAAAAGCATTTTATCAGAACTTGTATACTTGCTCTTACCACCATTTTCGAAGCAAATTGAGAGCAATAATTGACTTGGAGCTAGAAACAAGTTTAACAAACTTCAACAGGTAATACTAATTATAAGTCTCAAATAGACAAATTCTTTATAGGCCCTTTCTAAAAATTAATAAAAAAAATTTGAAAGTAATGTTAGGTACAAGTTTCAAATAAACAAATCTCGCATATACCTTTTGTAAAAAATTAGGTTCTACTTAAAAAGTGATTTTTTTTATACTTTTAAAGTGGGATCTATTTTTTTATAAAAATTTGTACGGAACTTGTTTATTTAGAGTTTGTACAAATCATTTTTTATAGTGATTTTTCTTTTAATTTGAACTATTTACGAGTAGAGTGTGATTATAAAATAAGTTAAGATGACAAGAATTTACTTAAATCACCGGCAAAATATGTAGGAAAATAAGTTTACAATTAGTTTTTATCTTTTAATGTAATAGAAAACTTTATAATTTATATAAAATTAAATTAAATTTATAAATTAACAAGATTTTAAATATTGGATTATAAATCAATATTTTTACCGTTAATAAAGATGTAACGTATCAGTGTAGTACGTTTATGTTTCCTTCTCCTGTCGGTATTACTCGAAGGGCAAAAGCGAAAGGTCGATCGAGAATTGGAGATACCTTTTCCATCCGTTTCGAGGGCTTTCTGTCACCGAAATGTCGTCGCCGTTGGGGGAAGTCTCTGCAGAGGTTCAACCGGCAGATTTGAAGAAACCGAACCTCCGCAAAGCATTCAACCTCCTTAAAACCCACGCCGCTGCCGTTGCCAACTTCACTCTTCAATGGCAGGACCTAGAGGACCACTTCCACTTCATCCACGAGTCAATCGAAGCCAAACTCCAACAACTCCAATCCAACCAGAACCAAATCGCTTCAGCCATCCAATCCCAAGCCAAATCACCAGATGTCAAATTCGATTCTGCAGATACCCAATTCACTCCGACTCTTCAATCCCCGGACAAATGCAAAGAGATCCAATTTACTTCTAAAGATACCCAATTGGTTCCACCCATCCAATCCCAATTCGATTCAAACGAAACCGAATCGATTCCGGCCCTTCAATCCGGAACGAAGTCAAAAGAAACCCAAGTGACAACTCTTCAAAACCAAACGAAAAAGGAAGGATCTTTGCCTGAAAATGCGTCTTTTAATGGCATTCCAATATATGATGGGAAAGAGTTGTTATTGTACGTGAAGGAGCATTTAAAAGATCTCGCATCGTTGCGCAATGATATATGTAATGCGCTGAAGCTTTCGGTGGATTCTGGAAAGCTAGTGTTGGAGGCAATGAAATGGTTTTATTTACCTGAGTTAAAGAAGGGGGATATGAATATTGAGGTTTCTACCAGAAGGAAGAATTGTGTGCTATTGTTGGAGGAGTTGATGAGAGTGAGACCACTGATTAAAGCAGACGTGAGAGAAGAAGCTGTGATACTAGCCCTTGAGTGGAAGGCAAATATAAGATTCCCAGCGAATAGTTCTTTGGAGATTTACGGTTTTCTATTGCTTTTGGGTGCCTTTGGGCTAATGAGTGAGTTTGATGGCGACGAGGTTTTGAAGCTTTTTGATAGTGTTAAACAGCGTAAGCAGGCCCCTGAGTTGTTTCGGGCTCTTGGTTTTGCTGATGATGCCTCTGGTGAGTTTCAGAGAATTGTTCTTGCTTTTTTAACTAGAAATTATCATGACAATATACTTCAGAGTTTTTCGGTTGCTATTATCTCTATTTATTTGATATTCTAGTGCTTTTTGGTGAGGTAAATCAGTGGCCTTAGAACTGCCTGAAGCTTGACCATCTCTCACTTTCTTAGTCCGGTTGATTAGTTTGAATGCTTTATTTGAACATGCATGTAATATTCTACCGAGTTGATGCTTTTACCTTAAGTTCCTCCATGACGGGGATTGGTGAGTCCCATATTTGATGGCCCCGTGTACCGAAGCTTGCATTAATTCTTGGTAGTGAGCATGAGACATTCATCTTGTATCTTTTGGTGCTTAAGAGTTGTTGCAGTGATAGTCTCTTACCTAAACGGCATCTTTCATGGCTGGATGACTTGCTGTGTTTCCTCATTTGTTTTCACAGCCATTCTCATCTCATCTCATCTTAAAAGAGATTGAAAAGTAATGTTTGAATATTCTTCTTCAATCGGTATTACAGCCGATATGTGGTGGCAAATATATGCAAATGTATGCCAACCATAATCCCATGATTAAAGGAGGGAATCTTCAATATAAATATATATAAGTGGTAGCTAGCTGTCTGCATGGCTTGAATCATGGGATTGTTGACATGTGCTTGTGAGCTGGATTCATGGGACTGTTTATGTGTGCTGTCACGCCCCCGCAAGCTCAACGGGGAGGAATAAACAGTGAGCTTGGAACGAAGTCCAGAGAATTTTGTGGCAACTAGAGGCTTAGTGAGTACATTAGCAGGCTTGTCTTTACCTGAGATAAAACGGACTTGGAGCTGTCCAAGGCCAACTCTTTCTCGGACAAAGTGAAAGTCAATCGTATCGTGCTTTGTACGAGCATGAAAAAGGGGTTGACAGAGAGGTACGTGGCTCCAATATTATCACACCACAACGTGGGAGGTTGGTGTAAATAAACACCAAGTTCTTGAAGAAGATCTTGCAACCAAATTAATTCTGCTGTGGTGTTTGCTAAAGCTTTGTATTCAGCTTCAGTGCCTGATCTAGCAACTGTAGTTGCTTGCGAGAGCTCTAAGAAATTAAGTTGTCACAAAAAAAAAATGAGATACCCACTGGTGGAGCATCGATCATCTGGGCAACCAACCCAATCCGCATCAGAATATGCTTGTAAGAGGTTGGAGGAATTAGGTGAGATCTGAAGTTCATGCATAAAGGTGGCTTTAAAATACCGTAGAATTCTTTTCACAGCCGTCTAGTGATTTATAGTAGGGCGGTGCATGTATTGACATACATGGTTTACTGCAAAAGAGAGGTCAGATCTGGTAAGCAGGATATATTGGAGGGCTCCAACGGTACTACGATAAAGAGTGGGATCATGAAAGCGTCACTGTCAAACATGGTGAGAGCATGAGAGGAAGACATGGGAGTGGCTATGAGCTTGGCGTTGGTCATATTGGTGCGATGAAGTAGATCCAAAACATATTTCTGTTGTGAAAGAAAAATTCCATTTGTATTGAAATGAGCTTCAACACCAAGGAAATAATGTAGCTGGCCAAGATCTTTGATTGGTAGGCTAGACCGAAGATGGTGTAGCAGAGAATCGACTGCAAAAGAAGAAAAACCTGTGACGAGTATATCATCAACATAGACCAAGAGCAAAAGCTCCAAATTGTTGTGACGATATATAAAGAGGGAGCCGGAGGTATCAGCTTTTGAGGAATAGAAGCCGAACTCAAGAAGTTGAGAGCTCAGTTTTGCAAACCACGAGCAGGGAGCTTGCTTAAGACTAGATGGCCTTTCTTAATTGACAAACATGGTGTAACAAAGCCCGATGGCTGGGTCATAAAAACTGTTTTTGTAAGGTCACCATGCAAGAATGCATTTTGCACATCAAGTTGTCTGTCTGACTTGCCATTTTCTAGTAATTGCCAAGCTGAGAATGAGTCAGATGGTTTGTGGTTTAACGACCGGATTGAAGGTTTTGCCATAATCAAGGCCAGGTTGCTGATGAAAACCTTTAGCTACTAACCGAGTTTTATAACGTTGAATGCTACCATCGGCATTGCGTTTGAGACGGTAAACCCACTTGCATCTGATTATGTTCATCTTGGGTTTGACAGGAACAAGTTGCCAGGTACCATTGCTTAAGAGAGCATCAAATTCATTGTTCATTGCTTTTCTCCATTCTGAGTGTTTGGATGCAGTAGTGAAGCACGTTGGTTCATGATCAACAGAGGTGTTGGTTGATAGTCGAGCATGAGGTTGAGTAGCTATCATGCCATCGGGGTGTTTCTTGGGGCACCGAATATTTTTTTGGAGTCTGGTGCGCATCGGATGGATTTGAGGAGCACTAGTGGATCTATTGGATTTGTGCGAGAGCTGGGTGTTGGTGCAGGAATGGCAGTTGGTGAAAGAGCACTATCTGAAGTGGACAATGGTACTATGGCATCATGTGAGGAAGGTGCAGGAACATGGACAACTAGAGGGCTGCCGTGTGGAACTGATGCAAATTGCTGAAGTGGACCAGCTGAAGGGACCTACAAACACAAAGGTAAAAGGGCCTCACGTGATTGACCCATGTTAGAAGGAAGGCTTGTGCTTGAGACAAAGGTTTGAAATGGAAAACAAGTCTCATCAAAAGTGACATGCCGAGATATGTATATTCGGCTAGATGGGAGATGAAGACAAGTGTGTCATTTGTGTGAAGGACTATATCCAAGAAAGACACAACGTTGGGACCGATATTCAAGCTTGTAGGGGCATTGTATGGACGTAGGTTGGGCCAACAAGCACATCCAAAAGTTTTCAAGAAAGTATAATCTGGCTTTGTGTGGAAGAGGCATTCAAATTTTGAGGGGAGATTTATTTTGAATAATGGGAGAAGGAAGTCTTTTAACAAGAAAACAAGTCGTTTGAAAAGCATAAGACCAGTATTGTTTGGGCACATGAGCATGAGCTATAAGAGAGAGCTCGGTTTCAACAAGATGACGGTGTTTTCTTTCAACAAATCCATTTTGCTCATGAGTGTGTGGGCAAATTATTCGATGGACAATACCAAGAGACTTAAAAAATGTATTTAGTCTTCTATACTCGCCACCCCAATCAATTTAAACGGATTTGATTTTTCTCTCAAATTGACGCTCAACGAGTATTTGAAAAATATGAAAAGTAGGCTCAACTTCAGATTTTTTTGGTCAACGGATAAAGCCGTGTGAATTTACTATAGTCATCCAAGAAAATGACATAGTATCGGTAGCCTTCTACAGAGGGTATAGGAGAAGGATCCCAAACATCTGAAAAAATTAAGTCCAAAGGATTTTGAGAACAAGATGGTGACAAATGAAAAGGTAAATTATGACTTTTAGCTTATTTACAAGAATTGCAAATAGCAACAGCCTTATTTCTAGTAACAGGGAGTTTATTGGAAAATAAAATGTTATTGACTACACGGAGTGAGGGATGTCCAAAACGACTATGCCAAACTCAGGTGAAGCTCCTTTGCCAAGGAAGGCAGATTTGTGAGGAGCATTGGATGGAGAGGGTGAAAGGGTATACAATCCATTCTTTAGTCGGTCCGCGAAGGAGTCGTCTCCCGGTATTGAGGTCCTTCACACAAAAATAAGATGGATGAAATTTAAAAAATACATGATTATCACGAGTGAACTTGCTAACGGATAACATATTTTTTTGAATAAAAGGAACATGTAAGAGCTGTTGCAAGTATAATTTTTTGGAAATAGATAAAAATTGAGAAGCACCAATATGATGGATAGGCAGACCTGCACCATTACCAACACTTATCTGATCAGCTCCAGTATATTCATCAGCTTGGAGGTTTAGATTGTTAAGGTTAGAGGTGCGATGATGAGTGGCAGTTGTAACAGGATACCAGTTGGAATCATTTTGAGAGGATGCAGCCGACATGTGTGCTTGAAGACCATTGGTTTGCTCAGCTTGATATGCAAAATTAAAACGCTGATAGCACTTGAGTGCTGTATGGCTTGGTTTATTACATACTTGGCAGACTGGTCTTGATCCAGTGTATGAGAAATTGCATCCACGCCCCCTTCCTTGGAACGGTTATTTGACTGAGAGGTCTTGTTTGATTACTAGTGATTGAGCCACGAGAGCTGCCTCGACTCAAAGAATGCCGCGAGACCATGTTGGCCGTAGCATTTAGTATATTCAAACCATTTTGGTCCTACTCCAGCCGAAGCTCATAATTGAGGAGATGGCCATATGTCTCTTGGAGATTCATTGGTTCTAGTCGAGTGGCGAGCGAGGTGATAAGAGAATCATAGTCAAATCCAAGACCTGCAAGAATAAAACTGATCAGTTCACAATCAATAAGGGGGTGGCCTATGGCTACCAAAGTATCGGCATACCAGACCTGACCTATCTTTTGCAGTAAATCATGTATGTCAATACATGCACCGCCCTACTATAAATCACTGGACGACTGTGAAAAGAATTCTACGGTATCTTAAAGCCACCTTTATGCATGGACTTCAGATCTCACTTAATTCCTCCAACCTCTTACAAGCATATTCTGATGCGGATTGAGCTGGTTGCCCAGACGATTGATGCTCCACCAGTGGGTATCTCATTTTCTTTCGTGCACATGCCGATAAATCCTTTGCATTGAAAAAGCCTCAGTCAACAATCCCATGAATCCAGCTCACAAGTACATGTCGATAAATCCTCTGCATTGAAAGCCTCAGTCAACAATCCCATGATTCAAGCCATGCGGACAGCTAGCTATCACTTATATATATTTATATTGAAGAGAACTTCTTCGGACAGAGTGGAAACAATGGCTGAAAGAAGAAGTTGATCATGCTGTTGCCATTGATGATAGTTAGGATTGGGAATAAACGTAGAACCTGTGGTGTTATTGGCAGGGGCTGGAAGAACTAAAGGAGGGGTTGGGATGGAGCCATCCACGAAGCCATACAAGTTTTGTCCTTTGAGGTATGGGACCAACTGAGCTTTCCATAATAAATAGTTCTCCCGATTTAGTTTAATGGGACCAAGATGATTAAGGTTTGTGAGAGAGAGAGCTGGGGTAGATGAAGCAAGGGAAGAAACCGTGGTGGATGAAGAAGATGCCATAGAAAAAAAAAAAAAAAAAGGACGTTAGTCACAACATGCTCTCGATACCATAAAAGAGATTGAAAAGTAATTTTGAATATTCTTCTTCAATGAGTATTACAGCTGATATACTTATCAAAAAGAAATCAAAGAGTATTACAGCCGATATGTGGTGGCAAATATATACAAATGTATGCCAACCATAATCCCATGATTAAAGGAGGGAATCTTCAATATAAATATATATAAGTGGTAGCTAGTTGTCCTCATGGCTTGAATCATGGGATTGTTGACTGAGGCTTTCAATGCAGAGGATTTGTTGGCATGTGCTTGTGAGCTGGATTCATGGGACTATTTGTGTGCTGTCACATCTAATCTAACTATTACAACTTTTTTAAATTCTCACACAAAATAAAATAAACAATTCAACTTTTTCAAATCATATAACAAAAATAATATTCAAAAAAATATATTCTAACAATATTATATTCAACTTTCAACTTTTATCTCAACTCATCTGCGAAAACAAACGAGACTACTGCTTTCGATTCAGATACTTGTTGTTCACTTTTTCATGTACTTTTTGACATTGTGTTCTTTATCTAGATTTAGAAACAGTAGTCGCGTGGCTCTTATGTCACTTTTAATGTTTTTGTTTGACTGGTATCGGGTGTCCGGGATCAAAGTCTCGGGAGCACAGGCTCCCTTTCAATGTTTCTCCTAGTTTATGAGGGAGTTGGTTATCGCTTTGGGATGTAATTGCCTCATGATATCACTTGATTGTTTTATATGTACGTTACTTTTAGTAAGCGGGTTCTCTTTTCCAAAGAGAATACTGTGAGTTTGCTCTTGCTGTTGTGAATATCTGTACTTTTACATGTAGAAGCTATTCTTACAGTTTGCTTTATGCTTCAAATTTTTGTCTCTTACTAGTCTTTCCCACTGCTACTGGGGTCTCCAGATGAGTCTATCAGGGTTTTGTGCCCAGATTTTTAATCAAGCAGTTTTGATTACTTTGTTGCTTTCATATTTCATATTCTGTTTCCTGATATCTAATGGAAAGCCCGCAATTCTGTCTACATGTCCCAGATTTTATTCAGAAACTCATTTCACAGAATAAGCGACTTGATGCTGTTAGATTTATTCATGCATTCGAACTAGTTGATGAATTCCCTCCAGTACCACTGCTTAAAGCCCATTTGAAGGATACCAAGAAGTTTGCAAGGATGGGCTGCAAGGGAAAAAAGTCTCTTAAAGCGCAGGTACATTTGCCCCTTCTTTTTCTTTATCACAATTTCCTTTAATGACTAGGATCATAGTTGTTTTTCTCATACTATCTTTCATTAAACTACTCACAGGATGAGGCAACAGGTAAAGAAATAGCTGCAATAAAGGCTGTAATAAGATGTGTTAATGATTACAACCTTGGATCCCAATACTCTCCTGATAACCTCAGAAACCGCATCCAGCAGCTGAGAAAGAGTAGAAAAGAAAAAGCTTTGCAGCTGAGAAAGCCCAGCAAAGAGAGAGAGGTTACTGCAATAGCCTCAGGCCCAAAGGACCAGGTGCAACAATGGGGTGCAAATAAACGTACTTCTCCTAAGTGGCTAGCTCAGCCGAATCAACAGAACAGAGAGAAGCATCCTCGGAGGGATGCATTGTATGCATCTGAAAATGAAGGTTTCTCAACCCATTTGGTACAGCCATCTTATCATCGGCCAGAAGGCTTCTTTGTGAGCCAAGGTGCTGAGTTCTATGGAACAGCTACAGCAGCACCTATCCCAAATGTTCCAGTTGGTGCCACTTCCACCATCCACACCAGGCAACCAACTCATCATCAGCATCAGCATCATCCAGAAAGCTCAGTCACTGGTCAGGATGTGCGTTACTTAGCACCATCAGCTGGAATGTATAGTGCACCATCAGCTGGAATGTATAGTTTGTCACGTTCCTCTCCCGATCCCTCTATTGCGAGTTTATCAGCTGGTCGATATGGTTTTCTGCATTCTGGCTCCATTAACCAACACCGGAGCTCACCAACTGGACCTTATGGATTGTTGGTGAACTCGACTGCTGAACACTATGGAACGGGCAGTGCAGGTAATACCTCATTCGCTAGGCAATATGGAACAAATGCTGCAAATGGTAACAGCACTGAACGGATTGGATCAGCTGGTTTCCATTCAAGCATGCGCATTGCTCCTGAATCAAGTCCTGACAGATCCATTTTGTATTACACAGGAAATCCATCAAGGATCCCAAATTATTATGATAGGTATGGATCTTAAGAGTAAATGCCTATGATACCCTGTCTCAATGTCCCCTATCTATGTCTCACATTTTGATTTTGCACTTGACAAGAAGTTGTAATTCTTGTTCCGCTCCCTGATATCTTGTGTCTTTAAAAGAAATTTAGCTTTGGGTTACTCTCAATAGTCATGCTTATGGGTACTCTCTCTCTCTCTCTCTCTCTATATGCTGATGTCCCAGTGGTTTCCTTGTACTGTCTGCTTTAATAGTCATTAGTTTGGTTGAATTCTAGCCTAGATTTATGCTCAGATGGCGGATGCTAGAGAGTTAGTGGTAGAGTCTAAGTTGATAGTACTTTTGAAGGAAGGAGTTAATCTGCGTATTTCAGAACAGGGGTGGAAGGCGAAACATGAGGTGCTGGTTGGACTCAATACAGCTAAGTGGTTAGTGAAAGTGCTTGAGGAATGCCTGCAAGGGGAGAAGAAGGAGGTGTACTCGGTGATAAAGGAAAGCTATCAAAGCTTTGTTGCTCAACGTTGTGTAAATAACAGTGGGCGTTACTTGTCAATTGCAGAGTATGGTCAGACGGGAAGAAAAGAGTTGCTCTGTTCCCTGAAGGTGATGATGGGTGGGGATGGAGAAGTTTGAAGGACACCGTCTCGGAGTTAACACAGCACAGAGTTAACAGGGATGGAGCTGCGAGCAGAGTGGTAAGGGGGTTAACGCTTTGAATCGATCATTCAAGGAAGTGCTCACAGCAGAGGGCTCAAGGCATGTGCAGAGGAGGGGTGATGAAGGTGTAAGACAATCTGATGGGGTGCAGCGTCGAGCTCAGAATCAAGTATGGGGTGCAGGGGTTGGTAGGACCTATGCTGGACAGGAGGCACGGGAGACAAGAAGGCGTCTGATGGATTTGCAGGTGAGGAAGTTGCAGAAGGAGATGGAGGAAGTGCGCTGGCATGTCGGGCTGATAAAGGAAAGAAGGGGGAAACGTGATGGTGGAAGGAGATATAATGGACAGGGCTCAGTTTTCTCCAAAAATAATGGGCTAAGAGAGTTTGGGCCTCTACCTCAGCCCACTGGCCCACGAGAAAAAAATACAGAATTAGGGCCCAGCCCACTGGCCCATCAAAGGGTAACTTGGCCTCTTCGAGTGGGGGAGTTGGTTCTAGGTTTAGGCCGATACAACCGTGTGCCGGCTCAGTGGAGTGTATACCCTAGATGTTGACACGAGCACCGGCGGAGGTGGCGGCCGGTTCTCAGACACCGCCGAGGAGTTTAGTGGGTTGTGTCGATGTCCCAGTGGCAGGGGTTTTACATCCATCGAGTGTAGAAGGTCTCTCTCTGTCGAAGGGAGGACAGACGGCGCCGATAAGTTCAGAATGTGTTCCCGAGACGATGCGATCGCTGTCGGAGGGAGCGACATGTTCTCAGACATCGTCGACGATGTTAGAGGGTCGCACCGATGATGTCCCAGCAGCAGGTTTGGAACAACTAGCACTGACGAAGCAGTCGATGGACTCTCCGTCGAGTTTGGAAGATTTCTCTCTGTCGAAGGGAGGACAGATGTTGCCGATAAGCCCAGAAGCAATCTTTTTGGGTTTGTTGGAAGTCTCGGTTAGACCAGAGCTCGAATTTGAGGAGGCGGTTGAAGAAGAGGAGGGTTCTGAGGATCTAATGCACTCGGGGGATGGTGACTTGGTTTTCCCTGATGTCTATGGACAGTTGGAGTTGGATGATATCTCTCTGGAAGATGAAAACCATAGAATTCAGAGTAGTAGGATGAAGGAACCTATCCCGTTGAGCTTCTGCTTCCCGGTGCAACCAAAATTTTCAAATTGGGTTTTCAATATAGTGAAAGAGATCCAAAAATTTGTGGGGATCGAGTGTGTTGGTTATGAGGATTGAAGCGGGTCATAAACAAAAAACCAAAGGTGAATCTAAGATGTATAGGGAACTCAGAAAATTGGATTGGTCGATGAATACAGAGGGCAGTTCCACCAGGGGCAGAGGGAAAGGGAAGGGGCTGACCGTTTCTCAATGAAGCCTAAGATAGTGTCGTGGAATGTTCGCAGACTAAATGTGATTAATAAACGTCTACGAATTAGGAACTTGCTTAGGGAGTAGAAGGCTGATATTGTATGCTTGTAAGAGACGAAATTGAAAACGATCAATAGGAGAATTATAAGAAGTTTATGGAGTGGAAATCATGTGGATTGGGTGTTATTGGCCTCTGATGGGGGCGGCGGGAGGGGTTGTGGTGATGTGGGATCGAAGGGTGGTGGAGAAGGTGGAGGAATTTATTGTGCAGTACACGATAGCTTGCTCGTTTAAGAGTGTCTCCGATAACTTTCTGTGGGCTTTTGCAGGTGTTTATAGACCTAACATAAATATAGATAGAAGAATGCTATGGGAAGAACTAGCTGGGGTCCATAACTGGTGGGAATTACCGTGGTGCATAGGGGGCGATTTTAATGTGGTAAGATTCCCAAGTGAAGTTGCTGGAAGTAGAAGATTGCGACCAGTTATGGAGGAGTTCTCGGAGTGTATCTTTGACTTGAACTTAATGGATTTGCCATTAGCCGGGGGTATCGCTACTTGGGCTAATAACCAGTCTTGGTCTCCTCTAAATCGGTTCTTAATTTCACCAGAATGGGAAAGCCATTTTCTAGATGTATGGCAAAAGCGCATGGCCCGTATTGCATCGGATCATTGGCCTATTTTGCTTGATTGTGGAGGAGTTCGTAATGGTTGTCAGCCTTTTAAATTCGAGAATATGTGGTTAAAATCAAAAAGGTTTGTAGATAGAGTTAAACAATGGTAGGCTTCCTACCAGTTCCAAGGTACTCCCAGTTTTATTTTTGCGGGTAAATTGAAAGCACTTAAGAGAGATCTTAAAGTTTGGAACTTGGAATCTTTTGGTAATGTAGGGGAAAACAAAAAAATAAAGTTACTGGAGATTCAGGAGATTGAGAGGCTTCAAGAGGTCCCAGACACTTACTCAGGAAGAACAAGATAGGAAGATTGTGTTGGTTGCAGATGTGGAGAGGTTGATTTTACTAGAAAAAATGTCTTGGCACCAAAAGTCCAGGGCTTTGTGGTTACATGAAGGAGACCGAAGCACTAGTTTCTTTCACAAAATTGCAAACTCGTATAGGAGAAATAATAACATTGAGATGCTGAAAATTGATGGGGTGGAGTGTAGAGATGAGCAAATAATCCACAATCATGTTGTTGAATTCTATGAGAACCTACTAACAGAGCAAGTGGGTTGGCGGCCTCCATTGAATGGGATGGTCTTTGATACAACCGGGTCGAGTGATGTGGTACGCTTGGAAAAGGAGTTTGAGGAGATAGAGGTTCATAAAGTAGTGAGAAAAATGGCTAGGGACAAGGCTTGAGGTCCAAATGGTTTCTCGATGGGATTCTTCCAAGATTGTTTGGAAGTGCTAAAGGAATACCTCATGAAGGTGTTTAAGGAGTTCTTCTTGGCTGGAAAATTAGAAAAAAAGTCTTAACACAACGTTCCTTGCATTGATTCCTAAGAAGGTGGGGGCTACGGAGTTAAAAGAGTTTCGGCCTATTAGTCTAGTGAATGGGGTGTATAAGATAATCTCTAAAGTGCTTGCGAACAGACTGAGTGAGGTGATGGGTAAGATTGTTACGAAACCTCAAAATGCATTTGTAAAAGGTGGACAGATATTGGATACGGTGCTGATTGCTAATGAATGCCTCGATACTAGTCTGAAAGACGGGAACAAAGGGATCATGTGCAAACTTGATATGGAAAAGGCATATGACCACGTCAACTGGGATTTTTTGCTTCAGTTACTTAGGAGGTGTGGTTTTGGGGAACGATGGAGGGCGTGGATCCATTGGTGCATAACTACGGCAAATTTCTCTGTGTTGGTAAATGGAGGTCCAGTGGGCTTTTTCCATAGCACACATGGTTTGAGACAAGGGGATCATTTGTTTCCCTTATTGTTTGTTATAGTTATAGAGGCCTTGAGTAGGATGCTCTCGACTATGATTGCAAATGGTTTCCTAGAAGGAGTCCCGATCGGAACCCCGGATAGAGGTATTATCAATATTTCTCATTTACTGTTTGCAGATGACACACTTATCATGTGCGAAGCAAAGCAAAACCAGATGCAAGTTCTGAAGGCCTTACTTTTTTGCTTTGAGGCGGTTTCTGGTTTGAAGGTGAATTGGGAGAAATTAGAACTGGTGTCAATGGGGGAAGTATTTAATATATGCCAGTTGGCTCGAACTTTGGGGTGCAAGATAACTTCCTTTCCTATGACTTACCTGGGACTTCCGTTAGGGAGCACACCGAGGGCGCCTTCAATCTGGGATACAGTGATCGAGAAAATAGAACGGAGATTGACAGGATGGAAGAAAATGTACTTGTCGAAAGGTGGAAGGATTACCTTGATCAAAAGTACACTTTCAAACTTATCGATTTATTTTTTATCTCTATTCCCAATACCAGCTAGTGTGGCGAACCGTATTGAGAAATTCCAACGTGATTTCTTGTGGGGGGGGGGGAATGGGGGAGGAGTTCAAGTTTCACTTAGTAAAGTGAAAGCAGGTTTGTTGTCCTATCTCAAGGGAAGGTTTGGGGGTGAGAAATCTAAGGATATTCAATAGAGCGTTACTAGGCAAGTGGTTGTGGAGATTTTCCAGGAAACCAGACAATCTATGAAAATTGGTGATTGAGAAGAAATATGGGGGTTTATGGGGGGATTGGTGTACTGGAGAAGTTAGGAGGGCAAATGGAGTTGGTTTGTGGAAATACATAAGAAGAGGATGGGGGGTTTTTAATTGTTATGCCAAGCTTCGTTTGGGTGTGGGCTCAAGGATTAAATTCTGGAGCGATGTTTAGTGTGGCAATAGAGCTTTACAAGATGTGTATCCTTTTCTTTTCCAGATTGCAAGTGCTAAGGATGCTTCAGTGGCGGAAGCCATGGAGTTATCGGGGGGTCAAATCCTTTGGAACATTTATTTTAACAGGGCGGCACAGGATAGGGAAATAAGCACCTTGGAAGAATTCTATGGCCTCATATATTCTTTAAGACCAAATTGGGGGCAAGAGGATGTTATGTGGTGGACTCTAGCTAGCAAATGTACTTTTTCCATGCGTTCGTTCTATAAGGTCCTTACTCAAGAGCCAATTACTCAGTTTCCGTGGAAAAATATCTGGAGACACAAGGCACCTCCTAAAGCTGCTTTTTTTGTATGGACTGCTTCTTTGGGTAAAATACTCACAACTGATAACTTGAGGAAAATGTAGATTATTATTGCAGATTGGTGTTGCATGTGTAGAGGAGGGGGAGAGTCTGTAGAGCATCTCCTCTTGCATTGTGATATATCAAGGATTCTCTGGAATGAGGTATTTGCTCGACTGGATATGGTCTAGGTTATGCCTAAGACCGTGGAGGCAGCTATGGCAAGTTGGTCAAACATAAGAGGCAGGCAACCTATTAAAGCAATATGGAAGATGATTCCTTTATACATCATGTGGTGCTTGTGGCAAGAGCGCAATGAGTGGACTTTCGAAGACCAGGAAAGATCGTTGGAGGAGCTTAAAGTTTTATTTTTTAGAACTCTATGTACTTGGGCCATTGCTGTGGACTTTAATGGCAGGACCTTTCATGATTTTCTTGCCTCAAATGTGCCTACCTAGTTAGGGCATCAGAGCGGTGTACTGGCTTTGCCATTCTTTGATCAATATAATTTATTTATTTATCAAAAAAAGAAATTTAGCTTTGTATGGACATTATTGTCTTTGGCTTGATGGTAGAAAGAAAGATTCTTCCTTCTGGTTGGTTAATAGGATCTAAATCTCATGACAAAGTGCTTCTATTTCCTCTTCAAACTTTTTTTCTTTTTCTTTGTTCTTTTCCTTTCATGTGGCAAGTTCTTGATTCAGGATTGGATTCCAGTTCTTGCTACATCTATATTTATCATTTTGGGGTCGTGGAATTTATTTATTTTTTAATGCTGCATGAGTAAAGGTTTCCAAAGCTAAACTCATAAACCATACACTGGAGAGGAATGTAACTTGGCACAGAATACATAAAATAGCGGAAATGCTTCGTCAAAACATTTTATTCACTTAGCATTATTCTGCATTAGTTTCTGTTGGGGTATATGTGGAAACTGGTTTTGAAATTGAAAAAGGCGTTTGCTGAAAGTTGGTTCAACTGTTGGCTCAAGTCAAAGTCCACCGCTCGAGCGAAGTCTCTAGCCGCTCGAGCGAAGTCTCTAGCCGCTCAAGCGAAGGCAAGTCAGGGAGCTCCTCTCGACACTCCGCTCGAGCGAAACACAAATCCTAGTGTTTGCTCGACCCTCGCTCGACACTCCTCTCGAGCTAATGTTCATTTGGTTGTTCACTCGAGGCGCGCTCGACACGCCACTTTGCCAGAATTAGGATTTCCACGCCGTGTGCTATATACATAACATATTTTGACATGTCTTGTACGACCTCAAGCATATATTTAGAGAGAACAATTGTCTAGAGTGCATATGTAAGAGAGCAAAAAGTCCTGGAGAGTTAAGATTGAGGGATTGTAATCTCTTCTAGTTAATAAGATTTCTACAGCTCTGTAAACGTAGTCAATTTGCTGAACTACATATATTATGCGTCGTATTCTTGATTGTGTTGCTTTTATTTTATTTGTCATTGTTGATATATGTTAACATTTCACAACAATTTCAACTCTCTCTCTCTCTCACCCAACAAACGGCACAAGATGTCACGTGGATCAATTGAAGTACTGCTGGACAGGAGACAAACACCTTGAATCCTGGTTTGCAGCTCATATATGGCATTTCATTGTTTTATCATTACAAAAACACGTCTTGAAAAGGTAGGCATTACAATAACTTAAAGCTCCTGAAATATTGTGCCCACAAAAATAATAATGTCAACAGACGATATCTAAAAACAATTGAAAAATAGAGGGCAAATCCCTTCAAACGCTTGGGGCAAACACGATCAGATCAGCCATACAAGACAAAGCAATTTCACAAGATTATGATACACATCTTCTCACTATCTGAAAGTGCACGAAATATTTCACAAGCTGATCCAATGGCATCTGCGCTTTATTCTCCAGATGATGTATGTAATTTACAACATATTGTACAACTTTGCTTGGCCGCCCTCTCATTGCCCTTGTTGGAAACTCCGTTCCGTAGGCGATCCAGGAACAAAGGGAACAAAACCCCGGCCACCAAATACCGGGCGCATGAAGGAATCATCAAACTTACGCCAGTAACGATGAACAGTGTGAGTAGGAGTCCTCAGGAGTTCGCGTATGCTATTTGGCCTGACAACTTGTGGGAGGTCAAACTC
Organism: Cyclocarya paliurus; assembly: GCA_029856935.1. Lineage (NCBI taxonomy): Eukaryota > Viridiplantae > Streptophyta > Magnoliopsida > Fagales > Juglandaceae > Cyclocarya > Cyclocarya paliurus. Next base: position 36,284,205 of record CM056949.1, read on the forward strand.
AGAATCCTGCCCCTCTCCAAGAAGAGGCACAGTGATTGATTTTGGAGTCGATGGATCTGATGACAATGTCATGCTGGTTGTGTGTTTTGGCTGGGGTAGCAAGAACCTTATAAGAGGTTTAGTCAACAAACCAAACACCTGACCAGAATCAAATGGGAATGGTTATTAGTATTACAATCATCAAAAGAACATTAAAGTCTCGCATTTGAAACTCATTCATATAAAATCACTAGCATCCCTAAAAGAAAACCTTTAATATAAGAACCAAAAACTCACGGGAGAGGGGCTAATTTGAACTGATCCACCTTAATTGTATGTAATTGAAAGTACATTCAATGAAGCTCTTTCGCTAATAAAGAATGGGAAAAAATATATAAATATAGAGGAAGCAGCCATTGACATCCTCGTTTGTTTTCACAGATAAATTGAGTTGAGATTAAAGTTGAAAGTTGAATAAAATATTGTTAGAATATATTTTTTTAATATTATTTTTGTTTTGTAATTTGAAAAAGTTGAATTTCTTTATTTTATTTTGTGTGAGAATTTATGAAAGTTGTAATGATTAGATAAGATAAGTTGAGATAAGTTATGAAAACAAACGAGACTAATCCTCATACACACGAATAGTTAAAAAATTTAACTGCAACAAGCCAACAACCATATTAGCAAGCATTATATTCCTCAACTTCTCTTTTCCTTGTAGTCCAGGAAATTAAAAAACTTTTGCCATAAAAGGTTGCAAAATTAGTATATATTAACAAGATGTAATAAAGCTGTGACCAGAAAATAAGTTTTACCCTCAATGGACCAACTAGGTACAGAATAAAATATCAGTGAATAATAAATATTGACAAGATGGCCTTTATTTTTATATAACTAATCAAATCCAGTCACAGATTGAAATCATAAAATTCAGAATAGCGGTAGATGTCTAACCACTGTGCTGAAAAGAACAACAGTTATGGTGCTGGTGATCATGATTGCATTCCCTCGCAATTGAGTATGCCCTGACCTTGTGAACTGCATTTAACAAAGTAGAGGGTTTACTGAAGAATCTCATCTCACACTCACACACCCACACGGCACTATTTCCTACTAAAATCTATACATGTTCTTAATTTAATTGGCAAAGAGCATAAAAACAAGCTCAAGTGTCTCACAGGTCATCTTATTTAAAAAATTTCTCAGTAATTACTAGTTTAAATCCATTGGTCTTTTGCCGCAAATAAAACAGCATGTACATATCTTGCCTGATTATAAGCAAGGGCTATAGACACAGCACCCCTCATGAGACCAGCCCACCATACTACCACCTACAATAACAAAGATGTTTGTGTGATTTGGTAGATCAATGAAGTGCAAAATAAATAGAATTGTCATTACAGAAACAGAAAGCATACTTGCTGCCTGAAGCTGATTTTTTCATTTGGAGACTTTTTTGCTAAGTTGATTAATAATGACAAGGGGAAAATAAAGGCTGCTCTTCCTGCCATAATCAGGGCTACAAGTATTGAACTCACTGCAACTGATGTTCCAGGACTGTAAAAAGCAAAAGAAAGCATTACGTGTTTAAACAATAAAAAAAAGTCTCAGTGAGGCAGCTAAATCATATCTGTTGTCTGAAAGATGTACATAGACTACCACTCCTAATATATATAAGGTTCAATACGTCAAGAACTTAGAATTGCAAGGACTAGCTAGTCATGTGCTCTTGTACATAAAATACCTGTCACTGACAAATCTCCACTTTTCAATGTCCAAGGCATCCATTCCAACATAAAGGAAGATAAAAATCTCAGCAACAAATGAAAACGTTGCAAAAGCATGCCTGTAATAATTTGAAATCAAAAAAGAAAGCATTAGGTATATGAAAAAAAGGCCTTTGTTCCACATGTGACAGGGGTTTACATATGACAGGTTAAAATGGCCTGACAAATTCTAAACAGACAAGACGTACTTGGTGGTGACCCTTGAACTCTCAGTTACATTGTGCCAGGTGTAATGGGACATTACAATCCCACAAAAGAATACAGTAAGAATGCCACTCAAATAGAACAACTGCAGAACAGATCAAATAGATTAGCACCTTAGCTATGTGGAAAATAATTAGCATTCTATCAAATATACATAAACCATTTAAAGCTTAGAAAGAGAAGGAAGTGTCATAAAAAAATTAGAAAACTTACTTCAGCCATCATATATGAAAGGTATGCCATAAGCATCATAAGAGCAACTTCACGATCTGTAGAGTGCCTGAAATTGAATCGTGTGAGAAATTCTATCATCAGAGTTTGATTTTAGTACATGATTCTAACAAGTTCCCTTCCCACATAGTTTTAAGGTTTTTTCAGACCCCAAATTAGAAGACCTTAAAGATTAGGTGTCGGCATAGCTTTTGTTGCCAACCAAATTTCAACAAAGAAAAACCTACATTATGATATAAAGACCAAACAAGGCACCTTCTTATAAGAGGATTGGGTCCATTTTCAATGCCATTATAACAATGGAATAATATCGTTAATATCAGTAAATGCAGCATGATTTGATCACTCCAATTCTGACAACATACCTGCCAAAATAAAGCTTTTTGATGATGTAAGCACTAAGCAGCCCAGTCTGCGGGGGAAAGAGATATGTTATACCACACTAGAATAGTACATAAAACTTGCACTTGTGCATGAAGGGAGACAAATATGAGGGGGGGGGGGGAGAGAGAGAGAGAGAGAGGGACTTACCATCACCCCGAGCATTGTGCTTGTGAGAAACAAATAAAGGAAGTTGCCAATAAAATGCAAAGCAATCCTGGGGTCAATATGAGTGAGGTCAAAGCTCTGGATAGCATTGAAAAGAACCACTGATGTTGCATCATTTACGACACCCTCCCCAAATACAAGACTGTAGAGTAAAGGTGTCTCGTCCTGATTAAGCACCTGTACCATTACATGAAATAAGTTTAGTTTTTTCAAGTATTGGTGCTTTAATTGTTTCAAACATGCTAAGAAGCTGATCTGCCATACCTGTAATGTGCAGACAGAATCCGTTGCAGCAAATATTGCACCAATTGCTGAAATACAGACATATACAGTAAGAACTAAACAGCAAAGTTATAAGAAAGAGAGAGAATTGACAAATGTAGTACCTAGATAATCCCCGATATCCAGTGAGCCAATATCCAATTTCTTGAAGAACTGAATAACACCTGAGTCAAGCATCAGAATTTTACAGTCACGACAAGATACTAAAATTGAATCCAGTAACTCAAAACTCTTTTTTTTCCCATTTTTTCTGGGCCCAACATACAATAATTCAATTCAAATGTGTATTTTGCACAAAGATGGTGAAGAAAATAAGAATTTAATGAAAAAGCCTCATGCACATTATTTGGCCAGTATCTTAAGCTACTGTCCTCAGCAGCAGACGTAGACAGAGTGAACTGTTGAGCATCCATACATTGCATTCATTCCATTCTCTAAGACCTAAGAAATGAGCAATACAATGCTTCCAAAGTCATCTCTGAATATAAAAAGTCCCAACTCCATTCAATCACAAAGTCAAGTTTGATAATCGAGATAACTGATATGCATTTACATTTACTACTTCCATATAAAGCAAAAGTATAAGTTACCAAGAAGGAAAGGGTATGTTTGGTTGTTCAGGAATTTATGAGAATTTAATTGAAAATTTTTGAGATGTGTTTGATATTGGTTTTTATGAAGGAAGATAGGAAATTTTGGATAAGATTTTTTCAAAATATATTTAATATTGGGAGATTTGTAGAAGTGAATGGATAGAGTTGAAAAGTCTTTTTAATATAATTTTTTAAGAGTATTTTTGTTTTGTTTTTTGTAAAATTTATTTTCGTTTTTGTGCTTTTGACTTTTAAATGGAATCTAGGCAAATGAATGGATGAAAGTAAATATATTTTTTTTTAGGTTCAAAGATGTTTTGGTTTGAAGTTGAATTTTTTATTTTTGAAAAATTTTGCAAAATTGACTAAACCAAACATACCCAAAGGATTTAGAGTTTTAAAATGACCCTGGCCAACTCAACTCAATAAGACTAATTTAAAGTAACTAGACACATTGCTTCTGCAAATCTAATAGCAGCACAATCTCCAAAATCATAAGCAAGACAATGAAGTAAGATTATCCAAAGATTCTGATCCTCCTGGGATATCGAAGTAAGATTATTCAATTAGAGACCTCGTAGCAGATACCATCGAAAATGCTGGCATGCATTTACTTATTAAAAAGATGCATGCAACAAGGAAAAGGTTCTGAAAGAGAATCATCTTTTTCAACGGTTGGTTTGAAAGGCCATATTTTAATGAGAATTGCAAAATTGCTAGGAAAAAGGAAAATACTTCCAATGATAATATTATCATCAAGACATCTCATTACTCTCTGTTCTGGTAACATGAGCCAATTAGAGACTTAAAAATCTGAAGAACCCATACTGCTATGGTTACCTCCTGTGCTGCAACACTCGGGCAGAAGGCTCAAACCATCTGTCCCAACAATCCTACAAAGAACCACTATACGATTATCAACAAACTTTACTCTGTTGGATCCAGAACCACAGTAGGAACTGTGTGTTCAAGTGTAGCAATCATCATACTTGGGCTTGAGTGAAATGTTTTTTTTAATTGGTAGGCTTGAGTTAAATGATAAGAGTCAAAGACACTCCCAAATTCAAATTACCAAAGAAACCATAAGAATTTGACAATTCTCAAACAAATGATCGTTCGTCATCTATTCTCCAAAGAAACCTTAATCCCCCAGTTGCAGTGATTGAATCACATATATCTCGCTTCCCTTCTTCAGTAATCATATGAAAATTCAAAAAAGTGAGTAATACTAATTACAAAGGGGTTTCCGATTCATTATCTGAAAATAATCCTAATTAGTTCCTTCCACATTTTCCACTCTTTTAACAAGCTGAATGCCACACAAGGAAAGCTTAATCTATTAACTCACCGATAATCAAAATCAGGGAAATGAATATTATCATGATCTAACTATGATTCAAGATGCATTACGCATAGAACTGAATAGTACACACATTATATTGAAAGGTGAGTGTTCCAAAAATTGGAACAGAATGATGTAAAACTATTTGCTGAAACATGTACTTAGCAGTAATACAATTGCCCAGTCAAGAATACCGTCCAACAGAAAAAGGGTGCAATTTAACATACTTGGCGTGATGGTTTTTCTTGATTTTGTGCAACTTTAAATTAAACAAATAATTTTTACAAAAAAAAAAAAAAGAGCAAATAAGGTCACTAGTTTTACCTAGGGATATGATCCCACAGGATATTAATGTACCCACAGCACCAAACAGCACAATAGTAACAAAGTTCCGGAAAAACTGCTTCTTTTTCACCTGAAAACTGGAGCAAATAATAAAGATTAAGATCATATATCATGAGGTTGGGACCAGGATCTTATAAAGAAAAATTAAAATTTCACTGTTAACATGAGATCAAGAAAGTAATGCAAAGATATAAATGTCAACACTCAAAAAGCAAAAATATATGGTGCTCGACAAAATATGATTATGAACTACTTTGTCACAACCATGCTTTATTTTCTTATCTTGTCAGGTCCATAGATAGGTTGTTTTTAGCAGCTACATTCATCAGATAAGAATAGAGTGGCAAACATAGTAGAAATTTGGGCTTGCAGATAAGAAACTATGAGGTTGGTAAAATAAGTTTAACTGATGAAGTTCCAGCTGATTGACCTAGAAACAGAAACTAGGTCTACATCTCAGATTCTAAAATCATACAATCACTGGAATAAAATGTCCACACTCTTGAGCGAAATATCACATTTGGCATGTTCCAGATGCCAAAATTCCAGGGCTTCTAGTAAACCACAAAATTTCTTCCCACTAATTTTGCAGCACTAACTATGCCACTTCAGGGGGTATCAACTATATTTCTGAGATTTACGTAATTTTCACCGGTTTAATAAGCTCTTACCCATTAAAATTAGACATAGCCAGTTTAAGAAATCAATATGTTCTGAGAAATTGTTTACGATAATGAAGATGTCAAAGCTGGAACCTGTTACATGTTACATTCTTAACAGTCACCAACTTAAATATTATTTTCTAAAATAACTTGTAATTATCAAAATGCAAAAAATATTTCATACGTCCACGCATTCTGATTCTTATTTTCAATCTTTTACATCAAGTGCTTCTGACTTCCTGATAGCATAAGCTACCTGGGGCGTTGCAGCCCTGAGACTCTCACACTGCTGCAATTGTTTAGTGAAGTCCACAAATTGTAGCAGTGTGGAAGAAGATCCACTTGCCTCACATGGTTTATTTGGAGAGAAAAGAATTGCAGAAATTTTAAGGAATGTGAACGAACATTGAAGGAACTTAAAACTTTCCTTTTCAATAACTTTTTTTTTAACTTAGGACCTCTAATGGGCTTAACTTTATCTTTTTCCCCTAGATAGGAGTTTGTCTTGTAAATATCCCATGTACTTGACTAGCGTCTTTTGTACTCTTGTAACACCCCACTCCCCACAGTTAATAATAAAGTCACTTTTAAAAAATTTTGGGAGCCGGAGTGCTACTATTGAACCTCAACTTAAAAATATTTTCTTTTATTCTAAAGGAAACGCCAGGTACAAAAATTCTATAAATAAAATAATTCTTTATTACAATACTGAGATCATAAAAGAGAGCGCGCGGAAACATTTATTAAAATTTCTCAAAGCCTGTACTATTAAAATCATAACTTAAAATCACTGTACATGATTTAGACCACTATCACGCCTCTCTGGATTAAGTCTCATCCTGCAACTCTATCGTCATAATTAAAATGAGTCGATGACTTGGTAAGAAACCCATCATAATATAAACATACTTAACTTTAAGATTTTCAAAAAATATTTTATGCTGAAAACTTAAAATCGTGATCATTCATATGTATGCTTATGTCATGCATGCGTTGTCTTGAATTATCTAACTTATCATACTTATCTTATAGGCTCACACACTTAACCCACATCTTGCGACCACAGGGGGAGCCGAAAATAGTATTCTAACTCAATATGGTGGACCATGCTTAGCTCCGTGGCTTGTACATCCACCCATAAATTGCATTGGTCTCATGCATCTGAATGACCATCTGATAAACTGTTATGAGCTTACACTTGATGTTATAAAAGCGTACGTGTTTTATGCAACGTGAAATGCATGAGTTGAATAATACATACATAACTATACTATGCGGAATGAAATATGATGAATGACATGCTTGCAAATATTATGAGACGTGTGATACGTAAACACTAGCTTTGAAAGAACTGGCTTTAATAATAATAAATATAACTAGTTAATGTATGCTAATCCTAATTTATGATTAAGCTATTTACCTTATAGTGTTGCTTCCTACAATTTCTGACACAAAATCGCTCAAGGTCATGGACTGGGAGGTTTATGGTCTTTTTCTAACATGCGGAATGGAGATATTTATTGAGAGATTTGGGAGAGGGTGACAACTAGTTTGAGTTGGACTCGGTTAAAGTTTTAATGTGAAGATGACTTGTAGAGTTGCATCCCTGTTGGAATAGGATGCCAACAAGTTCGAGTTCGAGTTCGAGTTCGAGTTGGACTTGGTTACGATCATTCAAGAAGAGAGCTTGAATATAAAAACATTTCATTTAATATAGGATTGGCAGTGACTGAGACTGCGTAGGATACTTCAATCAATGATGATTTTAAATTGAAATAAATTTATAATGGCCAAAATTTTAAATTCTAAAAGGAATCTAACTCATTCAATAAATAATAAATAAGATTTAACCTAGTTATTGAGCCTAATTAAAACTCATAATCAACCTCAATAATTTATCACTTGTGGGCTTATCCCATATGGCCCATTAAATATAATTTAGGCCCAATAAAAATTATTAATATCTCGACCTTAGAATTATTGAGCCAGGTCATTACAACTCTACAATGACATTTGTTACATACAACAAAAAATGGTATATTTTTACCCTTATTGTACTTTGCAAAATCAAAATTAAAGAGTCGATAAGCAAACCTGACTCCCAAACAAAGACAGCGATGAATTGATGATGCTGAAACATGCTTTTGGATTCTCAAATTTCACAGTACCAAAAGGTAAAGCAAGATTCAAGATCATATGAGTTCTTTCAGGGAAAGCATTGTGATTGTTAAGGACATAATGAGCAATTTAAGGTACCTACCACAACTTGAGGCAATCATCAAATCCATAAAGAAAAAAACTCTTGTTGCTACCTAAATTTCTTTCATCATCCGTAAGCAACAATTGATGGATAACATAAGGCAAACCAATCATAACATCTAAACCAGAAACAGGTACTGAACGGAAAATTGCTGAATTTGTTACATAACAAGACTAATGAGACCATAAACTTTTGATAAGTAAGAGACTGTAAATTACCCAGCATTAAATATTATTGGCGGCAGAAGGTATATAAAAAAAAGATCTTCACTGAAGACGAAAATATGAGAGCTTTTTCCCCCACTTGTAAGCAGAATAACAACTCCGGTACACACACCCTGCAACAAACCCACATAAAAATGGAAAATTAGCCACTACCATTTTAACAAACAAGATAATTAATTTTACCTACGGTTTAACCAACGTAATAACCCAAGATTTGAAATTTCGTCTCTTTTCCTCTTTCCCATAAGCAAGCAAATAAGCGGGTAAGAGCGAAACTCACGATCACAAGGGCAGTGATAGACTCGTTCATCCATCGGTTCTCCTCAAGAAGATGGCCAATCACAATACAAGCACAAAGGAGTGCCACGAAGAGGTTCATTGAAACCACCGAGGCATGATCGGAAGTGTATAGCATTTGCAACTTCGGGATGACAGAACTCAATCCGATAGCCATTATTTCCACCTCTCACTATATAACCAATCTATGATAGTTGATCTATAAGATTTTAGATTTCCTTTAGAGCGAACAATCTACTGAATCTATGTCTCCGAACTGTCCATCTCAAAAATACCGTTGGATCTCAACAATCAAACCAATCCTGCAATCGAACATACCAAAAAGTAAGCGCATTCCTTTGAGTAATCAATCTCAGAACTACTAAATAATAAAACGCTTCAAGACAGCAAAGACCAGCTAACACTTGCGCGTTACTCTGTTTCTGAACAAAAATGAAAGGGAGGAGTGGGAAAAAAAAAAAAGGAAACGAACCCAGGAAACAAGTTTGGAGAAACAAAATGAACAAAGCAAAACGGGAAGAAGCTTTCAACCGTAAGAAATAAAAACCACGACAAATCAATGTTTCCACTTCCCGGAAAACATGTGAATCACCGATCGTTTCCACTTTCCAGAAAAAGAGACAATAGAAAGTTTCCGAGTTCCCAGCATTGTTTTCTTTGTTTTCTTTGCTTTTTCTCAGCAGCCAAACGGACAATCGTTGTTGACCAATAATGCGCTTCGATAGCTAGGAAACATCGTGGGGGAAAAAGAAAAGAAAAGAAAAAAGGGCTTACCAAAGCTCTCCCAGGACACATGCATAGATAACACATCGGTAGCAAGAAGCTTGCGAATTGGCGCGTATAAAACGAAAAATGGAATCAGAAAATTCGAGGAACAGAGCAAGAGAGCAAGCAATCAATCTCTGCTTCGAATTCCTAGGGCAACGCAAGATCTAAGCTCTACGTTTATCGCAAGTCGCCATAATGCACGAACCTGAGGATAGCGACAAGCTCAGTTACGCCAAATTTGCCTGGGGAAGAGAGAGAGAGAGAGAGAGAGAGAGCGAGCTCAGAACATTTAAGAAAAGTTGAACGTTCTGGAGAGACACGGAGAAAGATGGAAGAAAATCTACGAGAGAGAAAGGACAGAGATCCAGAGACGTGTGGTTCGGGAAGACAGACACAGAGAGATTGGCGCACAGAGTAAGAAGTTAAAAGTTTATATGGTGTGGCGGATGCATAAGAAGACCACGATGGATCTTCCTTCCTTGCCGTTCGATCTCATTACCTATATTTATTAGTGTTTTTTCCCATAATTACGTTGTTATGAGAAATTATTCAGAATTTTGTCATTTTTTTAATTTTATCGTGAGATTTGCAAATGTGTCATTTTTTTTCCCATAATCTTTTTAATAAACCACGTAGCACTATACGTTTATAGAGTAAAATGAGCAATAACTGAAGCGACATTATAGTATTTCTCTCATAGTGAAGTAACTGATGTTAAATACAATTTTAAAATATTATGGCCAATTTATTAAAAAGTAACTTTTTCATATCTACCTTATAATTTCTTAATTTTTTTAAAATAAAAGTGCATGAAATTTAGATATTTTAAAATTGTATAAATCATTTCTTTAATATTATTTATAATAAATTGTTTTCAATGACCATTTATAAAAAAAAATATCTATTTAATTAAATAAAAAATATATAAAAATAAGTGTTATTTGCATTTTACTAATTTATGATTTCTCTCCTTAAATTGAGAATAGGATGGTTAATCACATAATCAATGATTTCTAACTGTTAGTTAGTTAGTCACAAACATTTGATGCTGACATTGAGACACGTTATTGGTCGGTGACTATTGAACCTATTTGTATACGATGATTTTGTTCACAGAGAAGTTGCACAAGGCTCGTCTCGTGACTATTAACCGATACCCTCTGATGTAGACCGCTATTAAAGTTTGTCGACCTTTTCTCAGTTAAAACTACAGAATTGTCCCTACTTTTACAACTAATTGCTACCTGAAAAAAAAGTAAAATTTTATTATTCTAATAAATTAAAAGTGAATTTTTCTTAATATTTTTATGACCAATTTTAAAAATGTGTCCAAGATTATACATCTGATGCATCTCTTACTGCTTCACATAATATTTGTATTATATTTGACCATGTTCAGGAAACATTTGCAAATAAAGAGACTCGAAATTTGATCGACATATATATTTATTATAATACTAGATACAAATTCAGAGCGCGTAAGTCTCATAAGAATGTTACCTACATTATACGGATATAGTGCGGGGTAGCCCGTCCCTGCATTGGGTTGACTGCAAGGGCAAGTACCCAATCCGTCCCGTCTCACTTTAATAATGGATAACTAAATTTGAAAATTATTTTTTAGTTCAAAAGTGATCAAAAGCACATTACTTAAATTCTAAATTTAAATTTATAAATATAACTATTATTTAGTAAGTATATATTTTATATAAGTTGTTGTATAATAGAGTGACCATTTTATAGATCATAATTGCTTTGGAGTGGTCCGTCTGTTTTTAAGGGAATACCAGCCGTCAATTACAAGCCGCCACATCAGCAATTCCACACAATTAACATGAGGATCATCACATTCTCGAATGCCCCTGCCAAAACATCTCTTGAAACTCAACCCAGTCGAAGGAACGACGCCTTCACAAACTTCAGATCCATCGAACACCCCAATCCAGTTCTATTGAATTGAAGCCTCCAGTCCCTCGAATACCCTAGGAACGCCCCCTAAAATCTTTCTTCTCTTTTGCAGTATGTGATTGACCTTTTGAATAGGTTGATGAAATGAACCGAACAAGATAAAGATTTTAGGCTGTAGATGTATTTGAATTGAAACTTAGAAGAAGAGAGACAAAAAGAGAGGAAAGATATAGAATTGGGTGTGTGCTAATTTTTTTTTTTCAACAAGTTGTTTGTGGGACTTCTCTATTTCAGAGAGAGAGAGAGAGAGAGATTATGAGAACAGAGGGTGTTTTGTGTGTGTGGTTTGGGATAGGTTGTTTCTAGGATAGAGGAGCCATCAAAGAAGGACTTATTCAGTCTTTGAATTGATTTCCTTCGTTGTTGGCTGGCTCTTTGCCTTCTCAAACTTGGTAAACGGGCTGGAGGCTTCGAGAGGGGGGTTATGAAGGGCTGGAGGCTTCGAGGGGTTGCGACGAGGCTGGAGGCTTCAAGGGGCTGCGACGCTGGAAGCTTTGACGGGCTGCGACACTATAGGCTTTGACGGGTTTGAGCGAAGGAGATGAGGGGTTTGAGTGAATGAGGCTCTACCGTGCAGTCCCATATGTTTTTCAATAGACCGCCAATGTGGCGATCATTTATTGATGGGTTGTTTTTTATAACAAGACAGACCGACTGGTTTTGAGTTATTCTCTTTTTAGATTGTCTTCACAATATAAGTTTCGCACTTAAATAATGTAAGACTTTTGTATTGTCTTGACAATTTATAAAAATGTCATCCTACTACACTACAACTTATACAAAATATTAAGTAAAAGTTCTACTTAATACATAATATCATATTTATATATAGTACAAATAATATATATTTATAAATATGTATATTATAAATATATAAATATATATTTATATAATAAAATATGTAAATACCAGATGCAGAATGGGGCGAATGGGGGCGGGCAGCAAGATACGGGGCCCTGCCACCCACCCCTAAGTCTTATGCAATCTCTTTAAAAATTGTAGACTTCAAAATGACAAAGTTATAACAAAAATGCGATCTACAGTTTTTCAATTAGACTGTATGGAACTTACAAATCATACGCCAGCACAAATCATTTTCATTTTTCGTAGTTTTACAATCAAATTTGAAATAAAACTCTATCTACTTAAAGAATTCATTATAATATAAACACAATTATTGATGATAAGATTACCAAATTGAGTTTCTATTCGAAACATCTTAATTAGAACCGTATGGATTTGTTTCTCGTATTATTATTCTACACGTGTAACAATGTTCGAGAGAGTCGAAATATATGGTTGTCCAACTGTCTAAATAGATCAGGAACAACGATTCTTGGAAAACTCCTTGTTCAATATTTATACTAATGAGAAGAGGGTCAAGATCTATGAATAGATTAAGAAGAAATTGCTCACAACACTCAAGTTGTCTGGCAAGAAGGAAGACATTGAAAAGTATGGGTAAGAGTGTGCAAAATGAACTTTTGCAACTTGAAATGATGAATTAAATATAGATATATGAGAACTTATAAAAACATGATTAAGATTCGCTACAAAATAAAAACACTTTGGGGCATGCAATCATATGCTTGGATTATTATCAATTAATAGCATTGATTGGAATTTATTATCTAGTAGTAAGGGCCATAAAAGATTCTTTAGCATGTTCTATAATTGGTACGTTCCAATAATTCTGTTATGCTCCTTCCACATATTCTTCAAAACATTCTTACACACTCTTTCTCTCTAACTTGGTCCTTATCGGCCACTGCTAGAGGTATAAGGTTTTTCAATTCGGATCAGACTAATTAAGAAATTGGTCAATCTCGATCCAAGAAAGTAAGGAAATTCGGGTTTCAGTTTGGTCTTAGATGGGATTTTTTCACTTCGGAACGGACAACACCACCCTGAGACCGAATTGGACCAATCGAATTTAATATATAATTTTTTAAATAATTTTTTATACGATATTTTATAATTTTTAACTAGTTATATAAATTGAAAACAAGTAATTACGTGATTTTCTTCTAAGTAATTATAGGTAATTATGTGGATTTGTTTTTCTAACTTAATTATTTGTACTTAGATTATATAAAACACCAAAGGCTAAGAATTTTAAGACAATGTATTAACTATTAATTATCGATAATACACATACTATTATACTCAATTAAATACTTAATTAGTTAAGTATATATATACTTTGTTAGACAATTTCGATTAAATCATTTTCTTAATTTTTTTAACATTTTATATAACTTTTTGTCAAAGGGTTTTTGCTATTCATCCTCTCCACACTCCACACTCCACACTTTTTAATATTTTTTAATATTTTTTTAAATTTTTTTTTGAATTTATTTTTTTAAACTATTTATAATTTTTTATTCACTATTCATATAAAAATATATTTGATAAAAAAAAATTAAAAAAAATATTAAAAAAAAGATGGAGTGTGGAGTGTGGTGTGAATAGTAGGAGGTTGAGTAGAATTTTTGTTTGTCAAAAACTTAAAAAAATGATCTAGATTGAAACCATTGATAAAACTGATTAGACTGGTCGCTTATCAGTCTGGACTTTTGGTAGACGGAAATAATCAATTCAGCTATGGTCCTTCCTCCTAGACCGACCAATTACACTCTAGCAGCTGCCGACAGCCATGCATTCTTGATCCTTACTTCATGTTGACAATGTTTGCTATGTCTGCTCTTTCATTTTTGCATCCATATATTTTGGTATGTGAGGGCCACGTGTTATCATAGCACACATGGGCGTCAAGCAGTGTTGAAACAAATGTTTCTGTATATTAATTCTCCACACATCTACAATGGGGCAATGCCTCTGTATTTATACTAGTGCTTGATACAAGAGGAATATTATTTACAGTGAAAATATTACAGCTAATAAAGACAAAAACTTGCTACGGATAAAGTAGATGGTTGGAGGCTATTGGGTGCTGTGGAGTATTATGGACAGAGTCTTCATAGTGTGTTGGTTGCGCGCTACTTGCTGCATGCTGCATGCCGTGTGTCCTGCATATTGTAATGCAAGTATTGTTTGAGCAGGTTTCGTACCAGTTGCTGCTGGCTGTGCATTACTTGTACGTTGCATGTCAAGGGTTGCACAATTAGCTTGAACAGACCCCTCAAGTCAAGCGGCAGTGAAGACAAGTGCAGACTTGAACACAATTGTTGAAACCTTGAAGCAGACAAAGGTTTTGTGAGGGGATTTGCCAACTGATCCTTTCCGGAGATAAAAGCAACCTGCAAAGATTTGTTAAGGATTCTATCCCTCACAAAATGAAAATCGATTTCAACATGCTTTGTTCTAGCATGGAAAACAGGATTAGATGATAAATATGTAGCCTCCAAGTTGTCACAGTACAGTACTGGTGCAGTGGTTAGATTGATGCCAAGATCTCGACTCAAGTGTTGAACCTAGATGATTTCTGCAGTGGCGTTGGCTACTGATTTGAACTCAGCCTTGGTGGATGACCTTGCTATGGTTTGCTGCTTCTTTGAGGACCATGAGATTAGATTGCAACCAGAGAAAACACAGTATGCACTTGTTGATTTTCTATCATCTGGGCACCCAGCCCAATCCGAATCCAAAAAGGCAGTGATATTCATTGAGGAAGAACGAGAAAAATTAAAACCAAGTTGTGAGGTGTTCTTTAGATACCTGAGTATCCTCTTTACTTCTTGCCAGTGAGGGACTCTTGGAGAGTGCATATACTGGCAGACTTTGCTTACTGAAAAGGCTAAGTCTGGCCTTGTGAATGACAAGTATTGTAGAGACCCTACTGTACTTCGATAGAGAGATGCATCTTCAAATAAATTTCCTAAATGCATGCTGAGCTTTGTGTAAGTAGCCATTGGGGTCTTTACAGGTTTTGCTAGTGTCATATTGGTCTTGTCCAACAAGTCAGCAATGTATTTCTGTTGTGTGAGTAAGATTGAGCCATCTAAGTTGTGTTTTGCTTCAATTCCTAAAAAGTAATGAAGCTTGCCGAGGTCTGTTATTGGAAAATCTAACCACAAGGCATGGATCAGATCATTAATGAGCTGCATGTTGGAACCTGTAACAAGAAGATCGTCTACATAGACCAGCACATAGAGGCATGCAGAACCATTGATTCGAACAAATAAGGAGGTATCAGCAGATGAAATATTAAAACCAAGATCAGTAAGTTTCTGACTCAACCGAGAATACCAAGCTCTTGGTGACTATTTCAGTCCATAGATTGCTTTTCGTAGCTTGCAAACATGATGAGGGAATTGTGGATGTGAGAAACCAGGTGGTTGATTCATGTATACTGTTTCAGATAAAGGTCCATGAAGGAAAGCGTTTTGGACATCATACTGCTGAATAGGCCATCCATTTGTCACGGCAAAGGCTAAAACAAGTCTAATAGTAGTTGTTTTAACCACAAGACTAAATGTTTGATCATAATCCAAACCATATTGTTGAAGAAATCCTTTTGCCACTAAACGTGCCTTACGTCTTTCAATAGTGCCATTTGCAAGTTGTTTCGTACAAAAGACCCATTTGCATGACACTATATTTTTAGCTTCAGTGGCTGGTACAAGTGACCAGGTATCATTTGCTAAGAGTGCATTAAACTCCTTTGACATGGCTTCTCTCCATTCCTTATATTGCTTTGCAATTGAAAAACAAGTGGGGGTTTCTGGGATAGGTGAATTGATTGATGCATGAGCTTGGGGAGGTGGCCATCTAATGGTGCCATCGGTGAACTGACGTGGGCGGGACGAAGCAGTTTTTGAGCGAGTTACTATGGAATGTACTGGCTGATCATGAACTGGTGCAAGTGGTTGTGATGGAAGCTGCGGGGAAGAAAATTTTGGCATTGGACCTAAGATGCTTTGAGTTTATCGATTGGAATTTAGAGGAGAGGTGAAAATGGGAAGGACAGCCTTTGAAGGCTCAGGAAGTATTTTTGTGGTGGAACTAGAGGAGTTTTGAAAAGGGAAGTGACCTTCATTATGTTTAATATCTTTAGAGATGTAAATTCTTTTTTAGGGAATATGAAAACATATTGAACCTTGGTGAGCAGGGCTTAATCCCAGATACACACACTCCATGGCCCTATAATCAAATTTGTGTTTGTTATAAGGTCTGGTCAAAGGCCAACAAGCTGAGCCAAAGACAAAGAGAGCTTTGTAGTTTGGGTCCTTTTTATGAAGAATGGAAAAAGGTGAGGCTTGTTTGAGGGAAGTGGATGGCAGCATGTTGATTAAACGCACAGCATGTTGAAAAGCATAGGGCCAAAATGCTAAAGGAATAGATGCATGTGCAAGTAATGCAAGACCAGAGTCTACAATATGCCTATGTTTTCTTTCTACAATGCCGTTTTGGGTATGAGCGTGAGGGCAGGTTACACGATGAATGATGCCTGCGGTGGAAATAACATCAGTGAATGTTCTGAATTCCCCACCCCAGTCCATTTGAAGTTGCTTTATTTTAGCCTTAAATTGTAGCTCAACATAAGACTTGAACTTTAGAAAAATAGACAAAGCCTGAGATTTGTTTTGAAGAGGAAATAACCATGTATATCTGGAATGGTCATCTACAAAGGAAATATAAAACTTAAAACCATCAGGAGAAACATGTGGTGCAAGACCCCACAAGTCACTAAAAACTAGATCAAAGGGGAATTTAGACTTAGTATTTCTAGTGTATGCTGGTACACGATGGTGCTTGGCCATAGCACAAGCATTACAGAAATACATTGAAGACATTTTCACAAAAGGTAAACCATGTTGAAGTAAAACTGTGCGAACAACTTTGAAGGAAGGGTGGCCGAGACGTGAGTGCCATTGGGGGACAGAGGAGAGTGAGCTTGAATTGGCTTGAAGAGACTGAGGTGATAGAGTGTAGAGACCATCACTGGTTGTCCCTTGGAGCAGTGTGTTCCCCGTGATGTAGTCCTTTACATGAAAATGATCATAAAAGAATTGGAAAAAGACATTATTGTCAGAACAAAATTGTTTAACCGAAAGAAGATTTTTAGTAAAGGATGGAACACAAAGCAATTTTGTTAAAATAAAATGTGATGAAGAGTGTGGAAGAAGGGCTGAACCAGTATGAGAAATTGGGATGGATGATCCATCACCAACTCGGAGTTGATCTGCACCAGTATATTCAGCAGATTGAAGATTAAGATTAGCAAGCTCGCTTGTGATATGATTTGTCGCCGCCGTGTCAGGATACCAAGTGGCATCAGTAGGGTAGGAAGAGGCACTGTAATGGGCTGAAGCAAGAGCTACTGAGGTGTAGGCTTGATTGAATCTATATATGCAAGTGAGTGCTATGTGTCCTACTCTGTTGCATACTTGACATACAGGTCTTGAGTCAGTTTGAGAGGAAAAAGAATTGGAGGAGGTCGTACCAGAGAGACCATTAAAGGAAGAAGACCCTCTGCCTCGATTGTTTTGACGAGCTCCACGACCTCTATTGGAGTTGTTGCGGCCACGAAAGCCACGACCTCGTGTGAAAGAATTACCACGAGCAGTGAAGTTGGCTTCAGGAGAGAAAACAGCTGCATTGGATGCATGATGTTGCAGCTTGGCCTCATGTGCAAGAAGGTGTGATAATAATGTTTCAGTAGATATAGGGTCAAGCCGTGTAGTGACTGATGTGACCAAAGCATCATAGTCAGGTCTAAGACCAGCTAAGAGATATGGAACAAATTCAGATGAGGGTAATGGGCGTCCAGCTGCTGCCATTGTATTGGCTAGCAGTTTGGCATGTTGAAAGTAAACAGACATAGGGTCTGTTCCTTTCTTCAATGATGCGAGTTGCAACTGTGTTTGGATTAGTCGAGCTTGAGAAGATGATGCATAGGTAGAGGCCAAGGATAACCATACCTCATGAGCAGATGCACAACCTATAACTTGTGCAATAATGGGTTCAGATAAGGAGGATATGAGGGCAGACATAACAAATTGATCCTGTTGAACCTATGGTTCATACCGTGGGTTAGGTGAGCCATTGGCAAGTGCAGATGGGGGAGCTAAACAAGAACCATCAACATATTTGTATAAGCCTTGGCCTCGTAAATAAGGAACAAGTTGTACCTTCCAGAGAAGGTAGTTCTCAGGGTTTAATTTTACTGAAATTATATGAGAGAAATTGGGTAAAGAAAGGGAGGGAGAAGAAGAGGGTGTAGATGATGAGGAAGAGGAGCCTGTGGAACCAGACATGGTGATGAAGTAAATGGATGGACGATTAGTCCTTGGTATGCTCTGATACCATGTTGAAACAAATGTTTCTGTATATTAATTCTCCACACATCTACAATGGGGCAATGCCTCTGTATTTATACTAGTGCTTGATACAAGAGGAATATTATTTACAGTGAAAATATTACAGCTAATAAAGACAAAAACTTGCTACGGATAAAGTAGATGGTTGGAGGCTATTGGGTGCTGTGGAGTATTATGGACAGAGTCTTCATAGTGCGCTGGCTGCGCACTACTTGCTGCATGCTGCATGCCGTGTGTCCTGCAAATTGTAATGCAGGTATTACTTGAGCAGGTTTCGTACCAGCTGCTGCTGGCTGTGCATTACTTGTACGTTGCATGTCAAGGGTTGCACAATTAGCTTGAACAAGCAGCAGCACCTCAATCGGCAGCTTATCTTTTATAAATCCATCTTCACGCCATTCTTTATAGATTCTATAAAAATAAAATAAATATATAAATAAGTGTTACGGTCGTAAATAGATTCTATAAAAATAAAATCACAAACTTACATTATTTTATATTATACGTTAAGATCTACTTTACAATATAACGTATCGCATTAATCACATTATTTGTATGTTTACTTTGCTAAAGTATTTCTTAAAAAATAAATCATTTTCTTTGACTAATGTCAATATTTTAAAAATATAAAATAAAAACTTTTTTATTTTATTTTAATCCACAAATAAAATAATAATTTTCCTTATAAATTTTATAAATACGAAAACTTAGCACTACCTCAAGTTTTTTTTTTTTTTTTATAAAAATTTTAATAGGAGTAATATGTTTTATCTAAATAGATAAAGATGATGGTTATGGATCAGTAGTGCTGTTCTGGTAAGTAGTGTTGAAACACGCAAGACTCAATTGCGAAAGCTACACTATACTTAATTCCAATGCCCATTCAATCAACCCACGATCGATAAAATAAGCTTATGTTTGTATTCGTGTAAATGAATAATAATTTGATGGATAATGCTTTGTACAGTTTTGGAGTGTGTAATTTTTGTATGTTCTTTTTGAACAAAATGAAAATTATTATTAAAAAAATAAAAAATTTTATGTAGATTTTAAAATTATCTATTTTTTTAAAAGACATGCGAAACGTCAAAAACTGCTAATTCTAATACTGTAAATATCATTTTTATTATTTTATATTTATCGTGATTGTATTTTGGTTCCATGATCAGGTACGTACGTATGTATTTTGGTTACATATGATCATGACATCGCAGGAAATTGTAGTTTCAGATGGCATAGCATGAGTAGCAGCCAATTTAAGGTAATTGCTGACTGGCATGCGAAGATGTTGTATGGTTTAAGGAACCCTATGTAAGGTCGATGTTTAACCCCCTTGGCCCCTTCTTAATATTCATCTACTGGGATGCCTTTGCTTTCTCGTCAAGTCATCCGCAGAAGAAAGTTACCCCAACGTACTCATCAAACTGCCCTCCAACTTCTCCATTGCCCCCCAAACTGATAAAATTATATATTGATGTGATTTGATCTAATATAAAAAATATAATTAAAAATATATTTTACATCAAAATATATTAATTTATAGATTTATTTTTATAAAATTTCTAAATATGTGATAGAGACTAGTACGATAAGTTTGTATTATAAGGTCCCGTTTAGTTGGTAAAACAATATTGAAGCGTAAACATCCAAACAATATTTAAACGTAAATATTTTTTAATTTAAATTTTTTAATTTTTTTCATCTAATTATTATCTAATCATTCAATTTTTTAAAATTTAAAAACAAAAATTATATTCTAACCATTTTTTTTAACTTTATAATATTTATATTCAATTTTTTTCTTTCTTCCTTCTCAAAACTTCATAAAAATACTAATTTAAATTATTTTATTATTATTTATAAACTATTTCATTATTATTTATACACATTTTTTATTTTATCTTGTTTCATCGTTTCATGAAATGTGTGTAACCAACTGATGCCTAAAAGTTCTAGTTGTTTGTTATTACTTTCTTTGTATTTTGTGCAGGGATGCTTTTACTCGTGAGGTGAAGTCGATGAGTCAGATTCTATTAATATTTTATTTTGACGAATCGAAATGATTGCTATATATCTAAGTGATTCTATTGAAACTTCAGGCCACTTTTTTACTACGTCGTTTATATAAAGCGAATAGTAAAAGAGCGATAAGAAATAATAATCCTTCCATATTTTTCTTAGACATATTCCATAACATCTTCATGATAAAGACATTTTAAAATGAGTAATAGTATATATAATTGTTAAGTGTATAAACATCACGTAATTATTTTTAAAAAGAGTATAATTTATTATTAAAAAATTAATTTTTTTTATATAAATTTTATATTTTATTCAATTTTTTAAAATAATTACATCGTGATTATCTAATTCTTGATTGTAAATTTTTTTATTTTATTTTATGTTATTTTTATATCCTAATTAAAGAGGGATGATGACTAATAAAATGACGCAATTCCTCTTTGAAAAAAGAAAGAGGAAGGAAAATGACAATATTTGTTCTCGCTGCGTGGCCATTATGATCCATGCATCTTTATGTTTTTTCAACTATTTTTTTTTTTTTGGGGAATATAATAAAGTAGTCAAGATTGAGGAGGAATCGCGCTTCTCTTCAACTTCTAGTCTCTTGACACGTTTTAATCATGAATATCAAAGCTTTCAGAAAGTATAAATTCCTCGAAATCTGTTACTTGTCTTGTCTGAACGTATGTATGCTACTTTTGCACAATCATCTGGAAATAATTTTGATCTGTTTGCTGGTGTTCAATCCAATTATCAATGGAATAAACTTCTCAATAATACCCTAAACAAGTTGGAACATGACTTGTTCTTTAGGATTTGAATGATATTATTGTTGGTATTCTTAATTCAATAAATCTTCTCAACCTCTCAATACTCCACATTCTATTTTTTTAAAAAAAAAATTTAAAATTTTTTTTATTAAATAATTTTTATATGAATAGTAAATAAAAAATTTGAAATATTTTAAAAAAAAAATTCAAAAAAAAATTTTAAAAAAATATTAAAAAATGTGGAGTGTGGAGTGTAGATGAATAGTAGGAGGTTGTGTAGCAAAACCCGTACATGTAATCCATAAGAGTTCTTCTAGAGTTACCAAAGATTTGTCCTGAAGACTTGTTCCGACTGACGATGACACGTAATTTATTTAATATTAAAAAAAGAAAAAAAAAAGTGATTTGAAATCAGATGACCCTGAAACTTATATTGCAGATGACCTCAAACCGATGGAATCCCTCTCCCTCTCCCTCTTCCTCCGTTCGGCACCGACCTCCACTCTGTGCGGTAGAAGCCCTCAATTTCTGGTGTCATCTTGCAGCTCCCCTCCATCCAGCCTCACTTCCCCAAGAATCCGAACGGCAAATAACATTCCTTCCCTCTTGTGGTCACTCTAAGAAGTTATTGTCAAACATATTGGGTAGAATATTAAAGATAAAGATTTACAAAACCAAACCACGATGTGGGGCTAAGGGCTTTTCTTTTCAAATGAACTTTTGAAGATGTTGCTTTTTGCATCTGAACTAACTCTTTTAATAAGCTTATTCTGGGTTCCATTGCTAGAGGGGATCCCCTATATTTATTAACTACATAAAAAAGCATGGATTTCTTTCTTCGGAAATTGTTGTTAGAAGTACTCTTTGATAAGTATTGCCCCCATATAATATTGCATCTGGAATTTACCCACATCTAATTTTGCATTTTTTGAGATAGAATTTCTTCATCTCTCAACTCTTTTAGGGGCTGTTTGAATTGGGAGGAGAGTTGAGATGAGTTGAAATGGTTTGTGAATAGTAAAATAAGATATTTTATAAATATTATTTTTTAATATTATTATTATTTTAAGATTTGAAAAAGTGGATTGTTTATTATTTTTTGTATGGGAATTTAAGAATATTCTTTTAAATTTTGAAAAAATTAAATTATTTATTATATTTTAGTGTGAGAATTTAGAAAGATTTTTTTGGGATTTGAAAAAAAAAATTATTATATTTTGTATAGGAATTTAGAAAATTGTAATGATAAAAATGAGATGAGTTAAGATGGGTTGATGAGAGTTTTGAAAACAAAGAGTTTTGAGCTCTTTGTATTTTCAACAATTAATTTTGATTTTTTTTTTAGATAGAGAAATTGTCATTCTTGAAGAGTAAAATTATAAAAATATTATTGCATTTTACACTCTTTACAATAGCCACATGTCATCTCCTCCCGTATTTATTAACTACATAAAAAAATATGGATTTCTTTCTTTGGAAATGGTTGTTAGAAGTACTGTACTGTTTGATAAATATATTTATTTGATATCTCTCGGGTAACATGATATAAAGGTAACTCCAGGAGAGATTTAAGCTCTTCATGATTCAACTCATGTGGTATAATAAACTCATTCAGTGGAACTTTGCATCCATCTGAGTTGGGATGTTCATTAGTTTTTCTAATCTTTATTGCCAATACAACCTCATTTACAATCATGAAAGTTCATAACCATTTGATATGAAATCTTTGAAACTGCATGTACGAGAGTATGAGCATTTGATAAGGTAGCATCATACCTGCGTCGATCATCCAATTGATCATTTATGGGTGTAATGCTGCTGGTGGTCTTAATTATTTTAATCATAGCAAATATATAGTGCATTCTTCACAATGAATTTTTATTTAACATTATCGAAAATTCTTCCATGTA
This sequence comes from Cyclocarya paliurus, assembly GCA_029856935.1. Taxonomy (NCBI): domain Eukaryota; kingdom Viridiplantae; phylum Streptophyta; class Magnoliopsida; order Fagales; family Juglandaceae; genus Cyclocarya; species Cyclocarya paliurus. The sequence goes on from CM056949.1 coordinate 36,307,684, forward strand.
AAAATTTAAATGAGTTGTAATGATTGCTTGGTTGTGTCTATGCATACTATTGTTAGGCCTTGAAAAAGATGGTCCAATACGGCTAAATTTGTAATTTCAAATCCAGAATTTTTTTTAATCTTTAATCTAGTTGCAATATCAAACCCATCATTTTTTTTAAATCTTTATTTGAATCTGGTTGCATCTTTTTAAATAATTTAAAGGTTGGATTTGCAATGGATTCTGACACAGAACATGCAAAAAATGAGGGTGATGAGGTAGGACATGCAAATTATGAGGGTGATGAGGTAGGACATGCAAATGATGAGTATGATGAGGTGGTACATGCAAATAATGAATGTGATGAAACCAATGAAGAGCCAAAGGTTGGAATGAAATTTTTATCGGTAGAAGAAGTTTGGTTTTACTATATGAAATATTAAGCAAAAGGGGTTTGAGGCGTGTAACAGGAATTCTAAACAAGGAGATTATGAGAATGTCAGATGGCTTACATTCATATGTGTGCGACAAGGCACATCAAAGAGTAAGGCTGTCAATATTCTCAAGCCAAGACAAACAGAGAAGATAGGGTACATGGCTAGGATTAGTGCTACAATGAATGTTGAAGGTGGATATACCCTATCTAAAGTAAAGTTGGAGCACACACATTTGTAGTCTTGGAAATGCAAGACATATAAGATGTTTTAAAAAGGTTGATGCTCGTGTGGCTAAGAGGCTTAGAATAAATGATGAGTTAGGATTACGAATGTCCAAAAATTTCAAGATTGTGGTTGTTAAGGTAAGGACTTACGAGAATGTGTCATTCGGGGAGAAGGAGTGTCGAAATTATATTGACAAAGCACGACAATTTTGCCTTAAGGTTGGAGGTGTTGAAGCTCTATGTAAGTATTTTCAAGATATACAAAAAATAAATCTGGATTTCTACTATTAGATAGACGTGGATCATTAGATGCGGTTAAAAGAATATATTTTAGGCAGACGCCTGAAGTAGAGTTGCATATGAATCATTCAGGGATTTGATTATATTTGACACAACATATTTGACTAATGCATATAAGATGCTTTTTGCACTGTTTGTGGGTGTAAACCACCATAGTCAGTCAATTTTATTCGGGTGTGGGTTGATATCCAATGAGAATGCACATACTTTTGAGTGGTTGTTTGAGTCATGGTTGAAGTGTATGAATGACCAACCGTCAAAGACAATCATCACAGACCAAGATAAGGTAATGAAAATTGCAATTTCAATGGTGTTTCCAATGTCTAGGCATTGTTTCTGCTAGTGGCATATAATGAAAAAGTTTCCTGAGAAATTTTGATCACATTCTCGATATGAGGAAATCAAGAGTATTGTACAGAAGTACGTGTATGACTTTTTAAGTCAACATGAATTCGAAGAATGTTGGCGCGATTTGCTCGATACCTATGATCTGCATGAGAATGCATGTTTGGGATCAGTATATAGTGACCGGTGTTTTTGGGTGCCGGCCTATGTTGAGATACATTTTCGGCAGGTACACAACGAAGTAAAAGCATGAATACCTTTTTCGATGACTATGTTAATTCTAGGACAACTCTCAAACAATTTGTTGATTAGTACGATTCAGCCCTTAGGATGAAGGTAGAACACGAAACAATTGCTGACTTTAATTCATTTAACACTGAGATTCCTTACATTAGTCGCTATCCTCTAGAGAATCAATTTCAAAAAACATACACAATTGCAAAATTTAAATAAGTACAAGAGAAATTGCTGAGATTTCTATATTTGACTACCTCGTTATTGGGATGTGAGGGTGGTAGATATGCGTTTGTAGTTGCCAATGAAGTTCAAGTGTATGATAACATATTAAAACGTGCAAACTACACTGTCAAAGTTGATGAAGATCCTCTTGATGTTAAATGCAGTTATAATTTGTTTGAGTTTATGGGTATATTATGCAGACACACTTTTCGTATCTTGATTCAGCTAGGCAAGCATACAATACCATCAAAATATATCTTGGATCGGTGGAAGAAGAATGTAAAGAGAAAATACATTTTCATCAAAAGTCGTCATGACACAAGTAGCAACCACGATGCCCGAATGTACGATAGGATCTAAAATTGCTTCTATGAATATGTTCCAATGTTTCAAAGGCCGAGAGTAGCTGTGTGAAATTGATTAACAAGCTAGAATAGTTGAAGTTAAAGTACCATGGGATCGCCGATCATGATACTAACAACACAGTTGATCTAGTGGCTTCCATGGAGGGCATGACAGGTAAAGTTCTGAATCCGTTGGTAGTTCTGAGTAAAGGAAGACAACCATCTAGGAGAAAAGTGCACACTATTGAAAAAAATCTTAAGAAACCAAGCATGAGAAGGAGATTGCACCATGGCGAAGTTAAGGTTCCTTTTTATTAATGTTGTATACAACAAATATTTAACAAATTCTTTAATTTTTAGAAATATAAATTATTATATTTCTTCCAATGCACACCGAAGTAGTCCCTTACCAAATGAATGCAATGTGAGCGGCACACAGATTGAGGCTTACATTTTGTATTGATCATTGTTCGAGTTAAATGGCTATAGGATCAACAAAATCAAGTTTGGAAAAATGCACTAGCTATTTTTACTACTCCTTCAACTGCTACAAATTATTTTGGTGATGGACAGACTGCTCCTTCCTCATAGGTACTTCAAACTACATTATTAGTATAACATATTTTTTAGTGTGTTGGTTTTTTTTATATATTTTTTTATGCCACTCACAGGACACACCTGATCAAGTATATACTACAGATTATTATGGTATTGGACTGATTGCTCCAGGTTTTTTAAACTACATTATGGTATAACATATTTTTAGTGTGTTGATTATTTTAATATATTTTTTTGCATGTCACTCACAGTACACACCTGATCAAGTATATGCTACAAATTATTTTAGTTTTGGACGAGCTGCTCCTTCCTCGCAAGTATTTTAAACAACATTATGGTTTAGGGGCATATTTTTAGTGTGTTGGCTCTTTTAGCATATTTTTTTTTATGTCACTCGCAGTACACACCTAATCAAGTATACACAATGAAGGCTCTTCATATTAGACCAACTACTCCTTCAATGAATTCTTATTCGTGGAAATGACATATTTTTTGGTGGAGATGACATGTGGCTATTGTAAATTCCAGACATTGTTGCCATGGCTTTTTCTATAATACATTTTTTGGTGGAGATGACATGTGGCTATTGTAAATTCTAGACATTGTGGCCATGACTTTTTCTGGAATACATTTTTTGGTGGAGATGACATGTTTTTTGGTGGAGATGACATGTGGCTATTGTAAATTTCATACATTGTGGCCATGACTTTTTCTATAATACATATTTATTAGATGACATATTTTTTGGTAGAGATGACATGTGGCTATTGTAAATTACAGATGTATATATTTGATGCACCGTTTAACTTTATCTTTCTCTAGTGATTCTAATTTAGGTGATTATATGGGTGTACGAGATTTTTTTACTTGATCAGGTTCATATTTTGTTAATTATAGGATGTATATATTTGATGCACCGCTTAAAGTTGCTCTCCTGGTTGCTTTGCCAGCCTTATTTGGTAGTAGTAATAGTAGTAGTACTCTTACTTTTATTGATTAATTAATAATGTCACAATGGTCAGCATATGCACTCGTCTTATATGTATATCTTTGGGAGGAAGAAAACATGATTTTGCTTGTCTTACTTGAACCCTAGAATCAATACATTGACAATGCGTTTCACATCCAAGAAAAAAATAATTCATCAAACAACTAAAAGAAAAGTCTGATTTGCATTATATCATCCAGAAGACCAGCCAGCTTTATAAAGAGTGACATGCAAGTAAAATTAAAAGGCTGAAAATTAAACCAAAAAATAAAACTTCATACAAAATCATAAACAAATTACATCTTGGTCACATTGTTTTCACAAAATTTTCCAAAATAAAATCGTAAACAAAGTACCCATAGCATTGAAATTACTATAACTAAACTAACACTCTCAAGTTTTCTCTTGCGCCTCTCAGTCTCTATTTTTAGTCGATGTCGGGTTGTTTCAATATCCATTGATAGTTGTATTTTTTTAAGTTCGATTTTTAGTTGATTGATTCTCTTTTCACCATACGGTGGTATTTCCGAGTCATACTAACAAAAAAACCCGTAAGAATGCCCAACCTGCAAAATCAAAGAACACATATTAGCAAACCAAGATTACCAATAATTGCTTAGCAAACAAGAGTACCAATAAATAGCATACCTCAAAGTTTTGACAACTAAAAAATGGGCGTCCCTCATTATCCTCTGTATGAGCAGTTCGTCGACATGCTTTAATACCACAATAACATATTGGGTATTCATTTTGATGAGAGTTTCTTGAGCATGAAATATTGCTAGTACTACTACGTGCCTCAAACATTGTGTCAATATAAACTACAAAAATCTTTCACCTCCAGTGATATTTGCAAAACTATCAACCCATCAATTACACTCTAGCAATATTTTGTCGAAGGAAAAGAGGCATGAATACAAGATATAAAGTTTATGTTAGCTATTTCATAATCTACTTAATGTTTATTAATACAAGATATAAAGTTTATGCCAACATTGGTTACAAGTGTAGAAGAATAAAACTCATTTGATTCGGAAGACATTTATAGCAAGAGCTATGGCATTTTATGCATTATAAAACTCATAGCACATATAACATGTCTAATCTCGCCCAATGGCATTGAATCCATGGTTGCAAATTAGCTAATTTTGTATAGATTGAAATCAAGTTAGCCCAAAACCAAATTCCAGAGACCAAAGGCTAGCCCAAGTTTTTCTCCACTTGATTCATGCTATGATTCCAGAGACCCAAACCAATTTAGTCCCAAACTTCCAGAAACCCAAACCAATTCAGTTTTATGATTCATGCTTTCCTAAATTAAACTATTTTTCCCCATTAGAAATACGTCCTAAAACTTCCTAAATGCCAAATTGCCAATGTATTTCAAGTTAAATACTTTCCTAAATTTTAATCCAATTTTATAAAAATAAATTATTTTTCTTCGCTTCAAATACATTCTATAATTTCCTAAATGCCAAACTGCCAATGGCACAAGTTGAATACTTTCCTAAATTTTAATCCAAAAATTTACTTGCCTAGACATGTTTAATTGGATTTTACGATAAATTAGTTTAAAATTCTAATCATAGTTATAGATATTGATTTTGTTATAAATTTAGACGTGAATGTGCTTAATTGATATAATTTATGTTTATAATTAGGATTTAAAATTGTGTTAATCGGAAAACAATCCTTTAGATTATTTCAACCAATCTATATTAAATATGTTGAAATGGGTTGAAAATACAACCTAGAGATAGACTTCTCAGAACTATGGAAGAAATTAAAATGGAAGTAGAAGTCTAAGGAGTTAGATTTGGTGGTATATATAATGAGAATGATTTGGATTAAAAGAAAATGCTTTAATATTTAAGAATAATTTTGAGGACCCGACAATGGTGGTTCAAGCTGCAAGTAAAGGACTAGAGGAATTTATTTAAGCTCATACTCATCAAAAAGATCACCAACATTCAGGAAGATGCGAGAGACAATTGATCAATGGAAAAAACCCAAAAGCTATGGAAGTGAAAGCAAATTGGGATGCAAAAAGGGATATTTTGGCCTCTCTATGCACAAATAATATTTAGGCCTCTCTAAACAACTTTGCATTTCAGCTGGATTTTCGAGGCTCGATTTAGCTGTCGCATAGAGCAGGATTCATATCTTAGCAAACATAAATCCATAGATTAATTTAAGGAACAATTCATGCAAGAAAAATTAAAACAAAGAAGAGATTCCATTATAGATAGATATAGAGTAACAACCTCGATTTTTACGCGAGGGAACCCAGACCACGGCGTAAATGGAGATTTGCACCAACGTAACAACCAGTGGCGACGGTAGGCTCAGTGGTGAGGGGGTTGGCCTCAGGCTTCAGGGAGTCCAACAGAGGGGAGGCGGCATAGGTCTTAGGGTTTCAGGCTTTGGGATGGAGTGACGATGGCTCAATGGTGAGGTTGCAGTCACGAATCCGAGGGATGGAGGCGATGGTGGCAACGATTCAACTCAATGGTGACGCTCCAAGCCTTCGGGAGTCAAGCCGTTTCTAATTTGGGAGGGAGAGTGGGTGGAGTCATGGCCTTCAGTGAGGGAGGGATGGATGGAACGGGATGTACAGAGGAAATATGAGAGGATGACATTTCATTGAAGGAGCAGAGGAGATCTACAAGAGGATGACATTTCTGGGAGAGATCTGAATGGGATGAGATGCTCTTCTACATAAGAGATTTGATTTGGGAGGGACGGGAGGGATGGAGAAAAACAAAAGAGAACGGGAGACCTGCGAAAGAGGACGTTTTTTTGTTTTTAAATTCAAATTGGTTTTTTCATAATTAAAGGAGCCATGTGGGTCACTCCACGTCAGTCGGGATGCAAAGTTCGGGACTCTTCTTCGGGGGCTCTAGCATTTCTGTATCCATTAAGATTTATATCTCGTTTAGATAGTGAAATGAGATTAGATAATTTTAGATGAAAATTAAAAATTGAATAAAATATTGTTAAAATATTATTTTTTAATATTATTATTATTTTGAGATTTGAAAAAATTGAATTGTTTATTACATTTTGTGTAAAAATTTAAAAAATTTATAATAATGAAATGAAATGAAATCGTTTCTAAATCCAAATGGGGCCTTAATCTCTAAAATTGTGTTAAACATTGTAACATGACATTCTTTTAACAAGGCAATCTCTTTTTTTTTTTTTTTTTTGAATTATAAGAATAGGAGAAAGTAATTAGAGGTGACTTCTTTATCTAGACGTGACCATTATAACATCTTATCTGTCGATAATTAGACAGCGAAAAGTCGCAAACACTCCTTCAATCGCGAGAAGGCCACCTTGTTAGAGCATTGATATTGGTTTCATCAAAAGCCCAATTAAATGTAAAATATGATGAATTTCATTAAAAAAGAGCTGCATTGGATTAACCAAAGAGATAAATGTGAAATTTTTAGCTACAGTAAATGTATGTGTTTCTTCAAATTTGAAGGACTACTATTCACTCATCAAATCTATTTTTTATTCACTTTTAATATCCAAAAGTCTTTTCTATTCACATTTAATCTCCAACCATCTTGTAATAATAATGTAAGAATCAAATTAAATTATTAATTAACATATGATTAGTGTGATTATAAAATATGAAAAAAAATAAAAATATTATTATTAAAAAAATAATATTATATTATTATTTTGATGAATTCAATGACTAATCTAAGAGCACTAGCATTGGATTCATCAAATGAGTCTAATGTCTATAATTTGATTAATTTTACTAGAAAAAGCTAGCATTGGATTCACCTTTAGTATGTTTGACAAGCTATGAGCTACAGTGTAATCGGATTTATCTTCAAATTTGAAGATCTACTGTTACACATCTATCTCATTATTTTATTACAAAAACTGATAGATTTCGCACGCAATTATTTTTCTTTCCCTCTCTTTCTCTTCTCTGCTTTCTTCTTCATCCCCAAATCCCTCAAAATCCCGAAATCCCTCTCTCCTTCCTCTCATCTCCCTTCCCCGATTTCTTTCTTCCTCTCCCTCTCTTCCGGTTCGTTTCTTCCCTCCATTTCCTCTCATATTTTTGGACGAGCAAGAAAGTTCCCTTTGCCGTGAGAGGAGAGCAGCTCGTCTTCGTCACTGGGGTTTCAGCAAATCGCCATCACCTCCATAGGTGCACTGTGTGGCGCCCTCGACTTCCATGCACGGACCAGCACGGAAATCGAGACACCCGGGATGATGACAACCGGTCACGCATCCCCACGACAAGTGTCAGTGTGTGCAACAAATAAACAGTGCACAAATAAAAACACAGCGGAAGGTAATAAAGTCTACTAGTACCAGAATTTTAATTAATACAGAAATCCAAAATCCAAAATACCTTAAAAACAAAGTCAATTCCCAGAAAATAAAATACAAGTCTGAAATAAAAGCTACAACTCGAGTGATCCCAGATCACTCCTCCGGCGGAGCTAGATCCTCAGGCTCGGCATCTGCATCATCAACAAAGTCTGCAGTACCATCAAATGGTACCGCAGGTAAGTTATAACCTAACCAAGTCCAGAGATATAACCATATCTAAACAACTAACCATGCATGCCCATGATGCAAATGAAATAGTGCAACGCACGCCAAAAATCTCATTGGCTCAAAAATCATTTCCAGTAAAATCAATTCCACCATTTTCCCAGAAAATGGCACACAAAATTATTATCTATCATTTTTTCAGAAAATGATACACAAAAACAACTCACGCTATTTTCCCAGAAAACAGCTCTTTTTCCATTTATCCAATTAACCATATGCACCATGGTCTCCCCTATGGACCATCCGCACGTCCTGGCTACTTTACGAGAGATGCCCAGTTCCGCACCCGGTACGTTCGTGGCCAGGTCATCCTCTAGCCCCCGCCAGCAGAAAGGCCACGGAGTCGGCACGTCCAACGTCTGATCCCGTTGTCGCCCGGCGACAACCCAGGGGACGTCACTCAGTATCTTACGCTCCCGAGTGACCAGAGGAGCTCCACCGAGATAATGCCCCATCTCAGTTTGGGGTCGTGATACACACGCACCCATAAATCCAATTCTCATGAAAACCCAGTTTTCAAAATAATCACATGAACATGAATGCAATACACGAAAACTCAGTTTTCAATTTACAAACATGTCATGCGTGCAACATGAAATGAAACAATATGATCAATAATCAACTCCCAAAATCACAATACAACCAAATCCAGAAATAATCCAATAATTGATCAATCCACAAAAAATTCAATTTCCAACAATTAATAAATCCACAAATAATCCAATCTCCAATTCACATCCAGATCACAATAATCACACATAACAATTACTCCGATCAATCCAACCACCCCCGAACTCCTCGGACTCAGTCCGGACCCAACCAGGATACATATATATAAAATATAGCAGTTAATTGCAAAAATATAATTAAATCTCAAAGAGTTGTTTAGGAAATACTTACAGCGCTTTAAAACAATTTTACGAAGGTTCCGAGGCACTGGAAAACACCAAAGCAGCAAATTCGCACAGTGTAAAAACACTGGCCGAAATGCAGTGAAATGAAAATTTTTCACGGTTTCAGACGGAGACTTGAAATTGATAGGGTAGGGCCTATAGGAGGTGGGGAATCTAATGGAAGTGGTGGTTGGCCGTGGGTGGCAGCCGAAACGGCGGTGGAAGGCCGGAAAACTCGGTTCGGATTTTGAGTTCGATGGGGCGGCTCCAGCGACGGATCGGAGCCGGGGTTGGGTCCAAAGGGTTGCTTGAGGGCCGGTGGTGATGTGGTAGAGAGATGGTGGCCGGACGGCGGCGGAACGGGTGAAGGAACGCCGCGGCTTCGCGCGGCTACTGGCGGCTAACGACGACGCGGCGGAAGCTGGGATTTGGAGGGGTGGCTCGCCGGCGCACGGGGAAGCCGGTGGTACCGGCGGTGTCGACCACCGTCGGCCGGCGGCGGCTCAGGAACAGTGAACCCGGTTTGAGCGAGGGAGAGGAGAGAGAGAGAAGGGGCTGGGTCGGGGCTAGAGCACGGGGAAAGAGAAAGGAAAGAAGAAAAAGAAGACAAGAAAAAGAAAAAGAGGAAGAAGAAAAAGGAGATCCAGTCGTTTCAACTTGGGTTTTCGAAAGTAATCCACAAAAACAATTTTAAAACCACTAAATAAATAAAATAATTCAAACTCAATGAAATGTTCAATTAAAACAGTAAAAATATTAAAATCCAAAAACAAGCCCATTTAAATAAAACAATAACTATTTTTAAAACAGTTAAAAATAAATAAATCAATTTAACTCAAAATTAGCTAAAATGAAATATTAAACTCTGACAAAAACATTCTTTAAAATAAAGAGGAATTAAATTGCAGATTACTAATTAAAATAAATCGAACGCAGTGAAATACTTTAATTAAAACAATAATAATTTTAAAACACATAAACAACCCAACTTAAATTAAAGACCAATTTAAATTCACCACAATAATTAAAATAAGAAAACCCAATAAAATTATTTTTCACAACTTAAAAAAAATATTATAAAATAATATTTAAAAACTCCCAAAATTTTAAAACAAGATAATTAATCATAAAATAAATTAAATAAATCCTTCATTAAAATACACTAAAATCCAGGATGTTACACACTGTGCGGTGCTTTCTCTCGTTTTCGCAGAGCTACAGTGCCCGAATCGAAAAGCTGAGTTTCGATCCTTCACGCAGAAACAGAGCAATCAACACTGGTTTCTCTCCTTCCAGGTTCGTGCTTCACTTCTTCTCCTTTCACGCAATGCTTCATTTCTTCCCCTCAAATGACAATCTGCAACCCTAGTTTCAATAAACAGAGAAATTGGTCAGCCCCAATGGGGGCTTTTGCTCTCGGTGAACACATACATGGTTACTGATCAAGTTTCATGTTTTTTTTTGGCTGATTTTCAGGCGCACTCAGTGTTGGAGATTGTCATACAACTGGTACGATCCTCGGCTTGTATACATTAACAGCTTTTTCTAGGATAGTATAACATTTTGTGTATACAAATGTAGAATATAAAGAGTGGAAAGAGTGATTTATATGATGAGAAAAATAATATGCACGATTTATGCTTTTCTGCTGTGCCACTGGATTACATACTCAGTACTTTTTTGCTGTTAGATTATACTAATCTTGGAATCAAGCTGCTGATTTCCAGAAGTGATGCATGTTAATTTATCTTTGTTAATTTCTTTCATTCTAGGAGGCAAGCAGTGGTGTTATTCTTCCATACTAAACTATTTGTCTACAAATTAATATAATGCATTTGTAAACTATTTGTCTACAAATTAATATAATGCATTTGGAAGCATCTTTAGCATTTTGAAATTAAATTAGTGCCTTGATTCCTATAGTAAAGTAATACCTTTGGGGTTCATATTATATGATTCTTTAATATGAAGAAGTAGACTTTAGACTTGAGACTTGAGAGAGAAGAAAGAAGTGTCCATCATGATTATTATTGAATAAGGGCACAATAAACTATAGCTTTCAGCAAACCACTTCCATATTATGCCATGAGATGGAAGTCCACATTAGACAACAGTATGCTCCAATGAAACTAGTATATTGGTACAAACTTTCAGATGTGCAGCTGTTTTAATGAACTTGCGGTGTAACTGTATAATGAACTTGCTGTGTAACTTTTAATAATGAACTTGTTGTGTAACTTTTTGGGAAAGCAACATGCAGCATGATTTGATTAAATGTTTAAAATATTATGCCTTGTATCTATTTGAAATATGCTGCCTGGTATCTATTGTGATGTGCTACCTTGTATCTCTTTGCTTGTGCTGCCTCGTTTGACAGCCCAAGATTACGATTTTTAAAGGATGGACACTCCATTTGAGGAGGATCCCTTCTTCACCACTCTTTTACAAAGTGGCGGAGAAGGTATTAATGTCACTCCAACATATGAGCATCTTTCTAATGTTATGGTCCAAACAACTCCCCTTCACGGTGAAAAGAGGCCTCCGGCAAAAAAAGTTCAAAGAGGAGCATCTTTTACTGTTGAGGAGGATAACTTACTTATCTCCGGATGGCTCAACATTAGCATTGATGTCATACGGGGTACTGATCAGAAATCCACTCAAATGTGAGACCGAATTTCTGAGTTTTATCATGAGTATAAAAAACCAAATACTGCAAATCGTTCGGTAGGGTCATTGATCAATCGTTGGTCCATAATTCAGAAATGCACAAACAAGTTTTGTGCATTTCTAGCGCAAGTAGAATCATTGCACCCAAGTGGTGTGACCGAGCAAGACAAGGTATGTACCATTTTCATTTACTAATGTTTTATTTTATCTATGATTCTTTTTTTTTTTACAATATTCATTCTAATTTTCAGATTGAAAAAGCAAAATTAATGTACAAGGAGATAGATAAGGGAAACTTCACATTGGAGCATTGTTGGTGTCAATTGAGACACCAACCCAAGTGGCAGCAGCACATGAGTAATATGAATACAAGGAGAAAACTACAAGATAAGCATCCAGTCAATGAGCAGTCACTTGAAGTTGCCAAGGACGTCGTGGAGGAGAACGTTGAGAGGCCTCAAGGAAAAAAAGCGGAGAAAGATAACTTGAAGAAGTGGAAGGCTCAAGAATCATGTGATGCTGAGTTTAACATGAGTTTAGTACAAATGACTGATGATAGACAGAAATTCATGGCAGAGAGGAGAGCATGGGTGGCGAAGCAAGCTGCTGATAGAGGTGCACAGCTGGAACTTGAGAAGGGAAAGTTTGAGGCTGAGATCATGAGCAAGGATCTCTCTGGCATGACTACCATGCAGCAATTCTACTTCCTGAAACTTCAGAGGAAAATATTTGAGGAGTCTTTGGATGATTCCGAAAGTACATTCGACAAATCTCCATCCACACCTCATGGAGTTGAGTAACTGTTGAATATTACTTTCAGATTTCCAGCTTTTAGTGGCTACCCAGCCACATGTTTTGGATTCCAAAACATGTGGCTGGGCAGCCACTATGAAATCTGAAATTAGCATTTATAAATGGTTGATTGTATTTTGTGACTAAGTTAACTTTTTGCAATGGTTGATTGTATTTTGGGCTGATTGTATTTTGTGACTAAGTTAACTTTTTTGTGGGATTGTATTTTGGGCTGATTTTATTTTCAGATTGATGGGATATTGAATTGTGATGCTCATTTTGGAAGGGGAATTAAGTTGGTGTAATCTGAAACAAGCATCTCAAATATTTGAATGGCTTGTGTGAATGGCAACAAGTTAATGTTAAAGTGAATGAATTTATTTGAGTTAATGTTCAGTTTGACATGTTTGAGATGCTTGTGTGATGGCAGCAAGTGAGTGTGAAATATTTTCTGTGATGGTAGTGAATAATTCTGGGTTGGCAGCCTTTTAAATTGTCATTGAGTTTATTATAGTGGATGTTAAAGTGTAAATGATTCTTAGTTGATTAAGATAATAAATATTTAGAAATCATCCTAAATCTTTTTTTTTTATATATAAGAAATCATTATAAATCTTAATGAATAGCCAGTTTTTCTTCCCTTCTTTCAGGTAAGTATTTTTGAATCTAAGTAGAATACATAGAGCTGGGACATCTTTTTGAACTTATCATAGCAAGTACTATTCCGTTGGATAACATGCTTCATATGATGGATTTGATTCTGCAATCCAATGGTGCCATTTATTGTTTTTTCTTGCTAAGTTTGCTCTAGTTATCTTTTGTTTACCTATAAAAAAAAAAGTTTGCTCTGGTTATCTTTTATTATAATGTTGATTCACAGTTGAGTATCTCTTATATTTTGCCGTTACAACTAATCCTACTGGTGTTGCTTAAAGAATTGGGTATCACATACCTCCTTAAAGTGCTTGATTGGGCAGAGCATGTGATCGTGGTGGGGAAATGATGTTTGTTTGTTAGTTAGTAACACAACCTTGTTTTTCAAGCTATCTCTCCCTTGCATTGATTGTCTTGATTCTAATGTTAAAGTGATGGTAACAAGTGATGGAAGGGGAGTTGATTACAATTTTTGAACCGTATATGCACGATTTTAATTTTCATCATTATTTCAATCTCACACTCAACATCAAGTCAATATTTAAAACCGGTCAAATGCATAATATTCAGAATTATGGCAACGTACTTCCTTAACTAATATAAAAAGGGGCCCATTAAATAATAGAACTTCCTTAATATTTAATGTGGAAAATTGGATTCCATATTAAATAATAAAAAGGGGACAATTAACCACATTAGATTCTACATTAAATAATAAAAAGGGACCAATTAACCACATTGGATTCCATGTTAAATAATAAAAAGGGACCAATTAATCACATTGGATTCTACATTAAATAATAAAAAGGGACCCAAAAGTTAACATTGGATTCCATAGTCCACTCTATGTGCTACCATGCATATTCCATAAAGGCTCGATAAGGTCGGCTTGGAGTTGAGAATGAGTGCCTCTATCTCTAATACGATGATGTTGAGCAATGAATTCCATGAATTCAGGTATATTATCGCGTGAAAGTGGCTCATGAGGAGTATCGTCATTGATATCGTAAATAAACTGATCTGCCCAAAGATATAGATGACGCTCATCTTTAACGATCATATTGTGCAAGATTATGCATGCGTACATAATATCTTTTAGAACTTAGGGCTAGAAATACCTAGCAGGTCCACGCACAATTGCAAATCTAGTTTGGAGTACTCCGAAGGCACGCTCCACATCTTTCCTTGCAGACTCTTGACAAGTAGCAAAATGTTTTTTCTTTTTTCCATGTGGAGCAGGAATTGTTTTCACTAGTGTTGCCCAAGAAGAATATATACCATCAGCAAGATAATATCTCATTGTGTATTCGTGACCATTGATTGTGTAGTTACACGGAGGAACACGACCTTCGGCCAACACAGCAAAAACAGAAGATCTATCAAGTACGTTGATGTCATTATGAGACCCAGGTAAACAAAAAAAAACATGCCATATCCAAAGATCGTCAGACGCAACAGCCTCCAAAATAATAGTTGATTCATTTACGTGACCAGAGTACATACATTTCCAAGCACTAGGACAGTTCTTCCATTTCCAATGCATGCAATCAATGCTACCCAACATTCCTGGAAACCCACGCCTTTGTTCGACTTCTAGTAACCTCGCTATATCACTTGAGGTTGGAGATCTCAAGTACTCACCTCCAAAAATTGACACAATCATTTCTTCATACTCAAGCGTGCGGTGCTTTCTCTAATTTTTACATACTCATCCATAAGATCTGTCGTTACCCCGTATGCGAAGCATCCTAATTGCTGCAGTCATCTTTTGAAGGGAAGACAATCCAAGTCTCCCACTAGCATCTCTTTTTTGAACAAAATAATCATCATGAGTTTCAACTGCAGAATGTACGCGTAAAAAAAGATTACGACGCATTCGGAACCTCCTCCTAAAAAAATTTGGCGGATATATTGGCGGCTCAGCAAAGTAATCATTCCAAAGGCGGTCATGACCTTCCAATGGATCACGTCGGATGAACATACGAGGTTGAGAATTACGACGACGTGAAGCAGATGCTCCTTCACCTGCACATTGTTGTCTATGTAAGGCTATTGCTTGTATCATATACTCCTCGTGATCATAACAATCTTCATCTTCCATATGATCAATACTCCAAAAGGGATCCATAGGGAATTGAGAGAACAAAATTTGTTGGAATAGAAGAAGGAAGATTGATTTTTGATGAGTGGGAAGTAGTGAAAGGATGAGTCTATTTATAGAGATACTATCCAAGACTATTAGCTACAACTAAAAATCTTGGCAAAAGAAGAATATTTGGCTACATCTAATTGTTGGTTTTGAGAATTGTAGATATGAAAGTTTGGTATTGCCCCAAGTGGATATTATGTGTTTGTTAGTTTTTAAAATTGTAGATGTGAAATTTGGGTAGGAAAAAAGGGTTTGTGAATGAATGTTTGTTAGTTTTAAGAATTGTAGATATGACTATTGGGTAGAAGAAATATTGGCATAATATGTTTGTTGGTTGAAATTTATTATATATGTATTTGTTGGATAGAAGAAATGTTGGCAAAATGTGTTTGTTAGTTTCATAAATTGTATATATGATTGTTTGGTAGAAAAAGGGTTGGTAGCAAGTGTTTGTTGGATAATTAGGTTGAGGAAAAAAAATTAATTGAGACACACAAATTTAAGTATCAAATTAAATTATTACTTAACATATGGTTAGTATAATTGCAAGATATAAAAAAAAAATAAAAAAAATATTATTAAAAAAATAAAATTATATTATTATTTTGATGAATCTAATGACTAATTCAATGTGAGATTATAGATGTGAAGGTTTTATATTTATAAAAAATATGTACTTTTTATCAAATTTTACAGATAAATTTGATGAATCCAATACTAGTACTCTTAAGTTCACAATCGCCATTTCTAAGCTGGGCTACTTATTGGGCCGAAAAGGGTCTACCTGTTGTAAAGTTTTGTGATAGGCTTGAAGCCCACGTCTCTTCTAGCATTCAGTAATAATTACTAGGATCGGTTCACATGATATTGTCATGAAAGCCTCTTGAATGAGTACGTCCAAGTTCAGATATTAAAATCACAAAAAAATAAATGTAATATTTTTCCAATCAAACGAAGATTATATTGGAGTAGGAACAATGGGCATGAATTTCAAAACGGATAACGATAGAATGTACATTAGATATGCACCTCAAATATATATCAGTGTAAATGATTTTTTTTAAAGCATTTTTAAACATCATTAACCATTAAGAACAGATAAAAAAAAAAAATTTACTAATAGTCACTTCCTAATTATTAAAATAAAATAAAATAAAATAAAATGTGTTAATTCTTAAAAATAGCGTTATAGGTTGGAAGGAAAGAAAGAGTCATTCCCAACCAACTGTATCTATTCGGGCCTCGATTGGTATAGTGCGGAGCCCTCGGTAGTGGTCTGGTATGACTGTACGGTATCTGTGCTTACATATATGGCAATGAGCAATAAATAAAGGCAGGAGAAATAAAGAGACGGGAACACAGATTTACGTGGTTCGACGTAATGGCCCATTTATCCTCTACTCCTCTATTACTTTATATCTTATCTTATCTTCTTTACGTCATATATTCATTTTTTCTCTTGACACCGTTTTCCTTCCTCGGCCTTTTGTACCCTCATTCATTCTCTCTTTCTTCCCTCCAAATGAATCTCCCCTTGGACTGAACTTTGAGACTCATTATGAGCTTGAGATATTTTATCCCCTCAAATATAAGTGAGCACATTTAAGAGTCATTCTAGCATTTTTCTTTCAAAATGGGATGACTGAGTTCTAACTTAATGGCTAAGCATTCTAGCACTTTCTGACTAAGAGCATTCTCATTGTATTGACTAAATGCATCTTCAAATTTTAGCTAATATCATATGAATTTGTATTTGTCTATTCTATTTAAATTTAATCCCTATATTGGATCATCCATTTACTCTCTATATAATAATAAAATATTATTAATTTAATAATTTATTTTTATCACATTTTGTAGTTCTACCAATTAAATGTTAATAATAATTATATTCTAAATGTTAAATATTAATTATATTCTAATTAATTTAATTTATTTGTTTGGAGTGAGTAGCTAGTATTTTAATATTTGATAAAGCAATTGTAGTAGCTATATTTGATTTAGTAAATCACTGTAGCTGAAATCTAAATTATTTTAAAGATGGTCAATCCAATGTGATTTTTTTGACACAAATTATCTAAATTTTAACCATCCTTCAACTTTGGTCAAGCCAATAAAGTTGCTCTGATTAGTGACTTAATGACTAAGTATTCTTGCATTTCTAGCACCACACCATTCATATATCTTGGAACATTAAGTATAGATTTAGGTTACGTTTGGATAATGAAGTGATTTTAGGTATTCTGTAAATGAAAATAATAATAATAATAATAAAATAGTGGATTGTTCTAACCAAACGGAGGCTAATTGGTTTGAAGAAGCACATTCTGCATACCATCTACTCTAATTCCCTTAACCAAATATTCAAAAAATTCAGGATTTGCACATGGTTTTAGATGGGCTTTAAAATTGGTTGTGATCCCAAGGCAGATATATACTGCTGTTTACACCATAAATTATTAAAGAAGGCTGGTTGAGGGTTGGCCTTGGTAGTTGTCTCATTATTTTTGCCACCAGTGGTGGCTGAACTGCATTTATGACATCTATAATGCATAGGCAATTATTTTCTTGCAATTTGAGAATTTATGGTTCCCATGCAAAACAGTGAACAAAACACAAATCTTTCTGTTTTTTGTTTTCTATTTTTCCTTTTTGCCAAGAATTAAATTACTACAAAACAAGGGAAAATGCAAATGATTTCCAAGCAATATGGTCATTGCTTTGGACACATATACTTCTCCAAATAATTGCCAATAAACAGAGTGTACTGAGTTTAGTCTCAAACCAAAGCCCAAAACTAACTGGTATTGGCACTGTTACTCTCACCTTCCCAACCACCAATCAGAGATGAATACATTCATATTAAAAAAAAAACTAGTACAACCACATAAGATCAGCTCAGCTCAACTTTTTATTCTCTCCTCATGATATTACAACAAGGGTATTGGAATTAGCTGATCATCAGAACCTTGGGGGTCCACCAGGACCACCAGGGCCACCAAAGCCAGGTGGGCCACCAAATAAGGGTCCACAGCAGCTCTCAAAGATGCAGCAGCAGCACAGCACATAGAAGCTGTTAAAAAAAAATAAAAGGAGAAAAAACAAGATAGAATTATTTGTGTTCTTGATCAAAGTTCTAGTCTCGTTGATATTAGTCTATTTCTGCTGTTTTTTTTTTAAGGTACTTAGATGGTTTGAGAAAGAAAAGAAAAAGATACAAACTCAACAGAGATATTGAAAACTAATTACCAGGATGATACAAGGCGGCATATACCACCGCAGAGAAGATCAAAGCAACCACATCCCGGGCCTCCTGGCCCTCCCGGCGGCGGTCCCCAAGGTGGAGGCATATCTATCGATCGCTCTGATCACTTGAGTTTACTCAAAGGTACCAACTAATTCTTTCAGTACTACCGAGCTTGCAATGCGCTTAAAATGAGCTAAACCTGTAGTCCTCTTTATATAGATTACTTTCAAGACAGAGACGTGCAGTAAATATATATAATGTTTTTTGTTTTTTGTTTTGTTTATCTTTTCCTCTGGGAGGAGATCGATAGAAAGAAAGCTTATCGGCTAAGGAGTAAGGGATCCATGAAGATTTTTCAGCTGGAAGCTTTTTAGCATGCATGGATGATACTGTTGGACTGGTAAGTAGAAGAAAGTCAAAAACTGTTTGGTTTGGTTGTTGAGGAAATCTGACTTTCAAACGAAACTAACTAAAACCTAACATTCAAAGTCGTTTCCATTCTTTTGTTTCTTGTTTGAAAAAGATATTTTGTAGTCATACAATCTGCATATATATATTACTTACTCATTTTATAAAAAGTGAATTAAAATGAGATTTATATAAAAAAAAATTAATATTTCCATAATAATCTTATTTAACTTACGTTTTTTTTTGTTTTGTTTTTGTCTGTTTTGTCTTGTCTCTTCGAAGTGGTTTCCATTCTTTTGTTTTGTCAACACCTGTTAATGTTTTGTCATATTAAACTGTAATCGTGTCCCGAACACCATGAAATATCTAGAACTTTCTTTAAGCTTTATAAATCTTATAACTAATATTGTTTCTCTTAAATAAATAAGGGTGTTTGTCGCTTTGCATGAATAATCGCTTCATGTGGAAAAACTAAATGACGCGTGTATCACGATACGTACCTTGCTCTTACGTGTCGGTGCTTACTCATAAATGTCATATGGATAAGAGTGTCTACCGACATGGACCGATTTCGAACGTCGAGCTGCATGCAGTTAATGCATATATATATTTAAAGAAAAATATTACTTTACCCGCTGTCTATTCATTTTAACATTTCATATATTTTAATTTTTTTAATCATTTTCTTATTTAATAATTAAAAAAGTAAATATTAATGTATTAATTTTTTTTTTATATCTTTTGAAAATATTTTAAAATAATAAAAAAATATAAAAACAAAATTGAACCCTAACAGTATATCAGAACGTTGCTATTCAAGCAGCAGAATTGCACCGCTTAAAGCATGGATAAACTCCTCCGACAAGACAGGTGGATCACTTGAGGCGCCCTGTTAGTTTAAAATTTGTTCAAAATAGTTTACCTTAAAATTTTGGAAATAAAGTTTAAAATTTATATTTTATAAATCAAATTTTATTATTTAAATAATATAAATAATATACTTTACACATCGATTTTATAATAGAATAACTCAAATTAGTATATTTTCAAACATTACTCGAATTTTATTAATTTTATTTAAAATGGGCAGTAGTTAAAAATTAAAACACATGGTGATAATTATGAATTATTTTAAGAATGGTCAAAATATTCTCAACATTATTGTTAGATATAAAATGTGTAAAACGGGTTTTGCTATACAACCTTCTACTATTCATCCACACTCTATATTCTATATTTTTTAATATTTTTTAAAAAAAAATTTTGAATTTATTTTTTTAAAATATTTCAAATTTTTATTTACTATTCATATAAAAATTATTTAATAAAAAAAATTAAAATTTTTTTTTAAAAAAAGATGGAGTGTGGAGTGTTGGGAAGATTTATTGGTGCCAAGAAATGGACATCGACTTAAAACTAAAAAAAGAAAAAAAAAAAACAGACAAAACGGATTGAAGATGAGATATAAAGCAAAGGTAATTTGAAAAGGGAAGAAAGGCAACATTGTTTTCAAACTCAATATATAATGAATTAAAATTTATGTTTTAAAATTTTAAAAAAATTAAAATATTTATTATATTTTATGTGAGAATTTGAAAAATTGATAATAATTAAATGAGATGAGATAAATTATAAAAATAAATGAGATTTGTCTCAAATTATGTAAATAATTATATATTAAATTTTACTATACATCAATTACTATTTACCTTCACACTTCACGTACACTTGACAATTTTTTTTTTTTTTTCATAGGATTTGGGGTTTTTGCAGTGAGTAGAGGGTTATACGATTATACTGTAGATCCATAATAAAATGAAAAAAAAGGACCGAAAATTTTATAGAATATTTAATATTAATTAAGGTAATAAATTTAATATTCCCAACTTCATAATTATTTAACTCGAGGGTTTATGCATGTTATCACGTGCACGTAGATCTACGAGACTACAATTACCATTTTTTTTTTAATGCTTCGGTCATGCGAGAACATCTCGTCTTAAAAGAATAAACTAATAAAAACAAGTAGATGTTATTATTTATATTCTTAAGGCTGATTTTCTCATTCATAGGCTTGACTCTTGTTTAATACGTTGACTCGACATGTAAAATATTTAATTGTTGGGGTGAAGTATAAAGTTATAGTTCAAACTCAAGAATACTTCTGCTCTAAAATCATGTAAAATTACTGCTTATTTTAAAAAATTAAATTAATAAAAAAATGTAGTTTTTATTATTCTAACTAAATAATTTTCAAACTGCTCAAAACAAGTATTTCTGAAATAAGAAATGAATAGGTCTAAAAAAAATTAATTTTATTGTTTATATCAAAGTTTTGAATTTCGTACTATTCCGGCCGATACGATCGAAATATATTGTTTATGTGGTGTAGTCGATACAAAGAAAGGCCGAGTTTTATACCGGTCAGAATTTCGACTATTTTCAACCTGTACCGGCTAATATTTCAGATTTCAACTTTTGCTTCTTTTTTTTGTCATTTCTTTCTCAGTTTTAGATCTCCAATTCAAATCTAACTATTTATAATTTATATATAACTTATTTATATATAGATTTTTTCAAAACGGTATCGAAATATCTTGTTTCAATATCTCGATCAAAGTGGTCACGGATACGACATTCAAAATATTGGTTCATTCAAAATATTGGTTTATATATATTTACAAATGATTGATATATCTAATAATTATTTTTCGATATAATTAAAACTTTTTTCAATTATTATGAAACCTTGTTTTTAATCTGTAATATTATTCTATTAAATCCCAAAAGAAAATTTCTGGATCTCCACCGACTCCTATCCATGAAATTAATAGAGGCTGTTATGAAGGTATCGGGTTGGCAGTCGGCAGTATCCTGTTTACCTGTGATTTTTGAGGACTTTGATCATGCCTTTCGCCTCTCCCTTACCTTATCTGATCTTATCTTGTCGTCTATTTCTTTTTTCTCTTTCTTTTTTTTTAAATTTTAAATTTTGATTTTGAATTTTAAGTTGTGCCTAAAAGCAAACCAACCTTGACTAATTGGTTTTGATTTTGGTCAACACAATAAGTATCATAAACAGCTTGATTACAATAAATAATTGTTTGAATTGAGAAACACTCTCAACTCATTTTATTTTATCTCATTATTATAATTTTTTTATATAAAATATAATAAATAATTCAAAATTTCAAATCAAATATTAACAAATTATATTCTAATAATATTTTATTCAATTTTCATTTAAAACCATATCACCTCATCATACTATCTAAACAGCTCAAGACTTCTCAAAATATGTTCACCCCAAGATATTGATGCCAATATTTGCAAACAACCACTTAAGAACAAGCTCAAGTGATGGGAATCATATGAATTTACAAGCAATTTTTTATATGAAATCTCGGTCCTGAATTTTTAGTTAAGAATCATAATGAGGGAAAGTTACGAGGGAGAGAGTCTCATAATTCGATGGATCCCGAATAAGAATTCCAATCAATTATATCTTTGGAGTTGTATTTCAATTGTTTCATATATACCGAGTTATTTTAAAAACAAAATTTTCCATAATTTGATGTTACAAATATATATATAAACGATTGGATTATGGAATCATGAATAACAGTTTGATTCGATAATCAGTACAAATGTAGAAAGAAAGACATGAAGTGAGAAAACTGAAAAAACAGGGATGTCCTTCAACAATACAGTATCTTTGGCTCCAAATCAGTCATTATTTTTTACATAACAGATGGACATGATGAACAGAAGCAGCACGCAGTGACTGTATGGATGGTAGGATGGAGATGAGATGATTATGGTCCAGGTGGTCCCGGTGGCCCAGGTGGGCCTCCAGGCCCGGGTGGCCCACCAAAGCAGTCTTGTATCAACCAGCAACAACATATGAAACCCAGGCTGCAGCCATAACATCAAATAAAAGAAACAAATTAAAAAAAAAAAATGCAATTTATACTCAAAATTTCATCACTTTTTCCAATTGAAAATAATTTTCCCTTAATGAAAGAAAGTATTCATTTTAGGAAAAAAAACCCTTAAAAAAGGATCATTAATCTTAATAAAAAAAGAGAGGAAAGAATATATAATTTTGAATTGAAATGTAGATGCATACCAGGAACCAATGACGTTAAAAAAGCCACCAAAGGGTCCCGGCCCACCAGGGCCCGGGGGACCCCCCCAACCAGGCCCTCCTGGTCCTCCTGGACCCATTGCAAGACCTCTCTACGTTAACCACAACCAAGACGAAGGTTGCTCTCTCTCTCTCTCTCTCTCTCTCTTGCAGGCTTGCAGCACTTGAGCGATAACCAAAGTTTCTGTCACTCTCTGGCAACTTTTATAGAAGCCTTTGGTTTAGGGGGGTTCCTGGTGTTTATAAAGGGAATTTGCTTAGCATAGAAGCATCCGTCAGTCTGCTCATTCACATTTGCAACGAAATCACATTTTTTTTTCTACATATCTAACACTCTTCACCTACTCTTCTTCAAGCTGCCATTCAAACCTAGATCCTCCGCCTTGGGAACGAAACAAAAAAAAAAATGGAAACTTTCATCAATGGGGAAAATTTTCAGTAATCTTGAACCTTTCTTTTCCTTTCTTTTCCCTTTTTGCACAAGTGTTTTTTCCTTGGTAGATTGGATTCTGTTGGCAATGCTTTTGCCGTTGTGAATGGTAGCAAGTATCACTTTTCTTTTTCTTTTATGGCCGAAAGTAGTTTTGCCATATACTCTTAAATGATTAATGAGCACGAAAATGATGAGTATGGTAACAAATTCACTTCTAAGTCCCATTTGGATATGGAACTGAGTTGAGATGAATTGGGTTTTTTTATGAATAATAGTGAGTTAAGATGATAGAGTAAATTTTGTGAGACCAATTTAAGATGAGTTTAGATGTATTTAAATGTTAAAATAAATTTATATATATTTACGAAAACTTGAAAGAAGTTATGAATCTCACATGTAAGAGGTGTTTAGTTAAAAAAACCGTGAATCCCAAGTGTAAAGAAGTTTTAAGTTGAAATGATTTTAGTGATTTGAGAATTTGATATTTAGATATTAGACTCAGTTTAAAATTAGATTAAACTGAATTGATCTCAATTCAGTCTAAATTCCAAACGAAGGCCTAACTGTGTCAATTTAGACCTACCTACCTAGATTCTAAAATATCGAGTTCTTCATTACATATTTTGTCATTATTTTGATATGACATATTTTAAGTAACTTTATAAGTTAACCATTTAAATTAAATGACTATTTACTTAAAACGTGGCATATCAGCGAATGTAAAATGGCAAGGCTTTGTAAATGTAAAATGGCAACTGCTAAATCCAGCTCTAACATCAATAGCTTCTTCATTATCCATTATTTAGGATATGTTTGGAAGGTGAGATGAGATTTTTGTGTTTTGTTTTAGAGTTTAAAATATGATTTTTTAGTTTTAAATTTTGAAAAAGTTGAATTGAGATTTGAAAAATGTGTATTGAGATTTGAAAAAGTTGAATTATTTATTATATTTTATATAGAGATTTGAAAAAAGTGTAATGATGAGTTGAGATGAGATGAGAATTTTTGAAAAATCTTAGCTTCCAAACCTATCCTTAACATCTTTGCCTTTGTTTGCTAATGCACGACTCAAGCTTGTACTGAAAACTCTCTGCCTTCACTTTTTTGTCTTGTTTTTTTCTGCCCTTGTATTATTATGTTGGTTTTTGTCACCCCTTACAAAAATATTGGAGGGTAAGATAACAATTGAAAGGGACATTACACATGGCATATTATGCAGATCGAGATGCCGCAAGCATTTGAACAAAATACCATTTGAACACCATAATGAACAGCTTATTTCACAGGTTTTAGATGAGGCAATTTGGTAAAAGGATTTGATTGCAAAAAAAAAAAAAATGAAATCTTGAATAAAGAGAATCAGATGAAAAAAGGGTATAATTTATATGGGAATACATACCAGAGGAATAATGAAATGCCCTAAAACATTATACACAACAGGTCAAAACCTTCCATTTGGGGTAGCGTCCGGGGGTGAACCTCTATGGACCTTCGGCGCGAAAAAGATGCCTTATACCACGGTATATGTCAAGACAAGATATTCCCTCGTTCCGTTAAAACTTCAATTCTGTACAACAAATCCACCATGATCTTTAAATCCATCACAAAATGGCTGCCAACCCCACAACATCCCCATCGTCAGATCTGGTTTCTGCAGTATTCACCAAATTGCGAGGCCTCGCTGAAAGTAGTAGTGCCACTGGTAAGTAAATTGTGACACTAACAGGCTATCTGATAGCAGAATGTACTGCCGAAAATAAATATAAAAGCATCACTTCTAATGGAAATACGTTATTTGTATGTTTAATCATGTTTTTTTTTTTCTACCAGTAAATAAGATTCTTAAGCTAAATATAGGACATGGGAGATCAGCTCGCAGTACGAACCAACCAAGGGCAAAAGAGTATTAAAGACAATTTTCCAACTTCTTAAAACACTGCATTTCAATTTATTATCTTCAAAACTTCTCAGGGTTGGCTTAAGTGCTAAGGGTCTTGATCTTGGGAGTATACTCCCCCAAGTCTAAAATTCAAACCCTTGGATGCAAATAATTTCTAGGCCAGATTTACATGATTTGCGTGATGTGGGCATGTATGGTCAGGGTTTAACTGGGTAAAAGACGTTACATTTGCATGGGATTCCTCGTCATTAAAAATATAATAGGATTAGTTGGACTATTACAGACCCTGACTCCCACCCACCCTCTTTATTCGGTCGTCCTAAGAGATTAAGAGCCACCACTTTAATTCTCACAGTTTGAAGGTTCTAAACCGAAGTTGAAGGATTTTTTTATTGACAAGTCAAAGTTGCAGGAGAATCTTTGAGCATTTAAATTCCAAAGATTCCAGAAAGACAAGTTCACTGAACTCCCTACTGAGAGAGATCCCCATAACATTCTATGCCCCCCCCCCTTCTCTCTCTCTCTCTATCCCCCTCCCTCTCATATCATAGAGGGAGTAACAGATTTCTATAACATCCCTTGGCCTCGTACTAATGGAATTCCATTTCAACACTGATGGAAAATCGAAGGATTAATACTTGCAGGATATAGAGAGAATGGTGTCTCTGATTATATATGATTGAGAGAGGAGTAACAGATCTCTATAACACTCCTCGGCCTCATACTAATGGAATTCCATTGGACAGATGGAAAACCCAGACAAAAAATAAATTGCGTGAAGTCGAGAAACACAGTAATTAGTATTTTACAACTACGACTGTATCCCACAATTTCATGATCCTTAAACCTTAAGGAACTGTAAGTCCAAAACTAAAGCATATTATCAACAGTAGGGACGATTCTATAACATAACTGCAGCGGCCCAAGGGTCTGGTCACCCAAAATGCTCTTGCATGTGAAAAAGAAACAAAACGCAATAAAGAAGTCAGAGTGCTTACTTGAAACATTTGTAATAACATTTACACTTTTCTGAGCAGCAAGGGCTTTTAACTTGTTTCCAGAAGCTAACAAAAGCAAGCTCCTCATATGCTGCTTCTGTTCCTTAGGACTCGATGTCTTCGTCAAAGCTTCTTCAAAAGCAACCAAATCATGTGGTTTGATACACGGGAGTGAGAGCAAAATCTGGGACAACAAAACAGGAAGATCCTAGCATTAATTACTTTCAAGATACTCCTTTTATCAAAGTTTACTTGCTCATAAACATCATATGCCAAGACAAAACAAAATGAGGCATCACTACCAACCTGCCTGGGAGCTGGATCCCTATCACAGAGATAAACAAATATTTCACGACAGAGAGCAACCAGATCTGCACTGATAATAGCATTTGACTCGAGTGCCAATCCTTGGATAATTGCAGAAAACAAATCTTTAGAAACAAATTGTAGAAGTTCTGCATTATTCGTTGATATAGTTAGGACAACCACAGCAGCACAGAAGGAAGAAATTTTTGTCACGGCTTCACCATCTGTCCAAGTGAAGGCTTCTAAACATATCTGCAAGGCCGGAATGGCTAGACCTTTGTGCATCAACAGGAAACTGCAAATAAATTACACATTTTTCAGTCAAAATTAGATTTTGTTGGACTAAATATTTTTAGACAACTTGGTCAAAAAAAGGGGGAAAAGATCAAAGATAATTATAATTCCGCACAATCAAACTTATAGACCAAAAATAAATCATGGGGATGTAAAAGGACTCCCAGAAAACACAAGAAAAACTCTAGAAACAATGAAAATCCACATACCCAACAAAAGAGTTCGATGCAAATGCATCCAAATCTTTAAGAGAAGATGTATCCACACGGCTAATATGCCCAGACTGTTCTAAAGAAGTAAGGACAGTATTTAGCGGTGGCACAGCAATAGCAGAGAGGAGTGAACATATTTCACGAGTTAGATCTCGAAGTAGCTTTTCTTCCATTACTTCCACTTGTAAGTCTGACCCAGCAAATATTTTGTGGATGTTTGGAACCTTTACCTTGCCTTCAAGCAGAAGACTGGACCATGAGCAGCTGAGAGCTTGCTGAGAATAATGAAATAAAGGGTGCAGAAGTTTTTCTAGCCAGATCTCCCACATATCAGAAGGGCAATATTTAACCAAAGGAATAAAAAATGAATGAACAAGCAGCCTTATATGCCTGAACTCCATTGACTGTATATTCTCCACTAGGGCTAAAGCAACTGAATGTAAATCCAACGCTTGGAAAAATGAATCCCCAATGGTCGTTGAGAGGCCCAATATATTATACCTAAAATTATAAAAGACGCATTAGCACCGGAAAGGAAACCGTTCACATCAACCAATGTAACAGGTAGTACATGACAAAACTACCTTAAAATATCAATTATCTCTTATCTTCCTAATATGTCATTAAAGTATAAGATTATAATTATAAAGATTATCATGGCATGAAATATATTCTAACCAAGTAAGACAAGCCATTTGCATCTCAAGTAAAACTCCAATCTATCAAAACTGTTTAGCAACAAATTCCACATGCGGTCAAGAGAGGAACTGAATTGAACCAAAAATATTTTTAGATAGATAACAGTAAATTTAATTAGAAAAAAAAACACAATTTCTTCACTCTCTGGCTCTGCCAGTCACCAGCAAAAAATTTCTAAGTCCTCAGCAAGTAATTTACCTTTATAGTTATAAAGATGCGTGTTCTAAAGTATAAAAATTATTGAAACAAAGCCATCCTTGCTACAATAAGGGCAACTAATGAGAAGGCATTCGAAGATGTTCACAGATACTTCACTTACGACTTCAATTTTTTTTTTCTCAGATGAAGCTAAAAGTTACCGCCAAACTTAACTAATTTATGAAGAAAATACTTGGCTATGCAAAGTTTTTTATATTCATTCACAGTACTTCACAAATATAGAACAGCCAAACCTGAAGCAGAATTTATATCTAAAAGATTAAAGAAACTTTGCAGGCATATCTTTCATTATTAAAGAAACAAACAGAATTCTTTTTGTATTCAATCAATAAAATTTCTTACTTATCAAAAAATGAATTGTTTGGCAAAACTGCTATCTTGATATCAAAGATCATAGAAGAAGCAAACCATAGTCTGTAGCACCCCAATGGAAGACCCAAACCACTTATCATATAGGGTTATCACAATCTACCCCCCTTAAATTCCCGACGTCCTCACCGGGCATCTCTGTTGTAGGTGGCACGGCTCAAGTCCCAAATTTCTAGTTGGGATAGGCTCTGATACCATTTGTAATGCCCCAATGGAAGACTTAAACCACATAGCCTATACTCCAAAAGGACTAGACAATGATACAATTGAAGCCTTATTGGAATCTTATAAAGAGCAAAAACTTCTCATTCCCAAGCAATGTGAGATCTCATACACCACCTACCCTTATCCTTATCCATATAAGATATCACAATCTCCCTCCCTTAAATTCCCGACATCCTCATCGGGCTTGTCTGTTGCAAGTGGCACGACTCAAGTCCCACATTTCTGGTTGGGATAGACTCTGATACCATTTGTAATGTCCCAATAAAAGATCTAAACCACATGGCCTATACTCCAAAAGGACTAGTCAATTATACAATTGGAACTCTATTAGAACCTTATAAAGACCAAGAACTTCTCATTCTCAAGCAATGTGGGATCCCATACACCACCTACCCTATCCTTATCATATAGGGTATCACATAGTTTCTCTGATAACCAGCTCATAAACAGCTCGGAATATCTTGGGAAAATATTTCAGTAATTCAGATTTGAGTTATTTAAGGCCTCCATTACCAAATTTGTGAAAAATATTCCTCTGCCTCATACATACCATGGTATATAATACCTCAGTGGAATGCAAATACTGTTGCGCATGATTGATTAAGCCATATAATATTTCCATTTTTCTTTGCATCTGACACAGTGAAGCATTTAAAAAAGTTCAACACTAGAAATATGGTCTAAAGCAAGCCTCTCTCTCTCTCTCTCTGCCGCCCTCTCTCCCCTGAAAACTAAACTTCCAGCACGGCAGTGTCTTCTGTACTTATTTCAGGCCTCTTTTCTCTATTTCTTTATCTTCGATGTAAATGAATTTAGTGAGAAGGCCAAAAAGGGGTAGGGGAAGAAAACAGAATCAAAATACATTTAGAAAGGAAACACTTTTATGAAATTAAAAGCATCCCAAAGGAAGACATACGTACCCACTGTCTCTGATACCTTTCAGCCAGTTTCGTATATCAGACTCGTTTGGCTCTGCAGTTCCTTCCTTACCCATGTCAGCATAAGATCCATCTGTGAAAGTTAATACACCCTTTGATAATTTAGGAACCCCTTCCCCTAAGAGGCTGAATAGCTCGGAATCAGTCATGGTCATTGCAGCTTTTACCTCTCCAGGTAGAATTTGATATATAGATGGAGACCAAAGAGAATGTATGGCACGAAGCAGCTGAAAGGATATGCTGCAATCATTACTATCTTAAACTTACAAGGAAAAAAAAATCATATGGCCCTAAAAATAACACACTCAAATAGCAAACCAATGAGAATATTGAACGGGGCCAGATTATTGGGAGTGGCAGGCATACTTTTAAAAGAGGAGGCAGCATCCAAGACAGATGAGAACCAATTGGGTGCAATAACATAGAGCTAGATGTCAAGTTGTTTTGTAAATTTGACTGGGCTCTCCTAAATCCACTCCTCTTAAGTGCCTTCTCAAAGAATGTAATAGTGTGGAAAATAGACCACATGGTTGGTCTCTCAGAGAACAAGCGAACCAGACCTAGCGGTTCAGACAAATAGTTGTTTTGCCACTCAACCTGTGTCCATTGTTGGCTCAAGGGTTCTAATAACCATGCCAGAACTTCTTGCTGCTGTTGAAACCTGCACCAATCATAAAAGCTTTCAAATAATGATGAGTAGAAACAAAATCAGACTTGTAAACACAGGAAACTAGCAGTAATTACCCCGCAGCAGAGGCCATTACGAGAAATGCTTCCCCAAGAAGATTATGCTCACCACGAAGCAGACAACCTTCTCTTTGCATATATGCCATGGTGTCAGCTATACCCTTCATAGAGAAAACATTACAAAATGAACAAAAAGATTGAAATACCAGATATAAGCTCTTAGGTTCTTTTATGCAAGCATATGTTTATATAAATCAACTTCCCTTTTTATGCTTTGAGAAATCTTAACTCTGAAAAATATACCTGTATGTATACACACACACAGTCAAGCATGCAAAGGCAGTGTGGACGGTAGTACTTATTTTGGAGTAAGTTTACTTTTTCACTGCTGTGTTCAGAGCTTCTCATGTTACTGAAGTGTCAGGCTCTCACAAAATTTATCACATTGTGGAAGTATATTAGAGAGCAGCTTTTATATGAAGGAAAAATCCAGGGCCAGAAGAATTGCAAAATAAATCAGTATAGCTACTACATTGTGCAATTAAGTGAGAGACATGACCAAGACAAAGTGAAACAAATTCCAGAGGAATGGTCCTGAAGAATAAAAGCTTTACTCCCTTGATAAGAAGACATCCGATTTCGACGGTCACTTTCCTACACATCATTGCCAATCGTAACACTATCTAAATACTTTTTTGATATGTAAAATTAAAAGCATCCCACCACTATCTAAATACTTATCAATGTTGCAAGCTATTCATTGCAATAAAATTAAATGGTCTACAGCATCCTCCCCATTGTTGTTACAAACTACCACTGGGAGACTTTAGCAATGATACGGTCCAAAATGATTCCGTAAAAAAATGTTCATAATAAAAACAAAAAAAATCCCTAATTTATATTACAATGCACAGGAACTCTCTCTCTCTCTCTCTCTCCCTCCTTTTCTTTTCCTATGAACGAGTGGTGGCCAAATGTTTGGGTTCCTTCCTTTTTACTTACAAAAAGGAATAACATTTCATTACAAGAAGCCAAAGATATAGAAAGATGGAACAAAAACTGCAAAAAACAGAGGAACAAAGAAAAATTTGTGTGTTTTTAACAAGGCACTATTAGGGAAGTGGTTGTGGAGGTACCAAATGGAAGGGGATTCGCTGTGGAGAGAGGTTATTGATCATAAGTATGGCTGTGCGTGGGGGGATGGTGCTCTAAAGAGGGTAGGGGGTCTTATGGAGTAAGCTTGTGGAAATTCATAAGGAAGGGGTGGACTACCTTTGAAAAACATCTTAAGTTTGAGGTGGGTGATGGAGCACGTACTCGCTTTTGGTTTGATGTATGGAGTGGGGAGAGTTCTCGTTGCATGGCTTTCCCAATTGTTTTTAACATGGCTGGAAATCAGCAAGCTCCAGTTTCAGAAGTTCTATGTCGGGCCAATGGGATGGTCACTTGGAATGTAACTTTTACAAGAAATGCTCAGGATTGGGAACTTGAAGAGCTGGCAGTTTTTTATAGTTACTTGTATTCAGCAAAGCTGGGGGCCAATGGGGGTGACCGTATGTTGTGGACTCACACGAGGAAAGAACAGTTTACTGTTAAATCATTCTACAAGGTCTTGACAGTCCTACAGCCCATCTTCTTCCCATGGAAAAGTATGTGGAAGGTTTTAGTTCCATCTAAAGTTGCTTTTTTTACTTGGACAGCTGCTCATGGGAAGATTTTGACGATTGATAATTTAAGAAAGCGAGGTATGATGGTTACGGAGTGGTGCTACATGTGTAAAAAGAGTGAGGAATCAGTAGATCACTTGCTCTTACATTGTGAGGTGGCTGGGGAGCTATGGGCAGGTATCCTTTGTAGAGCTGGGTTAAATTGGGCTATGCCCAAGAGTGTGTTGGAATTATTAGCATGCTGGAATAGATCTCATAGTAGCGTCCAACTAGCAGCCGTGTGGCGGATGATCCCTTTGTGCCTAATGTGGTGTTTGTGGTTGGAAAGGAATGACCGGTGCTTTAACAACAAGGAGCGTACAGTGGGGGAAATCTGGAACTTTTTTGTTTTTTCTCTTTTCCAGTGGTTTTCTGCTATTGTATTGAAGGGAGGGAATGTTCATGAGTTTTTATCTTCTTTCTAACCTACTAGAATGTAATTAGGTGTCTCACTT
The DNA here is from genome assembly GCA_029856935.1 of Cyclocarya paliurus. NCBI lineage: Eukaryota > Viridiplantae > Streptophyta > Magnoliopsida > Fagales > Juglandaceae > Cyclocarya > Cyclocarya paliurus. The sequence continues at coordinate 36,340,306 of CM056949.1, forward strand.
TGTATACTCCCTGTGTACTTGGGCACTGCCTAGTTTCATTCACATCAATAAAGATTATTACTTATAAAAAAAAAAGAGGAACAAAGAAAGAAGTGGTGTCAACAAGGCTAGCTAAGCCCGTGCTAAGGTAGTCTTGCATGATTAATTCACTCTCATACACCAAAATAGAACTTCCTGAAGCTCCCATTTAGACTAGCGAAGTAAATTATCTCAGTTGTTGAAGATTTATTCTTCTGAAAGGTTATAGTAAGGGTTACTTTCACTTTTTTTAAAGTCTATTAATGATCTCTTCACAAAATTGCCTGAAGAGGATGTGGCAACAGGAGGCTTTTTAGAGTTCTCCCGAGACTGCTATCAATGGAAATCCAAAGGGACCTTTGCTTGGGGAAAATCCTGTCGCAATTCCAGCAAATTTTTGTTTTTTAATTTTATTTTTATAATTACAATTCCAGCAAAATTACCAGAACAACTTCATTAATTTCAGTTTCAGAATTAACTAGGCCTTATCTGGATGATGATTCATCTCTTGGTTGCCAATGATTGATCAGATTTGCTTATAATGGGTCATTTCGCCCTGCATTATCCTATAATTTACATCTGGCTTCAAAAAAACCTTATATGATCACTAAAAAATTTGGAATTTATCCTATGAATTCCAAATTTTAGTTTGAGCCCTCTAGAGTTAGTTCAATAAAATGTGGAAAAAAGAAGTCACCTTCATGTGAGGCAGAATGCTTTTGTCAGCAGCTTTGGCTATTCGAATAAATGATGTACAAATCTGAAGCCTTGCGTGTCGTGCACTACTTGTGGAAGGATCCTGCCAACCAAACATGGTTTTAAATTGTAAGCTTGGTTCTCTTTGCACGAATTGAACTGGAAATGAAGACTTAAATTTGAAGGGAACCTTAACAACAAGAGGAAGTGAGTTTAGGAGCTCGAATAGCTTATTGATGACACTACCAACTGCATCTGGGAAGTACTTCAGGAAGGGACCCAGTGCATCTAAATAGTGTCCAAGTACTTGCACAAGTGCTGGCTCAGTCCACTTCAAAGCAAGAAGTTGCTGGAGTAAACCTTAAGATCAAGTAACCAAAGTTTTTAAGGACTCAAAAATAAAAAATTTAAATATTGAAATAAGATACAGAAGAAGTTGCTAAAAAACCTTCAAATATTCTACACAGTGCAAGTTGGACTTCAGAACTACCCCCGCCAAATTCATTTGTTCCATCAAAGACTGCATTCACAACATTATCTAGAGCCAATTGCATACTTTCCATCACAACCAAGTCCTGAAATTCAGAAAGCATGTGCATAGCAGCAAACTGTCATTTCTAATATAAGGATAGAGCATTGCTGGAGAGATCTGGCAACTCCAGAATGGATAAATCGTATAAACAAGTCCAAACCTGGGAAGGCATTTGAGAAAGCAACAGGTGTTTGATGATTGTAATAATTCTTTCAGAAACATTAGCAGCAGCTATTAGAGGCTTGTAAGAAGCAATAAACCGGATCAACTCTGACTGCAATAAGAGATCATGAATCAGTAGAAGAAACCCCAGAAAGAACAGACAAGAAAAGAAGAATCCGAAAACCTTTACTAATACAAGCTACAACGGCCAAAGATATTAACTCCCTTAAGTTTTAAGCTCTCCGATGAAAATTGCGAACTACTTAAAAAGACGCACCATCCCCACTCCAAGACCATCCCCCTGATGATTTAATCATAAAACCAAAGCATAGGAAAAAAAAGCCCATATGATAATGCAAAACAACATAAACTACTATTTTTTCTCTCTCTCATTAATTCCTTTTTTTCCGTTAATATAAACTATATAAGTAGCTTTTCTATAAAAAAAATTGCAATTGGATGAAAAATACCATATTTCTAGATTATGAGCTAAATGTGGCCAAAGAGAGACTGAACAATTTTTAAATCCCAACCCATAACATACTATGTTCATGACACAATAACTGTATTTTATGATACAGAATACATTTTTTATTCGTATACCATTGCAAATACATAATCACAACTCCATGGCACCTTGATGATAAGATTCATTCCCAACACTTCTTTGGAGAAGTAAGTCAATTTTATTAAAAGCACAAAGGCGTGCAACCCTAGTACACGGTGTATACAAGAGAAAACACGGAACTAGGAAAGAGAGGGAAAACAAGAAGTAGACATAAAACCAAGAAAATCAGAAAAATCAGAACTACTCTATGCTGACATCCAAAAAGAGCTCATAGTAATATGTTTATAGCTCATCCATAGTATTCTCCCCATCTTCGAAGTTCCAAGCACTATGTTCATTCCACATGCACCACATTACGCATAAAGGAACCACACACCAAGTTATCACGCTGCAATAACCTACATTGACTTCTTCAACAAGGTAGGAACCAAAGGACATCACCCCAATTAACACCGAAAATCTGGAGGATCGAAGCCTATATTGTTGTAATAACTTTACATCACAAAATAAATGATCAATAGTTTTCCTGCTCTTCTTGCACAGGCAGCACCAATACTAAGATTCTCCTCCTCAGATTATCCATGGTTAAGATCTTCCCCAATGCAGCTGTTCAAACGCAGAAAATCCACCGGCAGCGGAGCTTTCTTCCACCAAATTCCTTTCTAAGCAGTAGCAGTACCAATGCACCAAAGGGATGCAATGCTTGATAAGAAGTTTTGACCTCAAACTTCCTTCTTTTGGACAAAACCCATCCAATCTTATCTTCACAAACAACTCTCAGCCTAGTGGAGTACAATAGGTTGAAGAATGAGGAAACCAACTCCAATTCACCTTCTTGTCCTGATTGAATAAAAGTGATGTTCCATCATCTAGTATTGTCGGGTAGCTGCCAAAAATCTGCCACCAAGGCCACCTTATTGCAAAAAATCCTCACTCCGGAAAAAAGGCCTTCAAGGGTTGATCCCCTACCATGCATAATGCCAAAATCTTATCTTAGGCCCATTTTGCGTCTCAAATATGATAAAGCTAGAGAAAATCCCCCAACCCTTCCTTATGTTTGGAAAGCACCAAACCCATAATGCCCCAAATTTTAATAGAAAACCACCCTCCCCACATGTTTCCTACTTAACTTCCACCATCAATCACCATAATGCTTGTTTCCGTTGCAAAAGCACCATAGCCACTTACTTGATAGATCATGATTGAAAGCCAACAAATTTCAAACTTCCATCCCTCCTGAGGAGACCAAAGTGCAAATATTGGGCTAGCAATGAAACTAGAACTCCTCACCAATTTCATTCCAAAAGAAGTTCATCTAAAGAGTTATTCTATTTCCAAGCTGGTGTGTAGAGCACATCATCCACATCACTTAAATGGTAAGATTTGCTTTATAAAATTCAAAATTTATTTTTCAAATCAAATTATGCCATATAAGTACTTTACTAGGTGTGTTCTACACACCGGCTTGAGAATATAATTTTTTCCTTCTAAAATCTCTTTATGATTGATGATAGAAGTTAGTAGAGAGAATGGAGACATAGAAAGTGGGAAAATTAGCTGAAGTGCTTTTGTGAAACCCTTATTGAGTCAGTATGGGTGGTAAATGGGATCCCACATTGCTTGGGAGACAAGTTATTGCTCTTTATTATGATTCTAAGAGGCTCCAAGTGTACAATCGACTAGTTCTTTTAGAGTATGGCTCGGATATGGCTTGGGCCTTCCTCGGGTCATTCCAACATTTGATCATACGGTGCCTACCTTCTTTCAATGGGCTTCCACCCTACCAAAAATGACAATCCATCTTCTCAACGATGTCATCCCGAAATAGCAAGTGAGCATAGTATCCTTAGTCCCAAAATAACTTCAAAACCTAAGAACAGCCATAAAAATAACAGAATGATCCGGATGAGATTCACAGAAGATCAAACTATCCTTGAAGATAGATGGGACAAGCAACTCCTCAAAGTTGGTATGGCGAGCCAAAAAACCTTATAGGAGCCCTCTATCCATGGCCACAACCAGCATTCTACTCAAAGCCAGCCTACGTAAGTCATGAAAACTACCAACAATAAGGGGCCCCTAAACTCAAACCTTGTGTGCTGCTAAAAAAGCCAGAGGATGATCCATTAATCAAAAAAAATTTTTGAGAGGTAACCAAGAAGTTTTATTCATAGAGATAGGCAAAGTCCAAGTACACAGGGAGTATACATGAGAAGCACTTTGTTAGACTTTACAATCGAGAGGAGAAAATCATGGACATTTAAGGCCTCGTTTGTTTTCACAACTCATCTCATCTAATCATTACAATTTTCTCAAATTCTCACACAAAATAAAATAAACAATTCAACTTTTTCAAATCCCAAATCAAAAATCATATTAAAAAAATATATTCTAACAATATTTTATTCAACTTTTTAATTTTAATCTCAACTCATCTCATCTGCAAAAACAAACGAGGCCTTAGTCTATTACAAACAATGCCCCCCCGCCCAAAAAAAAAAAAGAACAATGATTTAAAAAAGAAAACTTTTAGCTCATCCATTGTTCTCTCGCGATCTTCAAAGCTTCTAGCATTTCTCTCCCGCCAGATACACTAGCACATACATATACAAACCATTCTTTAGATGGCTACCACTTGTGAGTTATCGTGAAGGCCTCTCCAACTTGTAAGGAAATCCACCAGTCTAAGAGGCATGACCCATAACAATCCTATTCTCGTGAAAAAATCATCCCACAAGATCCTGGCCACCTCACAATGTAAAAACAAATGATCTACTTATTTACCATTCTTCTTACACATACAACACCAATCCAACACTATTACCTGGCATTTCCTTGACTTATCTGTGGTAAGGATCTTGTACAATGATGTAATCCATACGAAAAAAGTTGCTTTTGAAGGAGCTTTCGTCTGCCATATACTCTTCGTCATTCCAGGACTCGTTAGAACTTGGTAAAATGATCTAACAATGAATTTATCTTTCTTAGAGGGGCTCTAGTTCATCTTATCCCTAGTAACCTCTGTCATGCTTACGGAATACAATGCCCCATAGAACTCTGTAATAGTCTCCAACTCCCAATCTTGGGCTGCCCTAATGAAATCAATACTCCATTAATCAAAACTAAAACCACACCGAGGACATGCAGCAGGCAATCCACCCGAATCATTTCTCTCCAAACCCACATCTTCGTAATCGATACAACAAAAATTCCCACCTAACATGATCATAAGCTTTCACTAAATCTAGCTTACACGATACTCCCATTGTTCTCGAACAAAGTGCACTATCAAGGCACACATTGGCAACCAGAACTGGATCTAGGATTTGTCTTTCCTTGATGAAGGATTCTACGTTCTGGGCATAACCTTTGCAAGCACAATTTCTGCCCGTTTGCATGAACTTTCGAAAAAATCTTCAACACGCCTCCAACCAGAGTGATGGGATGAAAATCATTGATATCTACAGCCCTACTTCCATGGGTTATAAGGGAACTGAAGATAGGATTGAGACTCTTTTCAAACTTTCCCCAACTATGAAACTCATGAAAGACATTCATCGAATCAGCTTTGAGTACCTCCCAACGAGTCTAAAAGAAAGCCAACAAGAACCCATTGGGTCATCGGGCTTTATCACCATTCAACGAATTTAGCACTTCTGAAGACTTCATTCTCCTCAAAATCGCTTTCCATCTACTAAGCCTACTAAGTGCCTATGGATTCAAATGGGACACCATCCACTTTGGGCTGCCAACTGAATTGTTTGGAAAAGAGTTGATTGTAGAATTGCACAATCCTCTCTCAAATTTCAGTATGACCCATGTAAACCAAATCGTTCACCATTAGCCACTCTATGGAAAAAATTTCTTATCACCTTCACACAACAACAATGCCTTGGATTTCTACCTCCACCTCACCTCCTCTAGAAGAGATTTTTTAAAACAAGAAAAAAGAAAAAGCATACATTTGAAGTCTTCTGCATTCCCCTTTCACCAACTACCATTTTGCACATCCATCGGCCATATAAGATATAGTTAAAAAAAATCGTAATTGATGGCATCTTGACATCTCCCTTAGCTGAAGTTACCAACAAAATGCAACGTAATGGACAAGAACATCTTTAAGATACACATCTATTATATGCTATATGACTCCCCCGCCGCTGTAATTTTTCTTAAACAAGTAACTGTGGCAGGTAGTAAACAAGAAAAAGAACAGAAAAACTGTCATAATGCCAACTGTGAAAAACAAAGACATCTTAGTTCCTAGCCATGTTACACATACCATCCTTGAACGATATTGGCCAAAGTCACCCCTGCCCTCAAAATCATCACTCCACAACTCCAATGCCCCCAGGGTATATGTGGTTCCAGGAAGAACCTTCTCTCTCTTGAGCATGCGCTGGAAAGATACATCCAGAATTGCACTAAAAATATCATCACTCACAAAACTCAAGATCTTTCTCTTCTCACTATCAGCTTGTCCAGGAACGGTGCTTAGACTATTAACAGCTGAACTGTCGCCAGCTGAATGTGCAACCACCTTTGGCTTTGTCATCAAGTCTCTCATCAGTGCCTAAAAGGGAATCAAGCAAGAAAAATATTCAAATATAGTAAGGTGCTACCTAGACTTTATTATAAACACCTTCAAATGAGAGGGTAAAGTACCACACATACCAGCCAAAAGAGCAGGGATTGATAATGAAGAGCTAGCTTAAAGTGTTGAAAAAAGCCCAGCATCTGGAAAGAATAAAAAAATGGGTTATATTGTAATTGAATAACTCAGTTTCATATCATATGTCCCCATCCCATCATTTGTAAACTAATCATACCCTTTTTATATACTCAAAAAAAAAAAAAAAAGGAAATGAATCGCTTATGCATGATGAGAAATCATTCTGAATCTAAAGAGAAACTAAAAATCTATGGCTCAACAATTTAGATTTAGACCTTGATCTTGGATATGAATAGTAGAGCAAGTCAAACACTCATCACATAGGCTATGTGAATCAAGAACACAAGATATATATTTTTCTAATGACAAGCCCCATGCTTCAATAAGCAATGCCAACTCGTTCAATGCATATCATGTGAAAGGGCCAAAATAGGTAGACTAGCAGAAGATTGGTCAATCAGGCAGGGTTGAGGAGACCACAAGCACATAATTATTAAGTAAACCCCATAAGTACTTGTCTGAGCTCAGCTTGCAAGTTTGGACTTGTCTAAATGATAGAGTTTATATATATATATATATATGTATGTACTACATTGTAAGGTGGCCAGGACCTTGTGGGATGATTTATTTTGTGGGAATAGGATTATCATGGGTCATCCCTCATAGGCTGGTGGGTTTTCTAGCAAGCTGAGAGGACTCCAAGGCAATCACAAGTGGCAGCAATATGGAAGATGACCCCTATATGTATGTGTTGGTGCATTTGGCAAGAGAGAAATTATAGGAGCTTCAAGGATCGCAAGAGGACAATGGATGAGCTTAAATTTTTCTTCTTTAAAACCTTGTTCTTATGGGCGGGGGTCATTGATTTTAATGGAGTTAATGTCCATGATTTTATACTTTCGGTTGTAAACCCTCGTTAGGTACTTCTATCGTATTCATTCTATGTACTTGGGCTATGCCTCATTTTCCTACGAATAAAATTTATTGATTACCTTTAAAAAAATATTATATATATATATATGAATATCTTTTCTAGCACCGCAACTGTACTAGCATAACATCGTTATACCTCAGACCCTAAAAATCAGAATTCAACACCCTGAGGATTTGGCCACTTCTAACTTTATGCATAGAGAGGCAGACAAGTACATATATCACATGAAGCATGCATGTATCTAAATACTCTGGGCTGTGTTGAGCTTAGCTCAGCACAAACTTGGATTAAGACCCCTAAAGTTTGAACACAGCCTAGCCAGAACTGAAAAACTCAATACCATTCAGACTACAAGCACATGCAATGCAGCAATGTTTGAAGGGTCAAGATGTGGCATTTACATGTACATTGGACTTCAATGTCAAACTAGGCAGTATGAAACTTCCATTAATTGTTCCTGCATGGAATTACAACCCCTGAAACAAAGGTTTTCTGAAAAGAGATACCGCAATGAGGAAAAATTATGTGAATATAGTTCATATGCTGTCAGTGGCTATGTAAAAGTGGCAAATGATTAATTGAGCTACTTTGATGCTAAAGGACCATCTATACGGTGTGACACTAACAGTAAGGTTATATGCGCTAGGTCTGAAACCAATAAGCAAGAATAAAATGTTAATGCAAAGTTTCGGTGCAGACTCATACTCGACAAGTTAAATATAGGTCACTTGAAACTTTGTTAGGGATTAATCTTTATCCTGTGAAGCTGAGTTGAACTCTGAAATATGCTAATTGCAATACCCATTCATTAAAGGATGTAGGTTGCCCGAGATAAAATTATAGTCTAATTACCTGTTGTAAATAAAGAGGAAGAAGGGTGCTATCACCAGCAATACACTGCAAGTTCGAAGAACCCAAAGACACCATACTCTCACATATACATTCAGCAAACTCAAATTCATTTTCATCAATAACTACAGAACTAGAGCTTGATCTGCACAAAAATTCTCTAGAGGCATTCATCAAGATCTGAAAGGTATTACTCATTGCAGAAACATATTCAGAAGCTGAGACATCGATAGGTCTCTTCCTGCAAGTCACAATTGAGAAAAACACACTAGTTTATGGAAAAGCCTCACCATGGAATACTTTTGCATTCTCAACATTGAACAAACATGAAACTAAAATTGGAAACAAACATAACACATACCTTGGAGAGACAAGTTTAAAAAACTCACAAGCATGAAGACGAAAGTCGGGACAAGAAAGTAAGAAACCACACCTGTCGTGTTTGTTAGAGAGGGGAAAGGGAGAGAAAGGTTAAGATACCACTACAACTATTTTAGATCAGTCAAACTGCAAAGAATGATATCATACCCCTGAATTATGCCATATTTAGCAAGATCAGGCAACGGAGCCCATTCTGCATATGCATTAACAGCATTTAAAGTAGTTGTCACTGTGGCTGCGTGCTGTTTTGCAACATCCAGTTCTTGATTACGTGCTGCACTCAATGCAGCCATAAAGTGTCGTTCTAGTAACTACATCAAGAAAGAGGCATTAAAAAAATGAAAACAGAAATAACTTCTATTGAAGATAAGGACCAAGGCGTACAGTGTATAATAAAGGCAAAATTTCAGGCAAAGATTGGGTAAGCGCCCGCAACAATAGCCTACGCCGATCACCTGTATAATACATACACCAGGGTAAGAGAGGCATACAGAAATATAACTCCAGATGAGAAAGTGAAACACAGATGCAAATGCGTATGTGAACCATAATATCTTCAGGAACACCAAAGGCAATCCACAAAAACCTTCCAAATCTTCATTGTGAACCATAATGTCTTCAGGAAGCCATCTCAGCATCATTGAGACCAACTCAGCCTAACATAAGAGAAAATTTCAACTTTATATCTCATGCATATTTTAGAATAAAATGTAATCAAGGAACACATTAGCTGCAGGCAGCAAAAGATGAATTTACTTGTGCAGGACCCTTGCTGGACAGGGAAGCTAGAGACGGGAACAGTTCCTGCCATAGAACTAAGCCTTCTCTTCTAACTATCTGTCACACATCACAATATGAGCACAAGAACAAATGATCATCAGCATCATTATATAAAAATCAAGACCAGCGTGGGGTAAACCTCAGCAACAAGGGCAGCTGTTTGACTTTTCAAAGCCCATTCCTCACAAGGATTTGCAATCTCAGACATTAAATCAACAGCAACATTTGCAAAGTTGCTACGTTCTGTAGGGCTTAATTCTTCCCACCGCAGCCGAACCAGATGCTGCAGAAAGATACTTAAATGTTACAGCCACAGTCATAACATTGAACTTTACATGGAAATCGACATAACATTGGGGGATGTAGGTATGGAAAGGGAAGCCCACAATTACACTAGGATGTCAGCTTGTAGAAATGAGCTAATATATATATATATATATATATATATATATATATATAGAAAATTCATTCAACATGTTTAGAGATATCTTCCACTAAAACATTCCGAAGCCACAGGCTTCAAGGCATTTGAATTCTTAATGAAATGTTAATCACGCATAACCATTTGATGACAATGGTCAAAACTGAAGTTATCCTCAGTACTTACCTTGGACATTTGGACTTTAGCAGTTGATAACATAAAGTTCGATATAAAGCACCTCTAAATGCAAAGGGCATTGATATATATGCCTAGAAATTGTAGAATGCTTTTAGAGAGAGAAGCTCTCCCTTCTCTCTAGAGACACTGAAAATAGCCTGAGGGTTCTTGAGAGTTAGTGTTTATCCTTAAGCTCTCGTTAATGTTGTGATATGTTGGATTAGTGTTACTCTGTTGTAACGTTGTGGTTTGGTTGCGATGGAGTCGAGTCGTAATGTTATTATTGATTATAAGACTTTCGAGTTTAAGAAGGAAGATGATAGGCGGTGGAGAATAACGGAAAGTAGCTGTCGGATAGTAAAATATCTCTATCGACCAAGATGCTTTGGCATGGCTGGCTGTTCAGGTAAAGGAGTGTGTTGCTTCTGGGGGTCCATCTGAGTTTCTTAGAACTCACAGGAGGGGTAGCCAGGTTCTAGTAATGCAGCGAAGACATAATACTCATGGCAGATTCTTTTCCTTGTCGGAGTTTGGGCGTGAGAGGAGGCACGGGCTGATAGTAGTACCGGCAGGGAGGATGGGGATGGATGGAGGAACTTTGGAGAGACTTTGCAAGAACTGGTAGCTGCAACCTCTGTTCCGGGTGGGAAAAACAGAGGCAGTGGAGAACCTTTCGTATGGGCATCGTCGACGGAGTTTAAGCCTTTCGTACGTTCATACCGAGAGGCGCTTGAGGTGCCTCGAGCAGCAAAAAACGTAGAGAGGGCAGGCTCGGCAGGTTCAGGAGGATTGATCTCTGTAGTGGGGGATGGGTCTAAGGAGTATGGCAGGGCAACGGTCGGGCTGAATGAGGAATCACTTTTGCAGGCGTTGGCTGAGATGGAACTGCAAGTGGGTGTTTTGTCGGATAATATTAGTAGGTTGAAACAGTGCGTTAAAGGCAAGGTTGTTGGGGATGTGGGCTCGGGCTTGGGCTTGGGCTTGGGCCAATTTCCTACAGGGCCTCATACTAATGGAGGCGGGTCGGATAAGGGCTCAGGCCCAGTACGGGTTTGGAAGGAAATATATCGGGTCTCGCCCGATATACCGGTGCAGGGAAGTTGCCCCTCCACTACGCCGCCGATATGCGATCACCTGAACCCAGAGCCACCACAGAAATGGTCGCCGACTCCTGGCATCTACCCCGGTGGGTCCGCAATGGTAGTCTCCGTGAGGGAGTGCGAGATTTTTGAGGAAGGTGAAACTAGAGAGGACAACATACCTATCCTAGCGGTTTTGGGTGGGGAGACCAGTCTACCTATTCCAAGGATGGGGGAACTGCCTTTGAGTGGGATACAACTCTGTTTGGGTGTTGTAGGTGAGTGTAACAATGCTGAGTTGTTTGCGGAGGAGCAGCGGGGAGGGGGTTTTTCTGGGCTTATGGAGGCCGGGGAGTTAGGGCCAGTTACTAATGAGTTCATGGTGGTCAGTGGGCCAACAGAGGAGATGGGGTCCGTAATAGAGGGGTTGGATGATTTTTCAGGGGAACTACAGATGGTGGTCAGTGAAGATAGGGGTGTTCCGAATGAGTTGGGTAGTCCAATCCCGCTCTGTACAGTCTCTATACTAGTCCCTATTCCTGAGGATTGGTTGCTGAAAAAGGTGGAGGAGCTTCAGGGAATCCTGGGGATTTCTTGTGTGGGATACGAAGAGCAGTTCAAGGCTCTTCTGGTGGCTATTGAATCTGGTAGTTCGACGGCAGACAAGTCGGTCGCTAAACAAGATAGAGAGTTGAGAAGATTAATGTGTACTATCAATTACGATAATAAGGACAGGAGTGTGGTTAGGGAAAGACAGAAGGGGAGGGGGAGCAGTGTTTCTTATGAAGCCTAAAATCATATCATGGAATGTCAGGGGGATTAACAATGCAAATAAGCGTCTTCGCATTCGTTCTCTTCTTCGCAGTTGGAAAGCTGATATTGTTTGTATCCAAGAGACTAAGTTGAACCATGTTGATAGGAATATTATCTGGAGTCTATGGGGTTGCTCGTTTGTGGGATGGAGTTTCTTAGCCTCGTTGGGTGCATCCGGAGGAGTTTTGCTAATGTGGGATAAGAGAGTGGTGGAGCTAGTAGAGGATTGCATTGGAAACCATTCAGTGGCCGTTTCTTTTAAGAATGTTGTGGATGATTGGAGGTGGGCTCTTGTGGGGGTGTATGGACCTAATATGGATAGTGATAGACAATTGTTGTGGGAGGAGCTCGTGGGAGTGCATTATATTTGGAAATTACCTTAGGTAGTGTGTGGGGATTTTAATGTGGTGCGTTTCCCTTGTAAGAGGGCGGGGAGTTCTTCTTTGACACGAGCTATGGAAGACTTTTCAGAGTTGATATTCGATCTTAATTTGATCGATCTTCCTCTAGTAGGGGGTCTTACACTTGGTCTAATAGTAGAGGGGGGTCAAGATTGAACAGATTTCTGGTCTCTTCTTTATGGGAGTCACATTTTCCGGATCTAATACAGAAGCGTTTGCCAAGGGTATGTTCTGACCATTTTCCCATTTTACTAGATTGTGGTGGTTTCCATGGAGGAAGGAGATATTTCAAATTTGAAAATATGTGGCTCCAAACGGCCGGCTTTGGGGAGAAGGTGAGTAGTTGGTGGGCCTCATATTCTTTTCATGGTACTCCCAGCTTTATTGTGGCTTCTAAACTTAAAGCTCTCAAGTTGGATCTGAAGAAGTGGAACATTGAGATCTTTAGACACACTGATGAACAAAAGAGAATTTTATGGAATGAGTTGAACTCTCTAGAAGAGGGGGAGGTAAATGAGGAGTCTTTGTTGAGAAAAATTGAGGTGGTGTCCGAAATAGAAAGGGTTTTGTTGTTAGAAGAAATATCTTGGTGAAAAAAATCTAGAATGACGTGGTTGAAGGAGGGCGACAAATGTACTAAGTTCTTTCATAAAATGGCAAATTCCCACAGGCGCAATAATGTGATTGAGGTGATTCATTCTGGTACCACAGTGCATCAATCTCCAGTAGATATTCAGGCCCACATAGAGAATTTTTATGAAGAGCTTCTTAAAGAGACGGAGGTGTGGCGCCCTAAATTGGATGGATTACATTTTGAACAGTTGGAAGGTAGTGCAGCAAGTTTGTTAGAGAGACCGTTTGAGGAGTCAGAAGTGCTGCAAGTAGTGAGAGGGATGTGCAAAGATAAAGCTCCGGGTCCGGATGGTTTTTCTATGGCTTTCTTTCAAGAGAGTTGGGACATAGTGAAAGAGGATGTGATGAAGGTCTTCCATGAATTTCATTCTTGCCAAAAGTTTGAAAAGTCCCTTAACGCTACTTTTATTGCACTCATTCCGAAGCTAGCAGGTGCTATTGAATTGAAAGATTTTCGTCCCATCAGTCTGGTAGGCGGGATTTATAAAATTATTTCCAAAGTGTTAGCTAACCGAATGAGCTTGGTGATGGATAAAATCATTTCCAAGCCCCAAAATGCCTTTGTACGTGGCCGGCAAATTTTAGACTCAGTTTTGGTTGCAAACGAGTGTCTGGATAGCCGGTTGAGGATAGGTATTCCAGGAGTCCTATGCAAGTTGGATATGGAAAAGGCTTACGATCATGTGTGCTGGGATTTTCTGATATATATGTTGAGGAGGTGCGGTTTTGGAGATAGGTGGTGTGGTTGGGTGAAACATTGTGTATTATCTGCTCGGTTTTCTGTTTTAGTTAACGGGCAACCCTGTGGTTTCTTCTCGAGCTCGAGGGGCTTGAGACAAGGGGACCCGTTATCTCATTTTCTCTTTGTTGTAGTGATGGAGGCCCTGTGTCGTATGGTGGAGGAGGCGGTAAGGGAAGGTTTTATTGCTGGCTTTTCGGTGGGCAACTCTAATTTCGGTGCTTGTTCCATTTCTCATTTATTGTATGCAGATGATACTTTAATCCTTTGTGATGCTGACAGTGGACAGTTGCAAGCTTTAAGGGCTGTTCTCTTGTGTTTTGAAGCTGTCTCGGGTCTTAAGGTGAATTTGGGAAAGTCGGAATTGGTCCCGGTGGGGGTGGTGGATAATATCAATCATCTAGCAAGTTTGTTGGGTTGCAAAGTGGCCTCTCTTCCTATGAAATACCTTGGCCTAACTTTGGGGGCCTCTTTTAAAGCAAAATACATATGGGATGGCGTTGTAGAAAAGGTAGAAAAAAGATTGGCGGGTTGGAAACGGCTCTACTTATCAAAAGGGGGGAGACTGACCCTTATCAAAAGTACCATCTCCAATCTTTCCACTTATTTTCTATCCTTGTTCCCTTTACCGATGGGAGTGGCCAATCGGATTGAGAAATCGTTTAGGGCTTTCTTGTGGGGTGGTATGGGGGAAGAACATAAATTTCATCTTGTGAGTTGGCAGAAGGTGTGTTGTCCGAAGGAGTCGGGAGGCTTGGGGGTGCGTAGCCTGTCCATTTTTAACAAAGCTCTCTTGGGGAAGTGGTTGTGGAGATTTCAACTGGAAGAGGATTCATTGTGGAGAATGGTAATCGTTAAAAAGTATGGTTGTGAGTGGGGGGGTTGGTGTTCTAAGGAGGGCAGGGGTTCTTTTGGTGTAAGCCTTTGGAAATTTATTAGAAAGGGGTGAGAGGAGTTCGTAAAACACACTAGTTTTGAGGTGGGAGTGGGGACTAGAATCAGTTTTTGGTTTGATGTTTGGTGTGGCAAGAGTGCCTTATTTAATGTTTTTCCAAGTGTTTTCAGATTGGCTGAAAATCAGCAGGCCGCGGTCTCAGATGTAATGTGTCGTGCCAACGGGAGTGTTTTGTGGAATTTGAACTTATCCAGAAATGTGCAAGATTGGGAAGTGGAAGAAATAGTAGGTTTTTACAGTCTTTTATATTCCAAGCAGTTAGGAGGAAATGGGAGGGATAGAATGTTGTGGAAACATTCAAGATGCAACAAATTTTCTGTTAAGTCCTTCTATAAAAAGTTGGCAGCTCATCAGTCCATTCAGTTCCCTTGGAAAGGTATTTGGAAAGTTCCTGTACCCCTAAAAGTCTCTTTTTTCATTTGGACTGCTGCTTTGGGAAAGATTTTGACGGCTGACAATTTAAGGAAACGTGGAATGATTGTGATAGAGTGGTGTTACATGTGTAAAAGCAACGGCGAATCAATTGAGCACCTTCTCCTGCATTGTGAGGTGGCGAGGGAGCTATGGGCGGGTATTTTCAGCCGAGCCGAGCTGTCTTGGGTCATGCCTAAGAGTGTGATGGAACTTTTAGCATGTTGGAATAGGCACCATCATTGTGCCCAATTAGCAGCGACATGGAGGATGGTTCCTTTGTGTCTATTGTGTTGTATATGGACGGAACGAAACGAGAGATGCTTCAACAATAAGGAGAGATCTTCTGATCTAATATATTTCTTCTTACTTGTCAAAAAAAAAACAATAAGGAGAGAAATGTGGGGGAATTATGGAATTTTTTTGTGTATGTTCAATGGTTGGCTGCTATTGTACTAAAGGGAGGGAATGTTCATGAGTTCTTGTCTTCTTTTCAGCTTTCTCGAATGTAATTAGGAGTCTCTTTTGTATACTTCTTGTGTACATGGGCATTGCCTAGTTTCATTCAATCAATAAAATTTTTTACTTATCAAAAAAAAAAATGCAAAGGGCATTGAAAGTTGAAATTCTATTTAAAGATCTGGGGATGCACTTTAGAGACTAGAAATGTAATGACTAAAAGGACTGTTTTTGCCCAACAGAACATTTTTCCATAAAGGAGCTAGAAATGCAGCATCTATCTACCCCACATCTATCTTCAGACACTGAAGGATCAGCCTTCTATAAAGTAAATACCAACTCGTTGGCTGACATGCTTATTTTGTTGCATTTGGATAAAGAGAAACTTAGAAGAATATTTCGTGAAGTTTAGGATATATTTGCCAAAACAAAGTTCTCCACTTGCAGTCAAATGAAGGGAAAATGTTTTTATCTCCATCTATATGGCTTCAATCTCTAAGTTGCAACTCTCTCTCTTGTTCATCATAGAATGTATGATATGAAAATGCAGCCTCTCTTCCTATTTTTTGGAGTTTCAATTATGCATACTAAGCAACCTCGCCCCCACTCCCTAAAATAATTGTAGCACCTTGCCAAGTGCAAAAGGATTCAACTGCAATATTTCCTTTTTCATTAGAATTTTGATTATCATCAGGAGTCCACTGCGGACCATAAACCATTTGATGTACACTGCAGAGTTCCTACCAAGAAAAGGACAGGGCATGAAGGAAAGAAAAATAGCAACAAAAAGAGCTTGCCAGGCATTCAAAAGTAAGAAAATTCTGTTCATTCTCCAGATGATCTGCATAAGTGTAGGTCAAACTACTAAAGCAATTACTATTAAATTTATTTTTTACGTATAAAAAAAAAACTACTAAAACAATCATATCGAGCTATACTGCTTGAATGGTGGGATTCAATGCTACAACCTCAGACATACCAAAATGACATATCTCAGGTACAAGAGTCGAGACAAGCTTAGACAATTTGAAAAGAAAGAAATACTGTTTCTAATCACAAGAAACCCGTTGATCAAAGGATTCTATTCAGAATTAAGGGCTATAATATGCTCTATGTGTATACTAGACTTATACTCAGCCAGATCTTCCAAAGCATATAACCCAGAGCATTCCCACAGATAAGTTATTATACCACAATAATGTCATAAAAGATGTCATCTCTGTAAACAATGGGCTGGATCAACATATCATATCAATGAAACATTGAATAGCATAAGGAAAATTCTCCAGAAATCAATTCGTAATAACATATTCACATGAACCTGCAACATCTTAAATGCATGCAACCGAATTTCTGAAGACCAATCCTTTCTGACTAGAAGGAAGGATGTGCTAGCTAGGATCCGTACATCTCCAGCTTTTACCTGCATAAATTGAATTAAATGGATGTATAAACCAAGACCATATAAACAGGAAATTACAGCACCTATTACACGGACACAATAAAATTAAATAAATTATATTTTCAGTGATCAGCTAATTTACTCTAAAGGGTAAAGGTACAAATACAGTCCCCAAGTGTCATCAGGTAAACTCTTTCCAATAGCAGGATTTGATTGCAATCTTGGTAATTTGTAAAAACTTTTACAGACACTACAAATATCCTTTTGATGAAACTAGAGATAATTTAAAAATAACACTTACAAAATAAAAAATAAAAGCAATTCAAAGAGTTCACCACCTCAAACGAAAACCATATAAACCCTTTTGGTAAAGTTAACCAAATTACTAACATCTTTATTTCATTCAAAAGCCTTAAAATTAAAGTATAGAAATTTTACCGCTTTTAATACTAAAAGTCCTAGACGGAAATCAAGATTATCGAAACTCAAAAGTCCAAAACCAACACAGTACCTCGTAAAGCCCAATTAAACATCCAAAATTATTTTGACCCAACGAAGAACACAAAACGATTCTTCACTTTTATTTGATCCAAAATCAACACAGGACTAAAGTGTCACAAATTTACTTCAAAACACTAGGACCATAACATGCAATGAAACTTATACAAAGCCAAAAGCATAAAAACATAAAAAGATAAAAACAAAAAATACAACTTTAAGCCCAAAGCAGTAATACCCAGTTTGTAAAACCCAACCAAAATAAAAACTTCATTTAGTTTGTCTAAAACCCCAAAAAGTGAAAAATTTCCCAATATGCAACGGAAGTTCAACAATTCAACTACATAAATATATTGAATTTAGAGGGAAGTGGCATGCATAAGACGAGAAAGTCTTATATGCAAACATATATAGAGTTCATAGAGGGAGAGAGAGTACGGATTCTAAGAAAGAAACTGCGGCTTTGCGAGCGTCGGGAGTGGAAGCCCAGTCGAGGGCTGCGGCTATGGCTCGGGCCACATTATTGGCTGTGTTGGTGGCACTCTCCTCCATGGCTACTGTATTCTACGTATCCGGTTTGGGTTCTCTCCAAGGTTTTTCTTGGGCTTCAAGGGAGAACGGGGCGTAGATTACATATGCATTGAAGAGGAGAGAGAGAGAAGTTTTTATGCTTCTTGACGGGGATTTTAGCAACGTGCAAAAAGCAACCTGAATCGGATCCCCCTGAACTTTCCTTTCTTTTTAAATTTTAAAATTTTCGAATAAAGGACTTTTAACATTTTACCTTATATTTTGTTAAATAGAAAAATCGAATATTATCTTAATTATTTTATTAATAAAACCCATTTAGATAATAAGATGAGATAAAATGAGAGAAGATAAAATATTTTTAGATAAAAGTTAAAAGTTGAATAAAATATTGTTAGAATATTATTTTTTAATATTATTATTGTTTTGAGATTTAAAAAAATTGAATTGTTTATTATATTTTGTGTTGAAATTTGAAAAAATTGTAATTATGTGATAAAATGAAATGAGGTGAGATGAAATCGTTTATGTATCCAGGGCCTAAATTTTAAAAATAAAAATAATAATAGCAAGTTTGTATAAATTTTAATGACTTCTATCCTCAAATATTAATGGAACTATAAAAATACCCTAATCTATAAATTATAAGAAAACCTTGATTAAAAAGCTTCTAAATCCAAAATCCAAAATCAAAAACTTGAAGACAAAATCCTAAAAATCAAAGAATTATCGTTATGATGTTTTATCATCAACTACAAAAAGATGATAGTCTAGATTCGTTCTTATAATGAAAACCTCAAAGGTTGATGCATGCTCCATTTTCTTTTATCTTTTTATTTACAGAAATTTTGCTAATTGTTTAGATCTGTAAAATAGCTAGCTTAAATTGATTACATATTTACATTAAAGTTTTGGAAATTCTAACTATAAAAAATATAATATATTCCTACATCTATTTTACAACACGTTTTACCAATCAATTCAATCGACCACTTCATTAGGCCCGTTTGAATGTTCAACTGAATTAAAATGAGTTAATTTTTTTTTTTTTTATAAATAATAGTGAATTGAGATGATATAATGGTTTTATAGGGTCCACTTAATACGAGTTTAAATGTGTTTAAAAATTTAATATGAGTTTATATATATTTATGAGAAATTGAAAAATGTTGTAGATTCCACATATAAAAAGATTTTGAGTTAAGACGGATTTAGTGATTTAAAAGTTAAATGTTTGGACGTTAAAGTCAACTTAAAATTAGATTAAACTGATTTGATCTCAATTCAATCTATGTTCCATACGGGGCCTAAAAGTAAGGTAACAATACATCTACAATTTTTTTACAACTTTTTTTTTTAAATCAACAAAGTAATTGTGCCACTTCACTAAAAAAACAATTGCAATTTTACATGACTATCCGAATTGTAAAATAACTGTGGACTAATTACAAATCTATCATTTTCCTAAAAGTAATTTTAGTTTTACCAAACTAGCTTCTATTAGAAATAGAATAGTTATATAATTATAGCTAATTTTCCTACCATGTAAATGAAAACACATTGAAGGCTAGACAAAGAGCTGCAGCCTAGGGCATTTGGAAGCCTTGGCAGGAAGAATTGCTGAACAACTTTCAAGTACAAACACAAGAATGTGACTGGTGCTACGTTTATAGATATGGGAGTTAGAAAAAAAAATATAGAGTTGGATTCGTTTTACAACGCAAGGAACTTGAAACCAAAAAATTAAATCAAAATATACAAAGTAAGCCAGTTTTCTAGTGATTGATCCTCTTTTTATTTTTTCATCTCATTGGGGAGAAAAAGTAAGGGACTATAGAAGGAAAAAATGATTACACCCCCTGCACCTTTAACCAATCGATTACATCCTCTTTCGATGTAAAAAGAAGAAGCTTGTCTGAGTTTAATAGACCTGCATTACATTGCAGTTGGCTTTTTTTTTTTTTTTTTTGGCTGAATATTGCACTAGGACTTCATCTAAATTGTATGAGCATAGGCAATCCAGCTTAACAGATCTGAATCTTGACGTGTAAACACAAGTTCAAGCTATGACTTTCTTTCCTTTACCATGAGCATCGATACTTCTATCTTTGAGGATTCCTGACTGTGATTTTGATGTTTCTCGTGCATCACCTGCGGCATGCTTTTTCCGCCTTGGAGCGTGAATGCCACCAGCATCACCAAGCGGACCTGACCAAGTTTGGAATGGCTCTTTTGAATAAGAGAAAGTGGTTGAACTAAACGGGACATCTAGTGGAACAATTGCAGGATCGATATGCTGAGAAGCACCCAAGGGAAAGCCAAGTTGTCCATCTTGGTGTGGTGGAGGAAACTTCTCACTCTTGCTCTTTGCATTTGCATGGGTAATAAGACGCCTTCTCTGTTTCAGAAGAAAGCCAACAAACAGTCAAAAAACGCAAACTCAAACCTAAATCAGCTCAGCAGTGGCTTCAAATTTTGGTCAGATTGATATGCAAATTGTATGCTTGTAGATGTTCCATGCACAAAAGATCAGATGGTGAAAAAGGAGCCTAAGCTGTTTTGTCAAATAAATGGAAGTGGCTAAAACCCAAACTCAAGCTCACTTGAAAGGGAACAAGCTTTAATCTTGTTGTCTATTCAATGAAAAAGTTCACGAGATCCATATGATCAGTTTGCATTTACTGCCCTTTTTAGTGCCTGATATTCTAGCAAAATGGACGGTATACAATAAACCATCACTGTATCTGCTAAGTAAGAAGATACTTTGATCGCTCCCATACAGGAGGGAAGAGGGTTAGAGATGCATTTCAACTAGACTTCTTGGTCATTAAAGTTGGGAAAGACCTTCAATTATGTTCTGAGTCACCACAGCATGTGGAACACAATTTAAGTTTCTTCTCATCTCATTTAGAGCAGCTATTTATTAGCAATGTCAAGAATTCAAAAGTAACAAATGGCAATCGGTTGCAAACAACCAAGTTGACCAAACATTAGCACTAGCCTAGAAAGAAAAAAAGACGAAACATACTATCAGGAATCTCTTACTGCTGTTTATTCTTGTAATGAAGGGCACAATATTTAAATCATAGATTGTCATTTTTTTTTTCCGAATGAAACGAGCGGACAACTTTAAAAAATCAGTGACGCAAGAATATTGACTATTGAGTCAACTACAAGACCTAAATGGCAGTAAGAAAAGTGGGAGGGACGCACAAAGGGTACTAATCTTATAATTTCCACTTATCTGGTTATCAAATAAAGGGTACCAATAGAGGTTACTACCATTTGACCCGACTCTTATGCAGTATTTTAAAAGTTGGTTAACAGGAGAAAATTATTAAACATACATCAAGATTAGATTGAAGCTCAGCGTTAGCTTCTGGAGCAGGAAATGCCCTAACAGCACGATCACGGGTGCGTGTTTTCTTTACACCCTCAGCCTGGACTTTACCGGCAGCTCTTAATCTGCACAGACATACAATTAATATTCTTCACAGTTCATACTTACATGTAAGAAAGACATTTTTACAGGCAAAATAAGATTTTGTTTGATCAAGTAAATAGGCAAAGCCAAAATACACAGGAAGTATATGTGGAGAACACCTAGTTAAATGTTAGGATCTAGAAATGGATACAAGGCATGTCCATGCAAACCATTAACACCAACAATAAGAAAAACTTTGACATGGAGTATTTCATAAACTGATAAAGAATCAACGTGTGAAAAATAGAAGATAAAAAATTCAGAAATGGAGACTAAGTGCAACAAAATCACCAAGTTGACCCCCAATACCCATTGACTCCAAATTATATGTTCGTGAGGGCTTAACCTAGCATAATCATAGAAATATACATTATAAACATGGCAATACACATTTGACATACCAAGATGAAGAGCAATTCCAAATTTTAAAACAAGTTACTAACGTTCGTTGGGGATAGATAGAGAAAGTGCAGGTTTTTAAAAGGGAGAACAGAAGCAAAATTGGAAGATGAGTAAGTTAAGACAAAAGCTCTGGCTGCTTACCCCCTTTGCCATTATTAACCAAAGATAAATACTAAATCATGATAGCCCCTACCAAGGACATGACCCCAAAGGTTGATATCATTCAGACCTTTAGAACTATGCAGAGTATCCAAATGAATTGTCATAAAGAACCAAAACTTAGTAGCACAAAACAGGGTGTAAAGCATCCGCACCTCCGAGCTTCATCATCCCGTCGTTTAGCATCCATTTCCTTGCTTGGAGGATATTTTGGGAGGCTAGACGGTTCGCATGCATAAGGTTCTGTAGTGAAGAACTGCCAAAAAGTTGGGAGAAGAAGAAAATAGGGAGTACAAAGGCTTAATTTCAGAAAGATATCAGACAAGTTACAAATTCAAAGAAAATAAATTAAGCATGTAACATGCACACATGATCAATGTTTAGAATTTCAATATCATCACAACTTTTTTTTTTCTTTGAGTAATATCATCACAGCTTGATATCAGCCTTGTGATGCCTATCATTTTACAGAGCGACTTCAGGGGGTTTTTTATCTGCCATTTTAAGGCTCTTTATTACACAGTGACTTCATTTTCATTTAAAATTCTAGGTGAATAACATTGACCTAGAATTCCATTGAGATTTTGATTACCATTGGTGCGAGAAAGACCCACGCTTTATACCACAAGCAACACTGGCACTCCCAGTCCCAGCACTGCTAGGCGTATCTTTTTATGACAGGGAATATACCAAAAGAGAGCAAAAGGTGAATAATATAGGTCAAATTCCTTCTGCAGCAGTAATAATAAGGTTGAATGGAATGTTATTTTTAAAAGGGATGTTAATGATTGGGAAGTGGATGAAGTTAAGACATTGCTAGTTAAATTTTACAGCTCAAAGTTGGTGCTAGAAAGAGAGGATAGCATGGTGCTGCTGGAAATGCTAAATTTTCAGTTTCATCTTATTACAGAATTTTGTCAAGCCACAGTAGTTGTGTATTCCCTTGGAAAAAGTATTTGGAAAGTGAAAGTTCCTTCCAAGGTTGCTTTTTTCTGTTGGGTGGCTTCTTTGGGCAAAGTGTTGACAACTGATAATCTTAGAAGGAGAGGATTGTTTATTGCTGATTGGTGTGTTATGTGCAAAAGGGATGGAGAATCGGTAAATCATCTTTTTCTTCACTGTGAAGTGACAAGATTCTTGAGGAATGAGGCTTTGAGCTGGACAGGTTTACATTGGGTAATGCCCAGAGAAGAGGTGGATTTATTGGTAGGGTGGAAGGGATTGAAGGGCTGTAAGAAGGCGGCGAGTGTTTGGAAGATGATTCCTCCTTGTCTTATGTGGTGCATATGACTTGAAAGAAATGGGAGATGTAGAATGCTCTTTGGGAGATCTTAGGGAATTTTTCTTCAGTACTTTGGGTCTTTGGGCTAAAGCTTTTGTACTGGTGGATAATTTTCTGAATCTATTTTAGTTTTCTGGTGTTAGTTTTCTTTTTGTTTCTGGAAGTTGTAGGTATTTCCTTTGTATACATCTTGTGTACTTGGGCTTATGCCTATTTCTTTGAATAAATTATTACTTATAAAAAAAAAAAAAACATATTCATAATTCTCAAAACTGCAATGAACTAACAAATCAATTAACATTGTTGCGCAATAACAACTTTTAGTGACCAAACTGCTTCATTAGTAGCCAGTAAGTGACTTGTTTAAAGGATTACAGCACTTAGTTTCATAAACTATTAAGCAAAGCAAGCACCTAGCATAAATAAAGAATTCCAAGTCAATCAAATTGTCAAAGCTCAGAGAAATAAAGATGGTACTTATCAAGAAGCAAAAGCATGACAATCAAGGGATAAACAAAGTAGGATAGGATCATGCATGTTAATTGGAAAAATTGATCATAAATACATCAAGACTCACCTCACTTCTTAATGCAGCAGTGGCCGTCAGCCTTTCTGCTGGATCAATTGCAAGAAGAGTATCAATAAGGGGCAATGATGATGGAGGGAAATCTTTAAATGTCTCTTTAATGCATCGTTTGTAAGGTTCTTTGGGCCTGAATAAGGTTGCATTAGGCAATTTTGCTCTTTTGAAGTATTCATCAGAAGGTGAGCCACATAGCTTGTATATCTTATGCAGTTGCTCTACCTAAGTGAGCAGTAAAGATATCAGATTCTCTATGAGACAAATCATTACATGTTTAAATCCAATATGCAGTAAATGACAGGGAATGCCAAAACCTATCCATGATATGCCATGTAACACTATTCTTACCTTTACTTAGCAACCAGCAAAAAGAAGGGAAGGATAAGAGATATGCTTAAATCCACAGATATAATTTAAGTTGTGCCCATATCTTAAGAAAATTTATCAATATTTAAACTGTAAAAACCAACTAGTGAGATGCAAAATCTCACCTATTCATCATGTTCAAATCATCCAAAATAGGACTATGGTTCTGATACTAAACAAAAGGTGTGTTAATGCAATTTCACCTAACAAGATAACCACAATCATATCCAATTTCTTATACATTCAGTTTCTCAAGAAGAGAAGACCAGGGCTGTAAAATTACAGCATAACAATAACAACAACAATTGTTATTTTTCTTTTATTAAAAAGAGGTGCTCAAGCCATAAACAGAACCTCAATTCATACGACATTTGCAGGCTTCCTACAATTACATGTATCCAAGAAGAGAAAAAGATAAGAAAAGAAACGCGTGTTGCACTGCCTTTAGTTGACCATTTTCCGTGGAGTATATAAGACAAAATATATAGATATTTGAAAATGAACTAGAGAACATAACATAACAAACACAAGGAGAGTTTAGCAAAACTGAAGTAGAGAATTGACCTATGATACTGCAAATGAAACAAAGAGAGATGAGTGAGTAAGTAGTGACCTCTGTACGGCCGGGCATAATTGGTTTTCCAGCCAATAACTCAGCTAAAATGCAACCTGCACTCCAAAGGTCTATGCCCACTCCATAATCAGTAGCCCCAAGAAGGAGTTCAGGAGGTCGATACCAAAGAGTGACCACCCGACTAGTCATGGTGCGTTTTTTGTTTGGATCGAAGGTTGAAGCCAACCCAAAGTCAGCAATCTTTAGTATTCCACCATTGTCAATAAGAAGATTTGATCCTTTAATGTCACGGTGAAGCACTCCATGGTTGTGACAGTGCTCAAGTCCAGATAGTAATTGATGCATGTAACATTTGACCTGCAATAACAACAGGAACATTTATTTTAGTATTATGAGTTATGACGTTATAAAAGATGCTCATTAACTTCATATATCAAGGAAAACATGGGCAAACCTGTGCCTCTGTAAATCTGATTCCCGGACTAGCAGCAAGGCCAGCTAAATCATGCTCCATGTACGGAAAGACCAGGTACAAACTACAGTGCATCCTTGATGTAGCCAAACCCTCTAACTTGACAACATTGGGATGATCCAAACGCCGCAAAATGAGTATCTCTCTAGCCATAAATCTCACACTCTCAGGTTCCAAATTATCAAAACGAACCTTTTTCAGCGCAACAAATTTACCCGTCAATATATCTCTAGCTTTGTACACGTTACTATATGTTCCCTGCCCAATCTAACACCAGAAGAAGTTCCAAGGAGGGGAAAAATCAAAAGCATGAATATTATAAACCATCATTAACCCTATATCTATTCATATTAATACAATTATCTTTTACTTATCAATAAATAAATAGCCCTATAAATCATGGATTGCCCATCTCAAATGATGTAATGATCATGTTTACCCTTCATTTTCATATATACAGGTAACATTGTGCATTGATTTCGAGCCTGTCATTGCCACATTATTTGTGATAGGTTATTGATGCAAAAATCTCTAGATGAATGCATCTCAAATGACATGGGCCATTCTCCCATTTCAAACAAAAGAAGCATCATATTGCTATTAAGTGCTGAATTTCCATGCCTACATCATTTGAGACAAGCATAAAAAATCCACCAAATTAAAGCTTTTTCCAAAAAATAAATGGTACCCACCTTGTCAATCTTCTCAAAAGAGTCTGCCCTCCGTGGAATCAACCCAGTGAGTGCTGCCCCACACACATCTGTGAGCCAGGGTGGCCACCCAGCTACAAGCTGCTCTCGTTGTGAATGCTTTGCTAGATTACTTTGCCTCAGGTTCGCCCTAGACCTTCTCTCCCCCGGTGGCCGCTGACCCCCTTCACCACCATCCTTCTTCCCCTCCTTTATCCCACCATTATGAGCCTCAACAACATTCGTATCTACTTTCCTAGTTGAGACATCATCTACCTTCCTATTAGACTGAGCATTCAGATTCTCCTCCTCCTTCACCTCAGATATTATACCAGATGAGACTTCTCGACTGATTAGACACCCCATTTCTTTAATCTAAGCCTCATTGCTCAACATGTTCCACACACATACACATACATGAGACCATCATCGCTAAAAACTACCAATTGACCTACATACATAACTTCAAGAGTCAACGACTTAAATCAACTCTATCTCTTACAATACGATCCAAAAACATCGCGTATTAAGAACTTCAATTGATCGATATCATTTGCACATAAAGAAGCACATCTATGATAAAATAAAAGCGTATGACTAAAAGGAACTCAAATCATTCGAACATACAAGAAAGACAAATACAATCACTTTAAATTCAAATTTCAAAGGTTCGGAGCCTCCACGATTCATTTTGAGCCAAGAGTTGATCTGGGCATCTAAAAAAAGCGCGACAGAGAGCATTAAAAGTGATATATGAAAGGGAAATGAGTTGTTGGGGCATCAAAGATTAGCTAAGAGTGGTAGAGAGAGAGAGAGAGAGAGAGAGAGACTTACAGTGATCAAATCTTAGTTATACAAACAGTGATCCCGAGTCTGTTTAGTTTTGGTAACTTGTGCCGTCTTTTCTATCACCCCAGACAAGAAGAGGAATAAAAAGAGTAGCAGAGATCGTCCTATTTCAGCAAAGTCAAACCCTCCTGTATTCTCCCCCCCTCTCTTTCTCTCTCATTTCTCTTCTCACATACGGCATGGAATCGTGGATCTTAGTTCCTTGATAGACGGGCGAAAATTGAGCTATTTTTATTTTTCTTTTCTTCTGTATAAAAAATAAAATCTACTTCCAATTTGAAAAAATAAATTTTTTTTAAATCTACTCATTACTATTTACCAATCATATCTTATAAAAAATATCTCTATATTTTATAAAAAATATCACAAATTTTATGAAAAATACTAAAATATAAAATATAAAAATAAATAACAATTTATGCATAGCATTCTTATACCCAAAAACAAAACAAAATCGTGTTCAAATGAGAAAAGTATTGGCCTTAAAAAAATTGTAAAAACGTTTTATATTCTTTAATAATTCGCTATTCTTTTTTTTTTCTTTTTTTAAATAATAATTCGCTATTCTTGAAGCACCAAACAGATAAAGACAAAATCCAGCAGTTTTTCAGGGACTTTAACTACGAATACGGTCTTTAGTTGAAAGCCACGATGTATTGTGTTGCACGTTAATATGTAATTTGTTATTTTTATTCTTCTATTTAAATATATATTTATATATCAATATGTGTATATTTAAATAAAATAATAAAAATAATTAATCACATATAATTTTTTTAGATTTTATTGGCTCAACATTTGCAGTTTTAATTACAAGTCATATTCACTAATGTGTGAGGCCATAATAATATAATCTGACAATAATCAAGTTTCAAAGTGGGTCATTTTTTTTATAATACAACTTTCCTTCCCATGCTAGTTATCTATAAGAAATATTATATACAATATATAATTCTCGCGTATTCTTTTTAAAATAGTGAATAGATCTAAAATTTGCGTGAAAAAACCTACTTTTTAATAATGAACCTCAAGTTTAATAATGATAAACAAACCTCAAGTTTAGAAAATGATGATGAACTTCACTGAATTTTTTTTTAATTACCCGTTTCTTTCTAATCATCTATCTAAGTTTGTTGGCAAAGATTTTCTTACGAATTATTATTATTATTATTATTATTATGTTGGCTTACCAATTTTCTCCTAATTCACGGTAGTGTTCACCGATAATTGGCGATTTACAAATTACACAATTTTCAAACCTTTCACAACCAAAACTAATTCCAAGTCAAATACTATCTCAACACTCGTTCCAATAACCAATAATCTTTTCCCATAACAATAAGAGAGAGTAGGGATGGAAATCCATTGTTCTTTATCTTTCTTTTTGGGTAAAGTCTTACCAACTAGTCCATGAGCTAATTACCAAGCAAAGAGAAACGAAAAGAAAGGGAAATTACATTGTGATAAGATGGAATTTACAGGTTTGCAGCCGTCTTAAAAATTTATTTTGGATTAGTCAGGAATGAAGACTAACTACAGTGAGTGCAGAATTCTTGTGAAGGACACGAAACCATTCTATGTTACAGGAAATGGACAGAGAGAAATAAACCAGAAACCATTCTCGACTCATTCAAGTAATATCGCCAAATATTAATTCTGTCATCCTCTCCCAAATCAAATTCGTGCATTCATGTCCACAGATGATAGAGAATGCACTACAAAAAACGTAAATACCCAACAATAGAAAAAGGAAAAAGCAATGAAAATGTTATTTTACATATAAAAGTACCGATTTTCCACCTAATTTTAACCAAAATTGTTTGGTTACCATCCAGACCTATTCAATCCTCACCGCTTTTCTTCTTTTTCTTTTTAGTCTTGCTCGGTAATTCAGATGATTCTTCTTGTTCAGCATGTTTTCTCTTCTTCTTCTTCTCCTTCCTCTTCTCACTGGAATCAACATTCTCATCCCCGTTCTGTGCCACAGCATCCACGTCCGAATGTTTCTTCTTCTTCTTCTTCTTTTCTTTTGTCCCTGCCTCTTCTTCTTCGGCATGCTCATTTCCATCAATTGGCATGGCCGTTTCTGCCTCATCAACTTTCTTCTTTTCTTTCTTTTCCTTTTTCTTCTTCTCCTTCTTACTAGTAGCAGGAGCCTCAACTGCTTCCTCAATTGGAGTTGGCTCCTCTGCTTTCCTCTTCTTTGGGACCTCACCATTGTCAGCAGCGGCATTTGCCATTTGCCCGAGAACAGAATCCGCAGAAGGATTATATGTCTACATTAAAAAAAAAAAAAGGAAAAAAAAAAAAAAAGAGCTAATGAACACCAGACAACAAGGGGCAAAACCTATGTATCATATGCTAAAAAATAATTTTAGACCTTGGCAGCAGTTATCAATCCCCCAGCTCCCTTCTTTCGATCCTTATCATAGACTTCTATCTTAGGTTTGCCTTTAGCTGACCCAGAAAAGCGACCCAATTCTCTACCTTCAAGATTCCTTAAACGTGCCTCAACCTGTCAAAAATAGTTTCATTAAAGAAAATGTTTCAATAAAAAGATCATGCAAGTGCCAGACAAATTTGTGTGGAGTGAGTACCTTTGCTCGGTTCTCCAGGCCCAAGGAATTATCTTGACTATCTCCAAGAGCATCATATCTAATTGCTAATGCAGTTTTTGCAGCAAGTGACCGAGAAATCTTCCCCTTAAACTTTGGTGGTGCCTGACCAACCAATGACGCATGGTAGATAAGCCCATATTTGGGAGTAGCATGCTTAGTTTTCAATGCTCTGAAGAGAGCCTTTTCAGCACCAAGAATCTGAATTGTGCTACCAGGCTGCTTTGAAAGATTCAGTAAACTGCCCCCATGGGCAATGAGGCGAGCACCAACAAGCTCCCCAACAAGGACAGTCAAATTTGGTGCGATCATGTTCATCCTGTTTTTTAAATATTCATAGAGCTGAGCTCTGTACTCAGAAAGAGAGAGAACCTGGTCACAGAGTTCTTTGATATTAACCAAATCAAGGTCACTAATTTCAGTTCCCATTGATATCATAGCGGCTTCCTTTAATTCTGTCTCAACCTCATCTGACAATATCTGCAATATATATATTTATCGGTAAATTAGATTTTATTGATCATAAACATAGGCAAAAGCCCAAGTACACATGACATATCTGCAATATTTCGAGGAATCAAAACAAAAGAAACTTCTAAGAGTATTATCTTCATTATTATTTTTTTTGATAAGTAAGCATGATCTTCATTCTTTATCAGAATAAAAAAATATTGCAATTATTGCCCACGATATCATGTTTTTTCACAGTTGTATAAGAATTTTAATAGTGAGCTCTGTTTGTTAAACCGTGATACTATATGCTCTAAGGTAACTCTTTGACAGTCTGATTGCTCTTCTGAATCCACTAACCAATATGTTCAGCTTTTGGGATAGGATTGAATTAAAAAAAGAAAAGGAAATGGATTGGGCTTGGATTCAGACTTCTACTAGGTTAAGTGGTACAAAAGGGGCAAACTATAGGAACATCTTTATATACTTCAAAAAGAAAGTAAGCAATTCCACCTCAGAAAAATCAAGCTTTGCAGCATTAACCCGGTCACCCATGAGCTTCACTGTCTTGGCATAATGGATGTTATCTGCGACAATCTTAGTCAACTCAGGAAAATGCCAACCATACCATTCTCGAACCCTCATTGCATATGTATTCAGCTCTTTATCAAGGTCATCAAGCAACCCAATGGCCTGAATGATCATCGTATCCACCTAGAAAACAAGAAATATATAAATGAGTTAAAAATACAACATACCTGCAAAATTTAAGTTACCACATATTCAAGAAAATAGCTATTCCCATCAGTTATTCAAGAAAATGCTGATTCTCACCGACCATTAAGGGATGGAAATTTATCTTAGAAACATGGCACTGTAATGACCCTATGAAAGGCCAAGCCACATTTGGGTTTTTACACCCAAACTACTCAAGTTACAATTCAGGTGCCAGGGAATCACTATGAACCACAACAACTTCTCTCTCTCAAGTAGTGTGGCTGGAGAATGACTCTGATACAATTTTAAACAACTCGAGGAAATATAAAGCCACATCTAGGCTTATATTCCAAAGGAAGTAGTCAAGTTACAATTGGAGCCCCCTCTCATGACAAATCTAGGGTGTTGCCGCTCAATTGAAACTAGTACAGACTGAAATTGAAATTGTCATTATCATAGATTGCTCTAACCCATTTTCTCAATAATTAACAACTCATTAAAGAAATAAATCAACTAAGACACAAGTTCACAAACTATAAGTAAGGTTTCAAGCTGTAAATAGATAACAGGTACGCAATCGGTTCACCAAAAATTTGTATACCCAACTTTAAGAAGAACCAAATTTTCAACTCAACCATAATAAACTATACATTCAAAGAAGTTCACATTCTTTATTGTTGTCTTTAAAGACCACTTATTAAACACATAAAGAAACACACCTTATCAGCACTGAACTTCAGCTTGTATCTAGATAAGCTATGAGATAAACCTAAACTCATTGGTGCAAAATCTTGAACGCCGAGGCCGGATATGAGCTCAGTCATCTGATGTCTAACACCTCTCATCAACTCCATAACAGCCTGGCTGTGGACGCATTCTATTTTCTGCAATACAATAATCACTCTGAGTTAAAAAAAAAAAAACAGCTAAAACAAAAACTAAATTCTATTACACGTTAGCCTATCATTAGCAAGTTCCCAACATACTAGTTTGTCCTTAATGATGTTCCCAAGCTTTGAATCGGCCACAGCCAATGTTTCACCACTGCAGTGTACACGCAAGAACTTCCGCAATCCCTTGCTGGGTTTGCTATCAATCAATAAGGTCGCTGCTTCCAAAGCTTCTGCCGTATTCTCAAACTTGGAAAATGCTTTCAGCTTCACCACCTAAAGTTTAATGACCAAAACCAAAAAAGGGATTCATCACTAAGACAGATTACGAATATGAAATCAAGATGCCCAATTTAAACAAAAGTTTATAATGGGTATTATTTTCACACCAAAGGATCACTTATAAGGGAAGTATGGGCGATTGTTTTTAATCAAAAGAGAAAACAAGAAATAGGCAGAGGGATATTACCTGTCTAGCTGTCTCTGCACTGGAAAACTCCTTCCACAGGTCCTGCATAATTATATAAGTCAGCCTTCAATAATAAAGTAATGAACTTAGCCCGACAGAAAATAAAAAAACTTGTTCTCTCGAGGTAAACGTTCCATTATTTGAAAACCAAATATAAGTCGTAAATCCAAACATTGGACAAAATTCTCCTCCGCTTTTCTCAGCAACCAATCAAAGAGCGCATAAAAAGTTTGAATGTATATATATACCTCAACTTTGTTGAGCTTCTTTTCATCCAAAACCTTGAAGAGAGCGAAACCCGCCGGAGTTTCAAACAACAGAATCATTCTTCAACTTCCTGAAAAACCCCAACACACAAAAAGTCAGCTCCTTGTTCACTCAAACTAGCTACATGCAGAAAACGGAACACAACCCAACTCGAGCTTGGAAAAAATCTTGCATAATATAATACGTAAATAAGCCAAATACCCCTACACATATCATCAAAGCAAATGTATAAGGGAAGTGAAGAGGAAGAGAAAGGGCGGGAGAGCCTAAGGTTTGACAAACAAAAGAGAGGTGCCAATTTCATACCTCTGTTTCTGCCTGCGTTTGTGCGAGAAGAGGAGGCGGAGAAGAAAAAAGAGTGAGAAGAGGAAGGAAAGGGAGGGTCTGGGTTAGGGTTTAAGCCTTTAGGTGAGCTTGTGTCATTTAATAATTATAGATGAAAAGCTGAGCCGGGCTGGAGGTTTCCCAATTCTCAAACCCATTCTAGCCCAGCGGGCCAGCAGAGCCCAATATTAGCATCCAAGTTTTGTTTTTTCAATGTCAAATACAATACATAAATACTCGACTCCTTTTTAATTGAGTTTATTTATTTATTTGCAAGCTAATGAATAAAATATGCTATCCACATAATTTATACGGTAAATATTTATTTTTTTATATTTAAATTTAAATTTATTCTTTTAAATCAAATTATATCTGATATCAATAATATGTTTTATACACTAATTTTGCTACGGGTAGTCAAATTCGCACACCCTTTGCGCATCCCTACGGGGTAATTTCGCAAATTTGAAGAGAAGCTGAATTAAGGATTCTAGAGACCGCACTTCGTCTTTCCCGCTCAATGCACGAACCAAGAAGGCAAGAACAATACCCAGCCCCTTCTCGTCTCTACCATCGACACGGCTCTGCACTGGCATGTCTAGGCACGGCTCTCTCACCACCGGCACGTCTGGGCACCTCGGATGCGGATTTCATAATCATCAAAATGAGGCCTTTGACAATATCTTGTGCAACATCCCTGATAACGATCTCTGGCTTTTTCTTTTTTGTGGTCCCTTGCCATGTGATTCCCTAAGGTTTCACTCTCACCAAAAGTCATTAGCTTCCTACCTAGTAGCTGGATGTACCAAAAAGAAATATCTTGTAAAAACTAATATTCTTCTTCAAGTACATTGGATGTGGATGTTTGAAGCTTGTAGCGACACTTGATCTCAACAATGCCTGATGTATATATATTAGCCACTCTAGCTTCACTTTCATTTTTACTCACTTTCCATTCAAGTATCAATTCCCTCAATGTCCAGATGGAGTGGGTTCACTTTCTGTTGCAGGATGGAGGAAAGCAGACTCAGTGAGAACTGCTTTTTAGTGTCTCTGTTTGCGGATGAACTGAGGGTGAGGGGGGAACTATGGGAAGGACAACTTCAACTTCGATGAGGGGGGAATTTCGGGAAGGAGAGCTTCAACGCACCATTTCAACAAGTTCGTAATTTCGTCTCCTGGGCACGGCTCCAATTCGCACCATTTCATTAAATCCCTGTACATATCATCAGGGGTGCGTAAGGAGTGCACCAATTTGACTACGTTTAGATTTTTCCTTTATACACGGACTTGCAAAAAGAAAAATTCTTTTACAAAATATGATTTTGGACGACCTTAACTATAGGTCAATCATAAATCTATAATTATATTTGTATTCATTGTCAAAGATATTCTACTAGTGGATTATTTAAATTATTAACCACTATTTTTCGTTTTGATAATAAGGATTTTGCCACATCATGATTGTTTTCAATTTAGTGGTAAAAATTAAGTTAAGATAATAGATATTTGGATTTAAAAGTTATAAATATTCCTTTTGTTGTTGCATGTCCTATACTTTAGTTGAATACTTCTATTTACAATCCGATGCATAGATTTATAATAAAATAATAAAAAATCCTGATTTTTTTTTTAATCTAATATGTCAACAACGTAGAGATTATATCATCGAGATAAACCTAATAATATAATTTTTCCAATTGGGTAGCAAAGTGTTAGGAGGGAGTAAGTTTTGATATTGCCTATTAATAGGTTGATTGAGTTATTGTAGTTGTTATTGTTTTGTTTTGAACTATGATGCTTTAAGAGAACGAAGATAAATGATTTTTTTCATCCTAAATTTTTGCTTAAATGATTGTCTGTTTAAATGGTTGACATGTAAAATCATTCAAAATATGTTACATCAATTAGTATAATTAGGATGAAAATATTTAAAATAAAAAGTTCTATTGCTATAAAATGAATTATTCATAAATCATATCACTTAAAATATAAAATTTGATTTGTAAAATTCAGATTTTAATTTTTTTTTTTTAACAAATCAAATTATACTATGAAAGTTTGCTATATATGTTATCCACACCGGTTTATATATAATTTTTTTTTTATAAAAATAAGAAAACACTAAAGTGATACTAGGGCCAACGACAATGTGTATCGAATTGCATTGTGTTTTTTTTAAGCATGTGTATTTTTTAAAATATATATTTAAAAAAAAGGCACAAATATTTATAAAAAATATTATTCGGTACACTTTTTTGGTATGCTTTTTCGGTGGAATGAAATATTCATAAAAATACAAAAATATCTAAATACTGATGTGATGAAATCTAGAACTTAAAAACAACAGTTGGGATTCTCATGTATTTCGATTTCGGCTTATTAGTTTTAAGTCAAAAGCCCACAAACTAATTAATGGTCTGTATGTAGAGGACCTATTGTTGATGACAAATCGGCTATCAATTTGTAAGCATTAGTTCAATATAGTGAAACTTCTATGATGTGTTTTATATGAGGGAATCTGATGTCATAACAATATTGAATTCAAGTTTTTCTGCATTTGGAGATGGAAATGGTTCTTAGGATTACAAGTTATTGCTGCGGCTTGGTTTTTTGTTCTTTTAATAGCATTTCTTACAGATTTTTGATATGCTAAAAATGCAAGTTTGGAGAATAGGGACAGAGCACATATCAACTTTAGGTAAGGACAATACAAATATTGTCTTAGAGCACTAGTAGTGGACTCAACTTAAGTTTAGCTAAATTGCACAAAAATTTACTACAATAGACTCAATAAATCTACAGTAATTTTACCCCAATATTTCATCACTAGCCAAATATTATTTTCACAATAAAAAATTTCGCTTTCCATTGCCAGCTATTCTTCCCACGCAAGAAGAAAAAGATGAAGGAAAACTCCTCTTACTCCCGCATAAGAAGAGAAAGACAGAAGAAAATCCTCTTCAGTTGAACAAAACTATACCCAAGCAATGCCGAAGGAAAAATTGAACTTCAGCAGCTACAACCACTGAAACCGAAGGAAAGCATTCCTTTTCAACAGCTGCAGCCGAAGGACTCCTACTGTAAGTCACATCGTTGATGTATCCCACATTCACCGCCAAATGCCATTGATGTCTCCCACAGTCGCCACCCTAAGCCACGTTGAACGCCTCCTAGTTTGCTTCCTTTCGATTTCTTTTTAATGTTTTTTTTGCTGGGGCTGCATTTTATTCTGTTTGGTTGCCACCAGACGTTTTAGACATTTTGGGATTTTTTTGGTGTAATAATAACTTTGAAATTTCAATTAATTAAGATACGTCTGTGATCCTTGTTTTGAATTACTGTAAAACTCTATCAATTTTATGTTGCAATAGAAAACTTCATCTATATGATTGAAAGTTGTTAGCCTATTTAATTGTCTCACCCAAGCATCTCTTCTTACATAGGATTGGCTTGGTCCTTCAGAAAGACATCACATTTTTGGTGAAGATAACTTCGTCGTTGTCATTCTGATTAATTTTCATTTTTAGTACAATTTTCTATTTTTCTTATTATGCTAGAACGCCAACAATATGCAAGGCATGAAAATGATAAGAAAGCAATAGATAATCCTGGCAGAAAGACGGAGGATGCAAATCCCGACATAAACATAATAGAAAAAGGCTGATGATCACTATAAATAAATTATTTGATTATAAGTATGTGCCATTTTGGATCAAGTGATCCAGATCTTGATTTATTAGGGTAGTGGTGAATTATGGTTTCTAACTCTATTTCGAAAATAATGGCAAGACTATACTATTAGAAATTTGTTGACAATACCCTCAATTGCAAATTATGAAAAATGGTAGAACTCTTGGATCTATATGTGAATTCACCTTTTGTTTACAAGTGGGTTGGATGATATTAGTCATGCCCATTGTCTAAGCGATAGTTAATATGCTAGTATTTATGGTTCAGTCATTGGAAACATATGCTACTTTGTTTCCATGCAATGGTATATACTATATGAATTTTAACAAATTGCTTCTTTGTTTGCTTTTATGATATTCTAGTATGTGATCTTCGTTCATTATTATAACCATAGCAAGCAGAGTAATCTCGATGGCCTCTTATTCTCATCATCTCATCTTTTGATGCATACTTATTTGTTTATTTGGATGCAGATAAATAGTTCAAACCGTTCATTTAAAATCCTCACATCTCTTCTTAGGAATGAATCCATACACTCACCGCGATGCCTACTTCACAAATATTCTAAATAACAATGTTTTTTATGGGTGCCACAAATGAGATTAATGAACAGCAACTCTCTCCACCCCGTGTTGAGGTTATTGAGGTTGAATCGAGTGGACAAAAATCACAATGAGGTAATAATTTTATTAACGAGGAAGGTTTGATCATTGTGGAGGGATAACTTGAAGTTTCCTTAAATTTAGTGCAAGGAAAAGATCCAAAGCACATGGTGTTATGGAAAAAAATCCATACTTGTTTTGAGGAAAACAAAAAATTTGATTTTACATGTAACTACACATCTCTAATGAATTGGTGGTCGACGATTCAACAAGTAGTAAATAAGTTAGTGGTTACTTGGCACAAGTTGAAGAAGGCATCAAAGTGGTTGTAATAAGCAAGACAATGTATGTTTTCCACCTTTTAAGCTTTTTTTTGAACATGCTAATTATTTTGCACCATGCATTGCATTAGTTCAATATCATGTATATATTTATTTAATTATAAAAAGTGAGTTTCATATTGAGCTTCATGATGCTTTATGCATGTAGATTGGGAAGGCAAAGGTCATGTACCTAGAATTAGAGAATAAAACTTTTCACTTTGATTATTGTTGGCGCGTGTTGAGATTCCATCCAAAGTGGATGGAACATATGGAAATAGTGAAGCCGAAGAAAAAACCAAGTTCAAATGCCTCAACATCAAATTCAGTAAATTTGGACGAAGATGAGGATTTTATGTAGCATCTTCAATTTTGGATTGACCAATAGGCCTTAAAGTATAAAAAGAGAAACGAAAGAGAAAAGAAAGGACGGACTCGGATTCTCTAGTGGTACTAAATGAGATGAAGGAAGATAAAAAGAGTGAACTCGTACTTATGCAATAAGCACGTGATCATGACAATAAGATATTGTGTCTTAGGCAAGAGGAAGTACATATTTAGAAAGAGAAGGTTTTACTTGATAGGATAAAGTACAAATTGAAGAAGATAAAGAAGAGGAAGAATTATGACGATAAATACAAGTATCATGCCTCCAATGCTACAACAATACTATCTTCAACGACAAATGAAAATACTTGCAAATCGTGCTAAGAAAAACTAGCTATCATGTATTTTATGGAGTAATATTTTATTTGTGATTTGTTGGTTTTTTTAGAATTATAGAGTAACATTTATTTGATATTTTGAATCTCGAATTGTTTTTGACATTTTAGGAGTCTTTAACTCCAACATTGTTTATGTGTTATTGAGTAACGTTTATTTGATGTGTTAGGAGAACTTTATGGTTGTATTAAAGTTTATGATTGTATTAAAGTTATTAAAGTTTATAGTTGTATTAAAATTTATGGTTGTATTCAAGTTTATGATTGTATTAATGTTTATTGTTGTATTAATATCTTATGGTTGTATTAATGTCTTATGATTCACTTGATCGGATGGAGCCGGCTGTCAATTGCAACAGTCTCGGGATTCGGAAGGGATGATAGGGATTCTCCGACTATCCGAACTTGATGTCTCTTTCTGTTTCCGCTTCGAATGGTCTCATCTCATATTATCTAATCATTACAACTTTTTCAAATTTCAATACAAAATAAAACAAACAATTCAACTTTTTCAAATCTCAAAACAAAAATAATATTAAAAAATATATTCTAACAATACTTTATTTAACTTTTTAACTTTAATCTCAACTCATCTCATCTCATCTCCGAAAATAAACGAGGACACCCATACAATCATAAAATAATAATACAACCATAAACTTTAATACAACTATAAAGCATTATGCGACATTATATTGCCACCATAAGTGCTCGACGAGGTCTGTTTTGAGTTGACAATGAATTTTCTTATCCCTAAAAGCATGATGATGTTGAATGAACTCGTTAAATTCAAGTATAGGGTCTGTTGACACTAGATCATGTGTGCTTTCTGTCAACTATTCATATTCGAACTTTTCTTCTCTATTGTCAGCCCATTCATCTTAAATGATTATATTATGTAAAATTACACATGCCATCGTAATAAATTGAGTGTTCACTGTGAAAAAACCGTGCAAGTCTACGAATATATAGCAAATCATGCTTGAAGCACACTAAAAGCACGCTTCACATCTTTTCTTGCAAACTCTTGGGTTGCATCAAAGTATTTTTTTCTTGTTTCCTTAGGGAGCTGAGATGGTTTTAACAAATGTTGTCCATTACGGATAAATGCCATTAGTAAGATAATATTCAATTGTATAGTTATGACCATTAATGGTATAGGAGTAAGTTGAAGTACATCTTTGAGTAAGGTCAGAAAATATAAATGATCTATCAAGCACATTTATATCATTATGAGATCCTGTCAATAAAAAAAAAACATGTCAAATTCATAAATCGTAAGAAGCCACTGCTTTTAAAATAATTGTCGGGTTATGGATATGACCAGAGTACATACCATGCCAAGCAGTTGGGTAGTTCTTCCACTTCTAGTGCATACAATCAATACTCCCTAACATACTGAAAATTCTCGTTTTCACCAATTGCGAGCAATCTAACAATGTCATTATTGTTGGGTTTCTTTAATTACTTTTTATAAAAAATTGAAACAACTGCTTTGACAAAATTTTTAGGCTTCTTACTGCGGTTGTTTCTCTAATTTTCAAATATTCATCCATAAAATCAGTCGTGACACCATATGCAAGCACCCTCAGAGCAATTGTTATTTTTTGAAGGGAAGAAAAATCAAGCCTTTCGGCTCTATCTCATTTTTGGACAAAATAAGATTCATGGACTTCTATCGCAATTTGGATATGAAGAAATAGAGAACGACTCATTCGAAAGTATTTGTAAGGATAGATTGAAAGATCAACAAAATAGTCGCAAAATTTTTTTTGGTGGGCTTGCAATCGATTGCGTCTGATGAATCTATGTAATTTTTTAGAAGAACCACATGGGCTTGATCCTTCTTCTTCCAAAACAAGTTATCTTCCTATCTCAAATTTTTCGCCAGAATCTAAATCGATAAATGTCATTTTGTGAAAAAATGAACGATCCATCAAGAGAAAATGAAAATAAAAAGTTTCACAGAGACCCTTGAGATGAAGTGAATGAAATTATTGAGGAAATGCTATTTTTTTGTTTTTTTGATAAGTAAACCAAATAAGGAAATGTTATGTTTTATGAAAAATATAACCTTTGGAGAAATATAGCCATGAAAAAAATATATCCGTTGAAGAAATATAGTTGTTAAAAATATAATCGTTGGAAAAAAAGGCAGTAAAAAATACATTCATTAGAATATATGATCATTTGAATATTATGACCGTTAAAAAAATATAACCGTTAAAGAAATATAGTCGTTAAAAAAATATATCAGTTGGAGAAATATAATCGTTGAAAATAAAGCCGTTGGCAAAAATACTGCATAAAAAATTTATCCGTTGTGAATAAATATGATCGTTGAAAAAATATATCAGTTTAAAGAATATGACCGTTATAAAAAAAAATATTTAGAAAATTATATCCGTTGGAAATAATATCAACGTTATAAAATTAATGTGTACTTTTATAATAACGAAATAAATATTTAAATTACAATTAAAGTTAAAATAAATGAAAAGGTCAAAATCAATATTTTAATAGAATAATGATAAATTTAGAGAGTCTGTTATTTAGTATTATTGAAAAGTGACTAGCTAAATTTATAAAAGTGAATTCTCTAACTAAATTTTGGTCAAATTTTATTGAGTCCACTGCTAATCCTTTTAATCAGTTATGCTATGGACAAGTGACATGCACAAACGGGGATAACCGACTGTACGAGGGAGCTAACATGGAAAAAAAAAGAAGAAGCCAAAAAGCAAAGAAAGAAAAATGCTGGAAGCAAAGCAAAAGGTGAGATTTTTCTTCTTCTTTGGGCGAGTAGCAGACCAGATGCGAGAAAGACCACATTTCGAATGTAAAGCAGAGCAAATTCCGTTGAAGCATTTCTTGCGAGGCCATAGAGTCTAAATTTCATAGGATTTTGAAGCATTTCTTGCGAGGCCATAGAGTCTAAATTTCGTAGGATTTTGAAGCTTTTCTCCACCAAGGAAAATTGGCCAACCATAGCACAACCAAGGAAATTGGTACTTTGAAGCATTTCTCCAGCAAGGAAAAGATAAAAAAAAAAACAAACCTCTTAGATTTTATGATTAACATATTTCTCCCAAACCCATTTCCTAAATTCTTGCCAAATCCATTTCCTAGATTTTCCCAAACTCATTTCCAACGCATTTATGTTGTTGCTTGTTGATCTTTCCAGATAAACCTCCGTTTGTTGAAGATGGTCAGCTGTCAGTGCTCTCAAACCCTAAATGGTTGCAGTAGTACAGAGTAAGGCCCGTTTGGAACTTGGATTGAAGTAAGGATCAACTCAGTTTAGTCTAATTTTAAATTGAGTCTAACATCTAAACATCTAACTTTCAAATCACTAAATTCATCTAAAAAGTCGTGAGTTGTCGATTGGTTTTCAGAGGAAATGAAGCGATGCATTTCATTAAGAACATAAAAGCAAATAAGTGAAAAATACTGTTTTATTAAATGACGTGGGAACGCCGGTTGCACCAGGCACTTGCAATCAGCATTTTTCATACACAATTGCCATTAAGTACACATAGAAAATGGGTCGTTACTGATAAGGCTCGAGCAATATAAAACTCACATGTACACAGACTATGGACAAAGTACCATTTATTCTAGTTACTATGAAGAAGCATCAATGGCTTCTCTAAAACCACCATATTGCATAACGAAAATATAATAGAAGAGAATCTTGTAGTGTATCACTCCATTCATAACCTAACTTTCCGAACTCTGAACCCGCTCTTGACCCATCTGAAAGTCCTAAATCTTTCTTTCTGTGTTTGGTGACACTGCATCATTGCCGGAATTTGGCATCTTTCTCAATGGTGGAGCTGAACAAACGGGCACAACTGATCTAATTCGAACAGCTGGTGCCATGAAAGCAGGAGATACTTCTCCAAGGTTAAATCTTTCAGATGGCCTGGTTGAACATGAAGGGCCTGCAGTTCTCATTCTTGATGGAGCAGCTCCAAGTGATGCCATATTTTGAGGTCTGACCTCCATTGATGCAGTGGGGTGCATAGTTCGGATCTTTATGGAAGCAGCTGCAGATGAAATTGGTCTGAAATTTCTGTGGGAACTTGCTCTTGGAGGATATTGGGGTCTGAGATTTGGCCGAGAAGAGTCAATACACGGGTTCCGTAATTGTAACTCAACTGGCTTAAATATGGAATCTATGTTCCTATGAGAAGCCCGCTCAAATTGTCCTCTCTGGTTCCCTTCTAACTGAAGACTTTTAATTTTCCCGTCTATTCCACTAAGGTTCTGCTTGTCATCCTCCTGGACTATTTCCAGGATTTGTGGTTCAGCATTGCTATGGTTGCTAAAATTAGGGGGTTTGGAAACTCCAGATGAAGAGTACTTGGATGATTCTTCTGGTTTCTCCTCCTGTATCTCTTGAATAGTCACTGTAGACCTGCCCCTGATTGAACTAGGAACCAAATGGTTTGAGAAGCAGAATGATGGGCCTGAGGCAGCAATTGTAATCCTGGGTCTCATCTGGATTGACTCCGGTTCCCTTCCAGGAAAATACAGGCACTGGTTTGGCTGGAAAAAAGATTGCATCAATGGATAAATCTGAGGAACTGATGTAGTAGCTGCTGGAACTGTAAGTGCCAACAGGCGGCTTTGCTGCTGTAATAATTGTTCTTGCTGCCAGATTTGGTACATGGCCATTTCAGGGAAGTATCCCCAGTTCTGGCATTGCATATGGTATAAGCTTGGGGTTTGCTGGGTTGATTCCCATAAGATGGGAGTGGATCTTTGGTGAACATGCCTCTGATAATTTTCTGCAGGTCTATTTGACTCCGATGGTTGAAAACGTGCAAGGACACGAGCAATGGTCACTTGTTCCTGTTCTTCATTGGCTTTAGACTCCAGTGAAGGAGAAGTAGGTGAGGATGAGTGACTTTGAGACACTACATGATGAAATTAGATATTCACTCAGAAAAAAGAAGTAACTAGATATTTGTGCAATTTCATAAAGAACCGCCAAGATGCCTTTAAAATCAAGGAAGATTTAACCAAAAGCACAAGTATGGAGAGCACAGCTAAACAGTGCTTGCATG
Source organism: Cyclocarya paliurus (assembly GCA_029856935.1). NCBI lineage: Eukaryota > Viridiplantae > Streptophyta > Magnoliopsida > Fagales > Juglandaceae > Cyclocarya > Cyclocarya paliurus. The sequence goes on from CM056949.1 coordinate 36,383,415, forward strand.
ATTATAACACAACTCAAGCACTATGATTAAAAGATCAAACATAAAAAGATAAGATACTCACATTTTCTCAAGGCAGACCAAGCAGCCATGGCAGCATTTTTCTGAGCTTGTTTCTTGGTCCTAGCTGGTTCACCTGTAAAGCTCATTCCTGCAAGCTCGACTGTACATGAGAAAGTGGGAACATGGCCTGGTCCAGATCGAACAGTGGTATAAATGGGAAGTTTTAACCCAGCTCGGTGAGCAGTCTCCTGAAGCAAATTCTTATAAACTCCTGTTTCATCCTTCACAAGCAACCCGAATAAATCACAAGATCTTCAATATTAAAATGGCAGATCGTGTATGGTGCTAGGGAGTTATGAAAAACATATATCGGAGGACACATAATGAAAAGGCAAATGAAAAGCTGGGTCTTTGGTATAGCATTTGCTATAAGAAGAAAGGACCAAAAATATCAAATATATTTGGTTCTCTCGTATAACTTTTCCAGCTATTACATACACATGAGGTTTAGTAAACCTTTTTAACAAGATAAATTTTATCAATGATTCAAAGAGGCAGTATCTAAGTACACAAGGAATATCCAAAGATAAACCGAATTTGAGAAAGAACATAGATCAAGAAAATCCTAGAAATTAGAGCTAAGGAAATATAAGTGGGTAGGTAAAGTGTATTAGAAAAGAAAGCTGAGTTCCTCTATTTTCCTCATTAAATCATTGAGTTTTACAGATCGGAATCATTCTTCACAAGAGCTGTTGTAATCGCTATCAAATCTTCATTTCTTTCTAACAAGTTATAGAATTGCCACCCATCCAGGCATTGCCCATAACTCAAAGACACCAAAAGCTGCTTACCACGAAGTGCTTCCTATCTCACAATGGAGTAAGAGGTGATCCACGGTTCCACCATCACTCTTACACATGCAGCATCACTTGATTACAATGGCATGTCTCTTCCATAAGTTTTCAAAGGTAAGGATCTTCCCTAGTGCAGCCATCCAAACAAAGAATGCTGCTATGGGGGTGCCTTACTACTCTAGGTGGACGGACTTCTATGGAAAACTAGCATGATTGTGAGGGATCAATGCATTATAACAACTTAACTTCGAACATGCCTTTCTTGGACATGTCCTAGCTCATTTTATATTCCCCATCCCATCTCAACCAATAGAATACAAGCAAGCATATACTAGATTAAAGAGATCCATCACCAAATCCTGTGCCGATCTAACAAAATCCAGCTTCCATTCACCAACAATTGCATTACTCTTCGAGAGACAAAAATCTTCAGAAGTCCAGAAAGTAGGATAAGAGTGTACGCTTCCGCGGGTGGTAGATCCTCCATCATGTTGAATCGGAAAATTTGGTATCCATTAGTGCACACCTTCGTGCAAGATGATCCCAGCATGCGTATTTTGGTGCCTATGGAGAGAAATAAATCAGCACATTTTTTTGGATTGTGAGATACCAGTATCGGCTCTTTAAGTTTTTTGTAACACTTTATAGTTTGTATTGTTTTACAGTAGCATAACAAGATGTCACCATCTCTAGCTCTAACTTTCAGGGTTTCCTAGCCCTATTTCCTTTTGATAGTTAAGTGGATTCTATGTAAATGTCCTGTGTACTGATGTATTACCCCTGTTAATGATTAATAAAATCCGTATCATACCTAGAAAAAAGAAAGAAAAGAAAAGGAATGACTGGAAATTAGTGAAATTGCATTCCAGTTGTGACGAGGCTTCCAGCTGCAAAGCCAGGGCGGAAAGAGGGGTGTTGGAGTCGGTATTCAGTTGATATTTGGCTAGGATTTTTTCTTGGAGAAAGAGAAGAAATTTTCAAGGGCAACTATTAAATCCAACCAGAGAACAGTTTCATTTCAGGCAGCATAACAAATAGTCTCAATGAGTACATTTAATGATGGGTTGTTGGAGGAAATTGTAGGCCTGTCAACAAGTGTCAGCAGTTTGGAAGATGATTCCGCTGTGTATCATGTGGTGCATTTGGACGGAAAGGAATGCGCGTTGTTTCGAGGATAAGGAACGCACAAGGCTGGAGCTAAAGAACTTTTTTTTACATACTTTATTGCTGTGGTTCTCAGCTATTGTATTAAATGGGGATAATATTCATGATTTTTTGGCTTCAGTGCATCACCCTTAGATTGTATTTAGGTGTTCTTTTGTATACTTCCTGTGTACATGGGCCATGCCTATTTCATTCATATTAATAAAATTTATCTCTTACTTATCAAAAAAAAATTTAATGATAAATACAGGAATACTCTCTCTAACCCAGACATTTGGTGCTGACATTTAGCATAGTCATTCTTTGGAAGTTTGAAGCAGCCAAATTTTGTTTTAAGGGAACGTAAGTAGAATAAAAGTCCAACTTCTTGTTGTCCCCAGCTGAAATGGTCCGAAAGTTGTGCTTCACTTTCTTGTGCCTTTTTTTTTTGTTTTCTTGTATTCATCCTTTTCTTTGGCAAATACGTGCACAAAAACTATCTGACACCATCAAAATAACGTTTAATTTCAGACAAGATCTGAAGCTTTTATTTAACAACTTGCATATAATTAGCTAACCATAATTACAAATAAATCTTCCACTTCACTTCTATATCATTTCTCCTAAAGGTAATTCATAGGTCCAAGACATTCCCCTGAATTCCTAGCATCCACACTTTGAAAGTACTTTCTACGCACTTGTCCCAGTGTTCTACAAAAGGCAAAGCATTACAATTGCCTCCTTGTACCTTCCTCACCTCCGAGTTAAAAACTTGCATATAATTAGCTAACCATAATTACAAATAACTCTTCCACTTCACTTCTATATCATTTCTCCTAAAGGTAATTTTATAGGTCCAAGACATTCCCCTGAATTCCTAGCATTCACACTTCAAAAGTACTTTCTAAGCACTTGTCCCAGTGTTCTACAAAATGCAAAGCATTACACTTGCCTCCTTGTACCTTCCTCACCTCAGAGTTAAAAACCCAGAATTTATGCTTATATTCCTCCAATCCACATTAGCTCAGTTAATATCCTTTTTTTAAACTTCGTCCTATCTCTTATTTCCTCTATGTCCCATCATAAAGTTCACAGACTTGGGGATATATTTTCGTATTTTTCAAAAACGAAATCAATGGAAGTCTTATATGAAAAAAATTTCTTCTCACCCAAAAGTTCAAATGTATGATCCCTATCCACCTAAAACTAATAAATTGAAAATCAAGGTACCAATTATGGATGCAGTGAGGGAAAAGCATATATTCAGAACATACAAATTGATACAAGTTTGCTCAAATGCTCACCAGAACTCTTGCAGCCAATGCTCTAGAAGGGCCTCTGTTTGCAAGTGTGTTCAGAGCTACCTCAGCCGCAGCATGTTCTGCCTGCCTTAGAGTAGAACAGAAGGTAGGGCTCTCAAAAGTGTCTCCATTAAAGTTGACAGTAGCTTTAAATCGAGGAGCATGATCTGGTCCTTCACGGATGCATGAATAAGATGGCAGGTTAAAGCAGCTTCTCTGAGCCAACTCTTGCAATTGGTTCTTATACATGTCTGCACACATATAAAAGTAATACACGGACTGAAAACTTCTCCAATTTTTTATAATTCTTAAGAGTTTCATATTGAGTTTTGTAAAAGTGTGTAGGTAGAATGAAAACTTGCTTTGGTGTTATAAAAACCGATTAAAATGAAAATATTTTGAGACCTGAATTTTATAGTTCAGAAGATGTTTGGGTTGAAGGATCCAAAAAAACAGTCGTCAAGTAAATCAAACAATTCAATCAACAGCATCGAAACCTTATTGTTGCTAAGAATACTAATGAAAAGCAAAAACTTTCATTACGTAATACAGATAGAGGATTTTGTTTTCTTAATTTCACCTGACCATGAATCTGAGATTAAAAACAAAACCAATTTTATTTCTCCCGCTATATTTTATTTCCCTTCTCTTTTTACGTTTCTTCAGCAATCAAACAGAGCTACTCAATAACAAACAAACCCATCTACAATATCCAATACTCACTTTTATCAGACCTAATTAATCAATGAAAAGAAGAGAAAATCAGCCAAAACCGTTGAAAAGGGAAGCGAGACAAATGAGATATGATCTGGGCTCGAGCCAATAAAAGAGTGAATGACGTCTATCAGGTTCAAGGGACACAAGTCTAATTGCCTTTCTGTCTTCACCACATTTTGTCAGCAACCTAGCAGAACCCCCACCCACCAATATCATCTAAAACCGACTTTGATCATACCCAAATAATAAACATATTCACGATAAAAAAATAAAAAATAAAAACCATTGGAAATAAAAGTAAAAGCCAGACAAGAAGAAATCAGAGTGGCTCAGCAACTCTACGGTGCAACTTCAGAAACTCCCAAAAAACGAATGGGCAACGATCTGGGTATGAGCTATAAGAAAGCCACTGACCTTGGCAGCCAAATTTGATCTCGGAAACCGTCCAGACTCTAGGTTGAGAGAATTCCCGAGTAAGTGATGGAAAAAAGTTTGCGGGAAAGTGAGAGACAGTAATATGAAGTAAAAATATTTCAGGCCACTGTATAATCTCTCCCTCTCTGATGCTGACGGAAGCGAAATGTACAAGGAATGAAGGTGTTGACAGTGTATACTAGGTGGGAGGTCTGTCATTTTTGTACGTTGCAGTGGTTTTGGGGGAAAAAAACACACGAAGGAGCGTGGGTCGCGGAACAAAAGGTAAATTCTCCGAACGTTGTCGTTGTATCCCCATCAGAAATAGTACTAGGTCTGATGACTAAGCCGCAAACTCTAATATAAATGTGAAGTGCATGCAATATTTTGAGGAAGAGAGAGTTTAATTATTAAAAAATTAATTAATTTTTTTATATGTAAGTTTTATATTTATTATTTTTTAAAAATAATTTTGCGATACTTACACTGTAATTATAATTTCTCATAATGTTTTTATTTTTACCAATATATTGTGTTGGAGAATTGCAAACTGGTTTTTTGTAAGGAAAATGACAAATATTAAATCATTTTATAATTTTTAATACAACTTTATTTTAAATAAAGAATATTTTTATAAAATAATTTATAAAAATAACATCGCTTTACATATATAAATCCTCTCACTTTACATAAATAAATACTCTCACTTTACATTTATAAATACAGGCCACACCTCTACGCTAGCAGGGAAGAAAATGACCAAAAAATAAAAACTCGAAATTAATGTTTCTTGGCTTCCCGTGCTCTAGCCTTCCTTAAACCTAGTTCTCCTCAGACCTCAAACGTGGTCTCTGCTCTACTGATTGGTAACTTTAAGTCCGTTTGGATGATAAAAGTGTTTTATTTTCATTTTATCATTATAATTTTTTTAAATTTTTAAATAAAATATAATAAATAATTCAATTTTTTCAAATCTCAAAATAAATCTCAATAATATTTTATTCAATTTTTAACTTTTAACTTTTAACTTTCATCTAAAATCATCTTATCTTATTTTACTATCCAAACCTCAGCTTAATCTTCCGATTTGAATATCTTTTTATTTTTAATGACGGGAAATTACTGCATTACAGAATCCTTAGAACTCATCTATAGAATTTAAACCTCTGGAATACTAACACAGCAACCCACCACCAAGGCCTCCCTCTTAAATCGCAGATTAAGAAAATCCAACTTGTGACATGAGACACATGCACACAAGTTCGCCTAACCCTTGGGCTACCTAGGATTCAAATATCCTCAAGCGTGGCCAAGCCAAAATCGCGTTTGTAAGTGTAGTGCATGGATTCTGTGTTCTTGAAAATTTCGACTTTGGTTAAACCCTTTCGCATAGCACTTGTAAAATTCCGAAAGGGCTAATGCCCGGTTACCAAATTCACTTTTTGTCTCATAGACTCATCACAAGTTATTTTCTCATTCGCTTTTGTAATTCTCTATGAGAGAAGAAGACTAGAGAAAAATCGGTTATCTTGTATACTTACCCATGTGTGTACGCTTTTGTTATTTTCCCATTCCTTTTCCACTTGGAAACCCGGTATGCAAACATATTACTCATTTTTGAGCTTTTCATTTGATTTTGAAATTGTCTCAAATGATCTACTGGGTCGAGATGTTGATGGCTTTTGTTCTTCGGGAATTCCTTTCTTCTTCAGCCTTCTTTGTCGAGAAGCACATCGGAATATAGATATTTAAAAATGAACTAGAGAACGAACATAACATAACAAACACAAGGAGAGTTTAGCATTAGCATAAATGAAGAAGTTTAAAGGGGAATCCTTGGATGGGAAGAAGTTTAAAGAAGGGTGGCGAATTTTGTGGAAGCTGAATGTTCCGGGAGTGGTCAAGACCTTCTTATGGAAAGCACTCAACAATTGCCTACCAACAAGAAGGAATCTGCACTAGAGGAGAGAGGTTGATAATCCTTGTTGTCCCATATGTATAAGGGAGGAAGAGGGTATGTCATGCACTCTGGAGTTGCTCAGCTGCTATAGATGTGTGGGCGGAGGAGAGCCCAGTGCAGAAGTGGAAATCAAATGAGGTGGATGTGAATATAGTTTGGTTGAAAATGATAGGACAACTTTCAAGGGACTTAGAAATAGTGGCTACTGTTATGAGACATATTTGGCTGAGAATAAATAGATATATTTTTTAGGAGAAATTTATTAGTCCTGGAGTGCTATTTAACCAGGCTAGAACCAGTGTCATAGAATATCAACAAGCCCAGGGTAATCCAAGTAAGAGCTCAGAGTCCATCACCATAGAGAGGAACATGATCCGTTGGAAAGCTCCTATGGAAGAATTTGTGAAGGTGAATTGGGATGCAGCTTTGAACTCAAATAAAAAAAGGATGGGAGCAGGTGTGGTCATCAGAGATGAAGAAGGGGATGTGCAAGTCCTCACTTTGTATGCCTAAGGATCAGATTCATTCATCTGCAGCAGCTGAGATTACTGCTCTGTGGAGGGCTCTAAAGCTGTGTGCAGAGCTAAATGTGGAAAATGCAGTCTTTGAAGGGGATGCCCTGGGAATTGTCAAGGCAGTCAATAGTGCAGAAAACAACTGAGAATGGCATGGGCAGTTAGTCGAAGACATTAAAGGAATTCTATGTAAAACTAGTTGGACAGTTCAACATACATACAAGGGGAAGGAAATAGGGTAGCTCATTGTCTAGCAAAATATGCTTATGATGTCAATGAAGAACAGGTGTGGATAGAAGATGGCCCTGAGGGTTGTTTTAGTTTTGCTATACAGGACAAGCTGTGCAGTGTGTATTGATTAACTCTTGATAAATACAAAGATATGGTTTGATGGAAAAAAAAAATGAAGAGAATTGACCTATATATATATATATAATATGATACTGCATATGAAGAAACAAAGAGAGACGAGAGAGTAAATTGGTTTTCCAGCCAATAACTCAGCTAAAATCCAACCTCTCCATAATCAGTAGCCCCAAGAAGCAGTTCAGAAGGTCGATAACGAAGAGTGACCACCTAGTCATGGCGCGTTTTGGTTTGGATTGGAGGTAGAAGCCAACCCAAAGTAGCAATCTTTAGTGTTCCACCATTGTCAATAAGAAGATTTGATCCTTTAATGTCACGGTGAAGCACTCCATGGTTGTGACAGTGCTCAAGTCCAGAGAGTAATTGATGCATGTAACATTTGACCTGCAATAACAACAGGAACATTTATTTTAGTATTATGAGTTATGACGTTATAAAAGATGCTCGTTAACTTCATATTCCAAGGCAAACATGGGCAAACCTGAGCCTCTGTAAATCTAATCCCGGACTAGCAGCAAGGCCAGCTAAATCATGCTCCATGTACTGAAAGACCAGGTACAAACTACAGTGCATTCTTGATGTAGCCGAACCTTCTTAACTTCACAACATTGGGATGATCCAAATGCGCAAAATGAATCTCTCTCTAGCCATAAATCTCACACTCTCAGGTTCCAAATTATCAAATCGAACCTTTTTCAGCGCAACAAGTTTCCCCGTCAGTATATCTCTAGCTTTGTACACGTTACCACATGTTCCCTGCCCGATTTAACAGCAAAAGAAATTCCAAGGAGGGAAAAAAATCAAAAGCATGAATATTATAAACCATCACTGACCTTATACATAATGAATTGCCCATCTCAAATGATGTAACCATCATGTTTACCCTTCATTTTCATTTACCCATCATGAATTGCCCATCTCAAATGAATTGCCCATCTCAAATGATTTCGAGCCTGTTGTTGCCACATTATTTGTGATAGGCAATTGATGTGAAAATCTCTAGATGAATGCATCTCAAAAGACATTGGCCATCATCACATTTCTCCCATTTCAAACAAAATTAGCATCATATAGCTATCCAGTGCAGAATTTCCATGCCTACATCATATTGCTATTAAGGACACGACACCATCTTGTGTTATAGGAAATGGACCGCGAGAAATAAACCAGAAATATTATAGATTCCAGGGATATCGCCAAATATTAGTTCTGTCCTCTCCCAAAGCAACTTCTTGCATTCATGTCCACAGATGTTAGAGAATGCACTACAAAAAAATTAAATACCAACCAAAGAAACAGGAAAAAGCAATGAAAATTTTATTTTACAGATGAAAGTGCCGACTTGCCACCTAATTTTACCCAAAATTGTTTGGTTGCCATCCAGACCTATTCAATCCTCGCTTTTCTTCTTTTTCTTTTTATTCTTGCTCGGCAGTTCAGACGATTCTTCTTGTTCAGCATGTTTTCTCTTCTTCTTCTTCTTCTTCTCACTGGAATCAACATTCTCATCCTCGTTCTGTGCCCCAGCATCCCTGTCCGCATGTTTCTTCTTCTTCTTCTTCTTTTCTTTTGTCCCCGCCTCTTTTTCTTCTGCATGCTCATCTCCATCAACTGGCATAGCCGTTTCTGCCTCATTAACTTTCTTCTCTTTCTTTTCCTTTTTCTTCTTCTCCTTCTTACTAGTAGCAGGAGCCTCTGCTGCTTCCCCAGTCGGAGTTGGCTCCTCTGCTTTCCTCTTCTTTGGGGCTGTTTCCTCCCCATTGCCAGCAGCAGTATTTGCCTTTTGCCCGAGAACAGAATCCGCAGAAGGATTATAAGTCTACATTCAGAAAAAAAAGAAGGGCTAATGAACACCAGACAATAAGGGGCAAAAACTATGTATAATACGCCAAAAACTAATTTTAGACCTTGGCAGCAGTTATCAATCCCCCAGCTCCCTTCTTTCGATCCTTGTCATAGACTTCTATCTTAGGTTTGCCTTTAGCTGACCCAGAAAAGCGACCCAATTCTCTACCTTCAAGATTCCTTAAACGTGCCTCAACCTGTCAAAAATGGTTTCATTAAAGAAAATGTTTCAATAAAAGATCATGCAAGTGCCAGACAAATTTGTGTGGAGTACCTTTGCTCGGTTCTCCAGGCCCAAGGAATTATCTTGACCATCTCCAAGAGCATCACATCTAATTGCTAATGCAGTTTTTGCAGCAAGTGACCGAGAAATTTTCCCCTTAAACTTTGGTGGTGCCTGACCAACCAATGATGCATGGTAGATAAGCCCATATTTGGGAGTAGCATGCTTAGTTTTCAATGCTCTGAAGAGAGCCTTTTCAGCACCAAGAATCTGAATCGTGCTACCAGGCTGCTTTGAAAGATTCAGTAAACTGCCCCCATGGGCAATGAGGCGAGCACCAACAAGCTCCCCAACAAGGACAGTCAAATTTGGTGCGATCATGTTCATCCTGTTTTTTAAATATTCATAGAGCTGAGCTCTGTACTCAGAAAGAGAGAGAACCTGGTCACAGAGTTCTTTGATATTAACCAAATCAAGGTCACTAATTTCAGTTCCCATTGATATCATAGCAGCTTCCTTTAATTCTATCTCAACCTCATCTGGCAATATCTGCAATATATATATATTTTTATCGGTAAATTAGATTTTATTGATCATAAAGATAGGCAAAAGCCCAAGTACACATGACATATCTGCAATATTTCGAGCAATCAAAACAACAGAAACTTCTAAGAGTATTATCTTCATTCATTTTTTTAATAGGTAGTTGAGAGTCACCGAAGAAAACGCAAAAGCCAGTAGTGGCGCGGTGATCTGTAACATCACCAGCATTAATACCTTACTTAGCTTTCATTTAAGAGGTAGGGGTTGCTAAGCCTGACTAATAAAATAGGGGTAGGTAGTAATGGCAAGGTGTCCAGAATAGTCATGCTTTTAGATATCTCAAAATACGTAGCAGCTACTAAATGAGGGACCGAGGAGAGTGCATAAACTTTTCAACGGCAAATGAAATCTCTGGGCAAGTCAAAGTGAAGTACTGGAGACCACCCACCATACATACTCCTATAGGCCGATGGATCTGATGGAAGCTCACCATCATGAGAATATGGCTTGGCATTAAGCTGTTTTCATTCTTTTATCAGAATAAAAACATATTGCAATTATTGCCCTCGATATCATTTTTTTCATAGTTACTTATCAAAAAAAAAAAATCATTTTTTTCATAGTTGGGAGTATAAGAATTTTAATAGTGAGCTCTATTTGCTAAACTGCAATACTATATGCTCTAACGTAACTCTCTTTGACAGTATGAATGCTCTTCTGAATCCACTTACCAATATGTACAGCTTCTGGGATAGGATTGAATTAAAAAAAATGTAAATGGATTGGACTTGGATTCAGACATTACCAGGTTGAGTGGTACAAAAGGGACAACCTATAGGAACATCTTTATATACTTCAAAAAGAAAGTAAGCAATTCCACCTCAGAAAAATCAAGCTTCGCAGCATTTACACGGTCACCCATGAGCTTCACTGTCTTGGCATAATGGATGTTATCCGCGATAATCTTAGTCAGCTCAGGGAAATGCCAACCATACCATTCTCGAACCCTCATTGCATATGTATTCAGCTCTTTATCAAGGTCATCAAGCAACCCAATGGCCTGAATGATCATAGTATCCACCTATAAAACGAGCAATATATAAATGAGTTAAAAATACAACATAGCTGCAAAATTTCAGTTCTCACTTATTCAAGATTTTTTTATTGGCACCGGATGTACGAAGAACAACGTCCCGACTAATCCTGGGAGTGCACAGGCCCTTGGCAAAGACGCAAGTGCACCTTGGGTAATTCAAGAGAAAAATTCCACAGTCCAATGGCCCCTAGAGATTGTTTGCACCCAAAAGGATTTGAACCTTAGACCTTGGAGGGAGCATACCAACAAGACCAAGGCCTTTACCACTTGAGCCAACCCTTAGTTATTCTTGAATACCGATGCCCATCAGTTATTCAAGAAAATGCAGATTCCCACCAGCCATTAAAGGATGAAAGTTTCGCTTAGAAACATGGTACTGTAACAACCCTATGAAAGGCCAAACCACATTTGGGGGTTTCTACAACAATACTACGCAAGCTACAATTCAAGTGCCTTCATATCATTATAAACCACAATAACTTCTCTCTCTCAAGTAGTGTGGCTGGAGACTGACTTCAAGTTACAATTGGAGCCCCTTCTAATGATAAATCTAGGGTGCTCCCGCTCAATGGAAACTAGTACAAACTGAAATTGAACTGGTCAATATCATACATTGGTCTAACCCATTTTCCCAAGAATTAACAACTCATTAAATAAATCAATCAACAAAGACACAGGTTCACAAACTATAATTTAGGTTTCCATTTGTAAATGACAACAGGTACGCAATCGGTTCCCCAAAACATTATATACCCAGCTTTCAGAAGAACCAAATTTTCTGCTTAACCATTTTTTTGATCAGTAATCAAGGTATTTATTCATAAGAGTAGGCAAAGCCCAAGTACAAATTTTCTGCTTAATCATAAGAAACCATATATTCAACAAAGTTCACATTCTTTATTGTCGTCTTTAAAGACCACTTATTAGACACACAAAGAAACACACCTTATCAGCACTGAACTTCAGCTTGTATCTAGATAAGCTATGAGATAAACCCAAACTCATTGGTGCCAAATCTTGAACGCCGAGGCCGGATATGAGCTCGGTCATCTGATGTCTAACACCTCTCATCAACTCCATAACAGCCTGGTTGTGGATGCATTCTATTTTCTGCAATACAATAATCACCCTGACTTTTAAAAAAACAAATAAGCTAAAACAAAAACTAAATTCTATTACACGTTAGGCTATCATTAGCAAGTTCCCAACATACTAGTTTGTCCTTAATGATGTTCCCAAGCTTCGAATCCGCCACAGCCAATGTTTCACCACTGCAGTGTGCACGCAAGAACTTCCGCAATCCCTTGCTGGGTTTGCTATCAATCAACAGGGTCGCTGCTTCCAAAGCTTCTGACGTATTCTCAAACTTGGAAAATGCTTTCAGCTTCACCACCTAAAGTTTAATGCCCAAAACCAAAAAAGAGATTCATCACTAAGATAGATTACGAATATGAAATCAAGATGCCCAATTTAAAAAAAAAAAGTTTATAATGGGTATTATCTGCACGCCATAGGATCATTTTTTTTAGGGAAGTATAAGTGATTTTTGTTAACCAACAGAGAGGACAAGTAATAGACACAGGAAATTACCTGTCTAGCTGTCTCTGCACTGGTAAACTCCTTCCACAGGTCCTGCATCACAATTATATAAGTCAGCCTCAAATAGTAAAGTAGAGAACTTGACCCAACAGAAAAGAAAAAGACTTGTTCTCTAGACTCTCGAGGTAAACGTTCATTAATTGAAAACGAAATATATGTCGTAAATCCAAATCTTCCTTCAATTTTCTCAGCAACCAATCAAAATGCGCATAAGAAGTTTGAATATATATATATATATATACACACACACACACACATACATACCTCAACTTTGTTGAGCTTCCCTTCATCCAAAACCTTGAAGAGCGCGAAACCCGCCGGAGTTTCAAACAACAGAATCATTCTTCAACTTCCTGAAAAACCCCAACACACAAAAAGCCAGCTCCTTGTTCACTCAAACTAACTACATGCAGAAACGGAACATAACCCAACTTGAGCTTGCAAAAAAAATTGCATAATATAATGCGTAAATAAGCCAAATACCCCTAACACATATTCATCAAAGCAAATGTATAAGAGAAGGAAGAGGAAGAGAAGGAGTTGGAGAGCCTAGGGTTTGGCTAACAAAAGAGAGGCCCCAATTTCATACCTCTGTTTCTGCCTGCGTTTGTGCGAGAATAGGAGTTGGGGCAGGAAAAGAAGAGCGCGAAGAGGACGGTAAGGGAGGTTCTAGGTTTAGGGTTTAAGGCTTTAAGCTTTCAGGTGAACTTCTGTCATTAAATAATTATAGATAAAAAGCTGAGCCGGGCTGGAGGTTTCCAATTCTCAAACCAAGCCAAGCAGGAACCCAGTATTGTTTAGTTAAACTTACGAGAGGGATTATATTTTCAGATTTAGCGTATATAAGCATTGCATATTCCTCTTAAATGGTGAATCCTATATTTTTTAACAAGAAGTGGACTAAATTTGTATACTCTAAAATTATATCTAAAGTTCATCTAAACTTGATAGTTAATAATATAATTTTTTCATTTGTGCTTCTTCATCTTTATATTTGCATAATATATCTTTAAATTCATCTACATTGACTTATACATTTCTAAATTTTTACATAACAATGAAAAGTGCTTCTTCACGAAGAAGTACTATTCACTCTTCAAACATTATTTTTAATATTTTTTCTCTCTCCTACCCATTAAAATCAACTTGAATTTATATTAAAATGATTTTTATATATGAAATTTGTATTAAGTTGATGATACAAAATGTTTTATAGTATATATTAATATTTATTGATAAAATTGGTTATTTTGATATATGAAATTGGTGATATTTAGATATATGAAATTGGTATTTTTGAACACATGGTGTTAATTGTAAGATATATAAAAAATAAAATATTTTATTATTATTTGGTTAAAAAATACATAATCTAATGTGACAGTTTTTCTTGATATGCAAAATCAATTTTTAAAAGATGTGATTTTGAAAATGCATATAGAGAAACTAATACTAGTACTCTAACAGGTTGATTGAGTTCTTGTAGGTGTTGTTGCTTTGTTTTGAACTACAATAATTTAAATGAGTGTTATTTAAGTGGTTGATATCTAAAGTAATTTAAAATGTGGCATATCAACTAATATATTTGGGATGACAAGATTTAAAATAAAAAGTATTATTGCTATAGAATGAAATATTCATAAAAATACAAAAATATCTAAATACTGATGTGACAAATTCTAGAACTTAAAAACAACAATACGGGTTCTCATGCATTTCGATCTCGACTTATCAGTTTTAAGTCGAAAGGCCACAAACTGATTAATCGTCTGTATGTAGAGGACCTGTTGTTGATGACAAATCTTCTATCAACTTGTAGGCGTTGGTTCAATCTAGTGAAACTTCGACGATGTGTATTGTATGAAGGAATATGATGCCATAACGATATTGAATTCAAGCTTTTCTGCATTTGTAGATGGAAATGATTCTTAGGATTACAATTTATTGATGCGGCTCGATTTTTTGTTTTTAAACAGCATTTCTTACAGATTTTTGATAAGCTAAAAAGCCAAGCTTGGAGAATGGGGGCAGAGAACATAGCAACTTTAGGTAATGACAATGCAGCTCTTGTAAACCAATACATAATCGCTATTAAGTGTATAAAGAGAATGGGTCCTTACTGACAAGGCTCAAGCAAATTAAAATTCACATGTACATAGACTATGGACAAAGTACCATTTGTTCTTGTTACAATGAAGAAGCATTAATGGCTTCTCAAAAACCACCACATTGCATAATGAAAATCTTCTAGTGTATCTATACTCCATTCATAACCTAACTTTCTGAACTCTCAACCCACTCTTGACCCATCTGAAAGTCCTAAATCTTTCTTTTTGTGTTTGGCAACACTGCATCATTACCGAGATTTGGCATCTTTCTCAATGGTGGAGCTAAACAAACAGGCACAACTGATCTAATTCGAACAGCTGGTGCCATGAAAGTAGGAGGTACTTCTCCAAGGTTAAATCTTTCAGATGGTCTGGTTGAACATGAAGGAGCTGCAATTCTGATTCTTGGTGGAGTAGCTCCAAATGATACCATATTTTGAGGTCTGTCCTCCTCCATTGATGCAGCAGGGTGCATAGTTATGATCTTTACGGGAGTAGTTGCAGATGAAGGTGGTATGAAATAGGGGTGATCTTGGTCTGATCCGGTCTTAGGGGGTTTTGTAGACCGGACCGGACCTATTGGGTCCAGGGATTTTTCACCCTAGACTACACTGAGTAATGAATAGGAACAAACCGGTTCCTTTCGGTCCATTTGGTATGGACCATGCCCAAAATGGGCCATTCAACCCATCTAAATCTGGGGGTTTTTTTTTTTTCAATTTCAATTATTTTCGGCTCACTTCAAATTTTGTACATTTTTTAGCTAAAAAATAGTAAAAGCAATTTGATCTTGAAAAATACAATGATAAAAGAAAACTAATATATATAAACAAGTAGAAAAAAAAAACACAAAAGTTATTACAAATTACAATCCAAAACTCTGTCTAAGATACTGCAGTGTCCACATGTAGACACTAATATTAAATAAGATGAGTTAACAACTTAACATATAATCTATAAGCTTTAAATGGGTATATATGGCATGAAGACCATATTTTCCAGCAATATGAAGATATTCTTGCACACAGAGAGAGAGAGTATAGAGGAATTGGTCTGGAGAAAGTCTCGACAGCAAATTGCAATCATATTTAGTCTTTAATTTACCCCACTATATGAAATTAGCTCGATGATAAAATCCAAGACAAAAAATGATAACCAACAATAGTCTTTAATCAGAATTGGGTGTAAGATTGGTAGGCATTGAATTTGATGTCTCCACAAAATCAGCAAAGTCTGGGCCCCCAACAAGTTCTATCCATAAAAATTTAAAACAAAACAAGTTAAATAAAGTTACATAACATAGAAGATAAAATAAAATAAACCACAAAAGATATAAAATGTAATTTTATTACATACTTATATCCAGCTGCTTCTCAAATTTCTCTACTTCATCCATTAAAATCCTAAGGCTTATTGGAGTAGAAGAAGAACGAAGCCATTTTGGTGCACATATGAGACCCTCAACACTCATTGGATTTAAACTATTTCGGAAAGGGTCAAGTACACGATCCGCAGTGCTAAATGTAGATTTAGAGGCCACAATAAATACCGATATTGTAAGTACATTGCGTGCAACCTTTGAAAGTATGCGATATCTAATTGAATTCACCTTTCACCAAATTAAAAGGTCAAAACTATCATTTTGATCCTCACATCTTTCAGCTAGAAGGTCAAAACTTTATTTCAAAATGAGAAATTTGGAACACAAGACCAATAAGTTCAATTCATTTTGCAACCAAGTGCAAGAAATGATTTCAATCAGGACAAAAGTTAAAACTACATTGAAGCCCTCTTCTTCACAGCTCACATTGTGAATTCGTGCCCAAGTAAAATGTATCAAACCCATGAGAGAAAATTTAGACCTTACTCGTAATTACTAAAGCTTTATTAAGAGTTAGCTCTTCATCTTAGCATTTTTCATTAAAGCTAGAAAGGCATGCCCATGACATTGGAAATAAGTACATGCCTCTAGAAAGTTTCCAAAAAAATGAGAATTCAACATCTAAATAAATTCCATTGGGCTTTGTTCAAATGAGATCAATTCAACTCAATTGCCAACATATGAAGTAATTTTACATGAAAGTATAGGTTGAGGATACAAACTGGCTCTGTTCAAATGTTTAAGAATACTGTTGTGTCATAACTATTATACCCATGTAGTGAAAATAAAAAAAGTGTAAGGAGAAAGAAATTGAATCATAAAGCATAATTCATGGAAAAAAAGGGCCAACAAAGAACACCTTCATATCAAACAGGACCATTTGTTGTGAATTTAAATTCATACCAAACGGTTTTATATTTTTTTGTGGGGTTTTTAGATTCAACAAATACAAGTAAAAATTACAATACTTAAGATCAAAACAAATACATCAAGATAAAAAACCATAACCAACAAATACATCAACATTCAAAACGGCAGGCTGCCAGTGGCCCAGTGCCCTCAAGTTCTCAACAAATACAAAATGAGAAAAGCTGGGAAACGGTCCGGCTGTTAAGTAAATAATAGCAGCCTTCCATTTACAGCGCGAAACGTAGGCGACTTATTGTATTTATTTTACATCTGCAAACACCTAATCATTGAATTCATTACACCTCACTCGTATTCGTAACTTGCCCTTTCTACTTCTTCCTGAGGAACCGCAATGGGCTCAAGATCTTAGATTCTCAACACTTCCATCCCGCACGGCACTCTACCCAAACGATGGCGGAGCTCGTCCCAGACGGTGGCGATGACCCAGTACAATACCCAAATCAATATTTCCCCTAAAAAATCCAAAATAATTCATATTGAAGCACCTGACTTGATCGATTTGTACTGCAGTTGATAAAAGTTGTCCCATTTTATCCCTCATTTTCTTTGCTCATGTTCTTGCTCCGTTAAGGTTTTATTATTTTTCTCAATCTTTCACTACCTCCTAATTGCGTTATCCTAGTTACTCGCGTTCCCATTTTCCCATTTTCTTTTCCTTCCTCGAATTTATGGATAAATCTAGCTTAGGGTTTACAGTATAGATGCTTATTTATTTTTGAAATTCATGCCAGTTTTGTGGTGTTACAATTGAGTAGCGAACTCAGGGTTAAAATCTGGTCTAAAGGCAGAGAGGCTTGATGAAGCGGCGAGGAGGTGTTAGGCAGAGAAATGGAGGTTAGATTAGAGAGTATACAATTGCGCTGTGATAAGCTATAGGTGCGCCGAAGAAGACGTAGCCACCACCGAAGAAGCTATAACCCTTGAATTAAAAGGTGGTGGTGGAACCTTGGTCTGTGGCCGATGGTGGTGCTCAAGTCTTGGTCGGTGGGTGGCGGACTTGGTGGCGCAGCAAGGAGGCAGGCTGGAAGTGCATGACGAGGAAAAGAAATGTGAAAGTTGAAACCCGATTCTGTGAAAGAGAATTGCTTGTGATTCTGTGTAGTAAGGTCTAAAAGGGTTTAATGTTTTTGTCTGCGTGTCACCGTGTGATTGGAGGGCTGTTATTTTCAGTTTAACAGACGGACCGCTCTGCAGTGTTTCTCATACAAAATACATAACAAATACATCAATGATTCAAGATCAAAGATTCAAAACAAATTGTAATGTGAATAGTTTATAACATTTGGCTTTAGGGGCTGTGAGTCGCGAAAGAGAGAGAGAGAGAGGGTACCAATCGACTGTGAGCCTGCTACGACAGAGGGGACGGAGGGGCAAGATGGGGGATCACGGTGCTTAGGGTTTCTCACGCTGTAGGGGAAATTTGAGGAAAACTAAAAAGGAGAAATGAATCCCTAAACGATGCCGTTTCACACAATCCAGTTATTTTTTTTGCCTGCAGTGACTAAAATGGCGCCGTTTAGGTCCAATTTTGTGCCAAACAGCGTCGTTTCTAAGAAGGCAGCTCACATATGTGTTTTGTTGTGATTCTTTTATCTTTTTTGCACATAAATTAATTTAAAAAATTATTTAAATTAGTAAAATTAAAATTAAATAAACTATTTAATGTGGATTATTTAATTAACTCATTAAAAAAATAATTAATGATAATTATATTTATGATGTTAAATGTTAATTGCTAATTTGTTACTAACTTAAAGTATGTCAATGACTCTAAAGACATAAATCCTAGGTAATATAAATATAATAATATAATTAGTATAATATATAGAAAGTTAGTGATATAAGTAGTAAATATAGGCGGTATAACCAGCCATATGCATGAGAGCAATTAAAGCAGGCGGTATAACCGACCATATGCATGATAAAATAAAATAAATAAAAGAGATATACAGAATCAAATTTATTGAAGACATAATACTTACATGGAGACTAATTCTCAGAAGAGGTGAAGACAGAAGACATGAAGAAGGAAGAAGAAAAGAGTTGGTTTACAAATGGTAGGCTTGGGAGAGCTAGGAGAGATTTTGGACGAGTGAGGGGAAGGCTTCAGATGAGAAATTTCTGAATGCCTTTCCTTTGTTACAAACTCTTATTTATAGACACTAAAACAGTGCGACACAGTACAACACAGTAATTCTAATAATACATAAATAGTACCATCACGTGAAAAACAATTACAAACAGTAGTTTAAATAGTAACTTAAACAGTAACTCTAATAATTCATAAATAGTACCAACTCGTGAATAATATGTACACAGTCTTTTTGTCGTTTTCTTGGATAATAATCTCGAGCGGCGACAATAATTTGATTTGAGCAGAGAAATCTTGGACAGCAACAGAGAAAAGTAGTAATCTTTTAGAATCACATAATCTTTTGGAATCACATAATCTGATGGTCATAATTTGTCAATTCCAGTTCAAACGGATCTTGGGAATCCATCAGAAGTACTGGATGATAAGGCGAATAATCTTGAGAAGGAGAGGCGCCTGAGTGAGAGGCCTGTTGAGAAGGAGAGGCCTGGAGGGCTGCAGGTTGTTGTAATTGAGATAATCTGGCTGAATGTTGTGCGTCTTCTTCATCATCACTATCTGAAACTTGTGACATTATTTCGGCTAATTTTTTGAAATCTTTCTTGCTGGTAATGGATGCTAATTGTGCTTGAAATCTGCTCCATTGGACAAATACTTATGGAGCTTTGGTAATTTTTGAAAACATTTTCATGACATGATCGTAATTGTATTTTTTCCACCATTTGACAGAGACTTGGCGGGTCAGGAACATAATGGTTTTGAGAGAGGGATGAGGTTTAATAACATATTTCCATTTCATAATCCAATTTAATTTTGTTTTAAGAAAGAAGAGAAGAAGTTGTGAATAATGGCTTAATGCTGGTGGACTGTCATCCTGTGAAGTAAAAATTCGAAAACTTTCCTGGAGGGGGAGAGGAAGGAGAAGAGGTTCGGGTCCATAATGGTCCCACCAAAGTGAAAACCATTTAGGAAGTGTCTTGATTTCTTGTAATTTGTCGAAATGAAGGAACCACGAATGGCGCAAATTTTTGTTTTGTTTTAAAAAAAATTTCGTCCATGCCTGTTGATAATCACAATAATCATAATAAGGTAGATCATAAGGCTGAGAAAACTTTCTTGTCAAATAGGAATTTTTTCCCCATTGTTCCAAAGTGAGAACCTGTTTAATGGTGACTTTATGAAAAGCGATAATTGGAGATGCAGGTGGAGATGGTTGAGTTTGAAGGGAGTAAGGATTTCAGAGAGAATAATTGAGTCGGAGTCTACTAATATGAATTCATAAAAATTTTGGATTTTTTTAATGTTTTGCGGGATATAATGCCAATCTGGTAAAAGAAAGGCATCGAGTAATTTTTGGGGATCAGAAAGGTGTTGAATTTCAGGCTCGATGGGGAAGACAGGGTGCCAATGAGATTTAATGATAATAGGAGATGTAGAAGGCTGAGATAATAATGGAGGGCTAATAATCTGAGAAGGAGAAGAAGAGGGAGAAACAATTTTGGAGTAGGTGGGTAATTTTGGAGAGGATAATGGTGAGAATGGATTATACGATGGTCTAATATTTTGTGGTAATGATCCTAGAACCGTATATGGTCTTGGGATTGCAGAAGGGTAAGGTGAAGGATAGGGAGGAAATGGTGTTAATGCATAGGAAGATTTAGTCTTTACTTTGGACTTTGAGGAAGACATGATTTTCCCTGTAAAAATTCTTGGGATAGAAAATCAGAAAGAGAATTAGAGTCTCATTTAATATGTTCAATATTAAAATAAAAAAATACTTAATATAACTTGCCATCTGACAAATATATGCTTAGCAGCCAGGTTTTTCACATTTTTAATCAAAACTTCCTTAGCTGACTTACAATCTATCCTAAATAAAAACTTTTGATTTAACAAATCATCTTGAAATTTAGAAATACATAATACAATAGCTAAAATCTCTTTTTTAATGGTGCTATAATTCTTTTGGGCAGGATTCCAACATCCTAATGAAATCGAACAATCTGTTCAGAATTATCTGATAATTTTTGTTTCATAATTCCTCCATAACCAAGATCAGAGGCATCTGTTTCAACAATTTTAAAAGTATGAAGGGATGGTAATCCTAAGCATGGTAATTTCTTAACATGTGTTTTAATTTATTTTATAATATTTGTATGCTTTTCTGTCCATGGTGGTAGATTCTTTTTTAATTTCTTAAATAATGGTTTGCATAATGGTCTAAGAGATTGGTAAAAATCTGCAACATAATTGAGACTTCTCAGAAATCTCTGTAATTATTGCTTCTCTTTTATTTCATCTAGAAATTTATCAGCAAACTCTATTACTCTACTACTTAGAGTAATAGTTCTTTGATAAATGTCATGTCCAAGGAATCTAATTTTGTTTTGAAATAGTTTTATTTTTGGTGATGAAACAACTAATCCATTTTGTTTAATAATTTGTACAAAAGTATTTAAATGCTTCCAGTGTTGTTCAATAGATGAGGAGAATATCAATACGTCATCTATATAGATTATTGAAAAATGAATAAAAGGAGTAAATATTTCATTCATAATATTTTGAAATTCACCAGGAGCATTTTTTTAATCCAAATGACATAACATTCCATTCATAATGTCCAAATGAGACTGTAAAAGTTGTTTTATATCGATCTTTTTTAGCAATTTGAATTTGCCAGAATCCACTTTTCATATCAAATTTTGAAAATATTGTGGCGTCATATAGTCTAGATAATAAATATTTCTTATTAGGAATTGGATACCTAATCCATTGAAATACTTTATTTAAAGATTTATAATTAATAACTAACCGAGGAACTCCTCTTTCTAATTCTGCCTGTTTTGGAACATAAAAAGCAGCACAACTCCAAGGTGATTTACTTTTCCTAATTAATCCTTTTGTTAATAAATCATTAATTTCCTTTTTACAAAATTCTAATAATTCATTATTCATTTGAATTGGTCTAGTTTTAATTGGAATATTTCTCTTAGAAAAGTCTTTCTCATAAGGTAATTCAACTATATGTTGTTTTCTATTCCAAAAAGCATTAGGTAGGTTAAAGCATACTTCTTTTTCAATCATAATTTTAAAATTATCAATTTTTTGAGTTAATAATGGATCTTTTAATTGTTCTTCAATTATTTTATATTTTAATTCTTGTTTTAAAAAACTTATCAGTTTTTCTTTTCTTTTAATTCTGTTTTTTGTTAGAAAATTAATTTATTAGGTTAATAAAATTTCTTTTAAATAATTAATTTCCTTTGATACAGGAGGAAATATGAATGTAAATTGGACTTCTTGTCCAAGTATTTTGGTGGAAATTCCTTTCTTTGTTACAGAGAAAGGGTAAAGTAATGCAAGGAATAGATTTTCTAATATTATTTTGGTGTTAATAGTTTTTACCAGAATAAATGTTGTTTTAAAATAAATTCCATTATTACAAATATGTGCATTAGATAATTTATAATTTATGTTTAATTTTGTTCCATTAGTTTGGGATAATATTTACTTGGTTTTTTCAAAATATTTAGAAGGTATTAATCCTTTTTGTATACAATTTAAATCTGCTCCTGTGTCTAATAGAGCAATTGTAGTAAAAGAAAATTCTTGATTAATAGAGACCGTCACTTCAGTATACCATTTTTGAAAATTTATCATATTAAGGATATTAATGAAATTGTCTGTTTCATCTTTAATAACAATTGTTGAACACTCTCATTGTTCTTTATTTTGAGAATTATTTAAATTGTTTTTATCTATTTTTAACAATATAATTTCTTGTAGTAATTGTTCATTTGAGACTTCTAATTTAAGATTGGATGTTTTTAAATTTTAAATTTCTTGTTTTATTTCATTAATTTCTTGTTGTAGGTCTTGTAATGTGATTTTTTATTTTTCTGTTTTAAATCTTCCTACTATTTCTGAGAAATTATAGGGATTTAAAGAGGTTACTGAAGTAGTTTGATTATTATTTTGAAATAATAATCAAACTACTTCAGTAACCTTTCACTTTTCTATTATTTTGAAATAAAGAGGTTCCTATTATTATTTAACTTTTCTAAATAATCTTTTCTTTCCTGTAGATATTTGATTTTATCTATTAATTCTAATATAATATCCTCTTATTTTGAAAGTACATTAATAGTTTTGTTACAGAAACAACTATTTTTATCTAAACAATTACAAACTTGTATCTCATCTTCTTCAGATTCACTTTCAGAAAATTGTTCCGAATTACTTGATTCTTTTAATTGATAAATTTCTTCTTCTTCAGAAGAGCTTTCCTCTTCTTCACTTGAATGTATTATAAAAATATTTAATAATTTTTTTTAATGTTTCAGATACATCTAACTCATTAATCTGTTGTTTAACCTTTCAATTAGATTTATAATGTCTAACTTTTCCACATTTATAGCAAACAATCTGTTTTTTCTTTTTATTAGACTTTTTTAGAGGTTTTATCGATTTGTTATATGTCTGTTTATCCTTTATTCTTTTATAAGGTTTTTTATATTTTCGTTTTTTGTTAGAATAATTCTTATAAACTTTTTTTCCCTTTTTGTGTCTTCTTGAAGGAGCTAATAATGGAGTGTAACCAAACTGTTCACAAAAGGTACCTAATTCTTTTCTAGCAAATTTCTTTTCTTTCTTCATTTGCCTTTTTAATCTTAAATCATTACACATAGTTAAATCAGTTCTATTAATAGTAGTTATTATATCACCATATGTAAGACTATAGAAATCAATAGAACCATCTGAGCTTACTAATGATTCTCGTACCTTTTGGACGAAGTAATATGAAAGTCCGGCTATGAACTTTTCCTTCCAGTATGGTTGTTGGCAATCATTTCTGATCATAACTTTTGTTAGAAATACATCTTTATACCAACGAAAATCAGATAATTGAGGACATTTTAAATTAATCAATAAATCACTGATTCTTTCTTTGAATTGGACAGGATTACCGACAAAGTGTTTGGTTAATACATATATTAATGTATTTACAGCATCTTCTAATGGTAATCCATTTTCTGTTTTAATAACTTGCATATTTTCATCATATTTGTAAGCATTTAATATTTGTGACTTTTGTTCATTTGAAAGATAATGATCCCACAGCCTTTTAGTTGGCCAGTAAACCCTGTAATAATAATATGTGCTACTTGGTGGTCAGTTTTTCTATTACCTTTATAGACATTAGCAACCATAATCATTTCTTGGAAATGGTTTAATATTTCATACTCAGATAATCCATCTATATTCCATTCATATAATACATCTGCTGCAAAAACAGATCTTACTATATGTTCTCGTTCCTCGAATTGCATATCTGGAGAAGTAGGCATCGGATACCAATTACGAGTAATGGAGACATATTTTTTAGAATCTCTGGGTGTATGATCAACAGTATGATCTCCTCTAATCTTATTTATTTGTAAGTCTAAATTTTTAAATTGATTTTCAATATTGCTTATTTCAGAATCAGATATTTCGGGAGAATCCGTTTTACTTAATACATTAATATGGGGTTGTTTTGAGGTGGATGCAGTATTATTAATGGTTAATTTTTCTAATTTGCTAGAGATTTGTTCTAATAGATCATTTTTATTTTTAGAAAAAGTGATTTTTAAATGAGATGAGATTTCATAGGGAATGAACAAAGGGGTTTCTTTTGCTTCTTTAATAGTATGATTGACAGGAGATATTTGAGTTTCAATTCTTTCTAGTTGTTTGCTCATAGTTTTTAAATATAAATTGGTGTAATTATTTTGTTGGATTATGTTATCAGTATTTTTGGCCTCTATTGTATTATTATGTTTTTTTATTGGCGATGCAAGTATTTGGGTATTTCTTTGATTGAATTTAATAGCTTCAAATGGAGGATATTCTTCATAAACAATTTGATTGTTTTCTTCTTTAATCCATTGGTTAGTAGTTCTGTTTATGGTTGATAATTGGTTTGATTTATAAATTTCGAACCATGTAAAGAAATGTATATTAACTTGTATTTCTTCTAAATACTGGTAATATCTTTCTTGAATATAATCTCTTTCTATTTTTGTAAAAGTTGAGAAAAATATTAATCTTTTATGACTATTTTTTTCTTTCATATAATCTTGTTTGAGATATTCTTTATTAATTTTAAATTCTTCCTTATTCAGGGTGTATATTTGGGTATTATCTCCAATCACTTGAAAATATGTTGGAGAAGAAGGTTCATTTTCAGGATTATGAGAGGTGGATGCCATATTTAGATGACTAGCAGAATGACTAACAGTATAAACTGGTGTATATCAATAATATTTCCTGGAATAACTCCCCTAACTTGTATATCTATACTCTGGGATCTGTTGTCAAAATTTTGAGATCTTGATGTAAGAACAGATCGAGGTGTATGATAACTAGAAGGTGTTGGGGAAGAATAATGAGAAAAAGATCTTCTAAAGGGTTGAAAAGCTATTTGGACTGTTCCGTCTGTTCTTTGATCTATATACTCAAGATCATCCTTAGAATTATTTTCTACTCTAGATAATGAAGTGATGTTTTCTAATTGCCATTCATTAGGAAGAGTAATTTGATTCTAGTTAATTTGTCTGGGAATTTGTATGGTAGAATTTTCTGTACTGGATTGTAATAATAATGTGTACCCTTTTGGACTGGTAATAAGAGCTTGTGGTTCTAATGTTGTTTTCATTAATTTATAATGAATCCTATATACTACTGTTAGAGGATGTGGCCCTTCCATCATTCTATAACCATTCGTTTTAATATTTAATACTAAAGCATGTAATATATTGGGATCAAATAATGAAACAGAATAATTTGGATAATAATTAAAATAAACTGGACCTTGGAATAAGTTTGATTCTACCATCCCAAGTAATGAATCATGAAAATTTAAGTGTCTTCCGTCTCTTAGACAGAGTAATACTGAGGTGTTTAATCCATTTCTAGTGAGTGATTTTATAGCAACTTGTACTAATCCAATATGCATGAAAGAGTATTTCTATTTTTTGTGATGTCTGATAGCTTCTCTTGTTAATAATTGTAATGATTCATACTCATTATTTAAACTAATAGTTTTTTCTACTGTTTTAATTGTATAATTAGTAAGGAATGATAATTTAGAAGAGAAAGTAGAATACTTATATTGCATTTCTGAAGAAGATGAGATACAAGTTTGTAATTGTTTAGATAAAAATAGTTGTTTCTGTAACAAAACTATTAATGTACTTTCAAAACAAGAGGATATTATATTAGAATTAATAGATAAAATAAAAAATCCACAGGAAAGAAAAGATTATTTAGAAAAACTAAAAGATACTTTTAATAATCAAATTATTTCAGTAATTTCTCAGAAATAGTAAGAAGATTTAAAACAGAAAAATAAAAAATCACATTACAAGACCTACAACAAGAAATTAATGAAATAAAGCAAGAAATTTAAAATTTAAAAACATCCAATCTTAAATTAGAAGTCTCAAATGAACAATTACTACAAAAAGTTATATTGTTAAAAATAGATAAAAACAACTTAAATAATTCTCAAAATAAAGAATAAGGAGAGTGTTCAACAATTGTTATTAAAGATGAAACAGAAAATTTCATTAATATCCTTAATAAGATAAATTTTCAAAAATGGTATACTGAAATGATGGTCTCTATTAATCAAGAATTTTCTTTTACTACAATTGCTCTATTAGACACAGGATCAGATTTAAATTGTATACAAGAAGGATTAATACCCTCTAAATATTTTGAAAAAACCAAGAAAACATTATCCCGAGCTAATGGAACAAAATTAAACATAAATTATAAATTATCTAATGCACATATTTGTAATAATGGAATTTTTTTTAAAACAACATTTATTCTGGTAAAAAATATTAACACCAAAGTAATATTAGGAAATCCATTCCTTGCATTACTTTACTATTTCTCTGTAACAGAGGAAGGAATTTCCACCAAAATACTTGAACAAGAAGTTCAATTTAAATTCATATTTCCTCTTGTATAAAAGGAAATTAATTATTTAAAAAAAGTTTCATTAACCAAAGAAATTAATTTCCTAACAAAAAACAAAATTAAAAAAAAAAAGAAAAACAGATAAGCTTTTTAAAATAAGAATTAAAATATAAAAGAATTGAAGAACAATTAAAAGATCTATTATTAACTCAAAAAATTGATAATTTTAAAATTATGATTGAAAAATAAGTATGCTCTAACCTACCTAATGCTTTTTGGAATAGAAAACAACATATAGTTGAATTACCTTATGAGAAAGACTTTTCTGATAGAAATATTTCAACCAGAGCTAGACCAATTCAAATGAATAATGAATTATTAGAATTTTGCAAAAAGGAAATTAATGATTTATTAACAAAATGATTAATTAGGAAAAGTAAATCACCTTGGAGTTGTGTTGTTTTTTATGTTAAAAAATAGGCAGAATTAGAAAGAGGAGTTCCTCAGTTAGTTATTAATTATAAACCTTTAAATAAAGTATTACAATGGATTAAGTATCCAATTCCTAATAAGAAAAATTTATTATCTAGACTAGCCACAGTATTTTCAAAATTTGATATGAAAAATAGAATCTGGCAAATTCAAATTGCTGAAAAAGATCGATATAAAATATCTTTTACAGTCTCATTTGGACATTATGAATGGAATATTATGCCATTCGGATTAAAAAACGCTCCTAGTGAATTTCAAAATATTATGAATGAAGTATTTACTCCTTTTACTCATTTTTCAATAGTCTATATAGATGACGTATTGATATTCTCCTCATCTATTGAACAACACTGGAAGCATTTAAATAATTTTGTACAAATTATTAAACAAAATGGATTAGTTGTTTTATCACCAAAAATAAAACTATTTCAAAACAAAATTAGGTTCCTTGGACATGACATTTATCAAGGAATTATTACTCCAATTAGTAGAGCAATAGAGTTTGCTGATAAATTTTTAGATGAAATAAAAGAGAAACAACGATTACAGAGATTTCTGGGAAGTCTCAATTATGTTGCAGATTTTTACCAATCTCTTAGTCCACTATGCAAACCATTATTTAAGAGATTAAAAAAGAATCCACCACCATGGACAGAAAAGCATACAAATATTATAAAATAAATTAAAACACATGTTAAGAAATTACCATGCTTAGGATTACCATCCCTTCATACTTTTAAAATTGTTGAAACAGATGCTTCTGATCTTGGTTATGGAGGAATTATGAAACAAAGATTATTAGATAATTCTGAACAGATTGTTCAATTTCATTCAGGATGTTGGAATCCTGCCCAAAAGAATTATAATACTATTAAAAAAGAGATTTTAGTTATTGTATTATGTATTTCTAAATTTCAAGATGATTTGTTAAATCAAAAGTTTTTACTTAGGATAGATTGTAAGTCAGTCAAGAAAGTTTTGATTAAAGATGTGAAAAACCTGGCTGCTAAGTAAATATTTGCCACATGGCAAGCTATATTAAGTATTTTTTATTTTGATATTGAACATATTAAAGGAGACTCTAATTCTCTTCCTGATTTTCTATCCCGAGAATTTTTACAGGAAAAATCATGTCTTTCTCAAAGTCCAAAGTAAAGACTAAATCTTCCTATGCATTACCACCATCTTCTCCCTATCCTTCACCTTGCCCTTCTGCAACCCCAAGACCATATACGATTCTAGGGTCGTTACCACAAAATATTAGACCATCATATAATCCATTCTCACCATTATCCTCTCCAAAATTACCCACCTACTCCAAAACTGTTTCTCCCTCTTCTTCTCCTTCTCAGATTATTAGCCCTCCATTACTATCTCAACCTTCTACATATCCTATTATCATTAAATCTCATTGGCATCCTGTCTTCCCCATCGAACCTGAAATTCAACACATTTCTGATCCCCAAAAATTACTCGATACCTTTCTTTTACCAGATTGGCATTATATCCCGCAAAACATTAAGAAAATCCAAAATTTTTATGAATTCATATTGGTAGACTCCGACTCAATTATTCTCTCTGAAATCCCTTATTTCCTTCAAACTCAACCATCTCCACCTGCATCTCCAATTATTACTTTTCATAAAGTCATCATTAAATAGGTTCTCATTTTGAAACAATGGGGAAAAAATCCCTATTTGACAAGAAAGTTTTCTTAGCCTTATGATCTACCTTATTATGATTATTATGATTATCAACAGGCATGGACGAAAATGTTTTTAAAACAAAACAAAAATTTGCGCCATTCGTGGTTCCTTCATTTCAAAAAATTACAAGAAATCAAGATACTTCCTTAATGGTTTTCACTTTGGTGGGACCATTATGGATCCGAACCTCTTCTCCTTCCTCTCCCCCTCCAGGAAAGTTTTCAAATTTTTACCTCACAGGATGACAGTCCACCAGCATTAAGCCATTGTTTACAACTTTTTCTCTTCTTTCCTAAAACAAAATTAAATTGGATTATGAAATGGGAATATGTTATTAAACCTCATCCCTCTCTCAAAACCATTATATTCCTGACCCGCCAAGTCTTTGTCAAATGGTAGAAAAAATACAATTACGATCATGTCCTGAAAATGTTTTCAAAAATTACCAAAGCTCCATAAGTACTTGTCCAACGGAATAGATTTCAAGTACAATTAGCATCCATTACCAGCAAGAAAGATTTGAAAAAATTAGCCGAAACAATGTCACAAGTTTCAGATAGTGATGATGAAGAAGACGCACAACATTCAGCCAGATTATCTCAATTACAACAACCTGCAGCCCTCCAGGCCTCTCCTTCTCAACAGGCCTCTTACTCAGGCGCCTCTCTTTCTTAAGATTATTCGCCTTATCATCCAGTACCTCTGATGGATTCCCAAGATCTGTTTGAACTGGAATTGACAAATTATGACCATCAGATTATGTGATTCCAAAAGATTATGTGATTCTAAAAGATTACTACTTTTCTCTGTTGCTGTTCAAGATTTCTCTGCTCAAATCAGATTATTGTCGCCGCTCGAGATTATTATCCAAGAAAACGACAAAAAGACTGTGTACATATTATTCACGAGTTGGTACTATTTATGAATTATTAGAGTTACTGTTTAAGTTACTGTTTGTAATTGTTTTTCACGTGATGGTACTGTTCATGTATTATTAGAATTACTATGTTGTACTATGTTGTACTGTGTCGCACTATTTTAGTGTCTATAAATAAGAGTCTGTAACAAAGGAAAGGCATTCAGAAATTTCTCATCTGAAGCCTTCCCCTCACTCTTCCAAAATCTCTCCTAGCTCTCCCAAGCCTACCCTTTGTAAACCAACTCTTTTCTTCTTACTTCTTCATGTCTTCTGTCTTCACCTCTTCTGAGAATTAGTCTCCTTGTAAGTATTATGTTTTCAATAAATTTGATTCTGTATATCTCTTTTATTTATTTTATTTTATCATGCATATTGTCGGTTATACCGCCTGCTTTAATTGCTCTCATGCATATGACTGGTTATACCGCCTATATTTACTACTTATATCACTAACTCTATATATTATACTAATTATATTATTATATTTATATTACCTGGGATTTACGTCTTTGGTATGAATCTATGATAATTTTCAATTTTTCAATATATTAAACTTTTAAGTTTTTACATTTTGTATATGTAAATTTGTAATATGATTAATAAATCATTGTATTAGCCTATAAGTCTATTAGGGATATATAGTTATAGTGATATTAATACTATACTATTCTACATATATTATGCTATAATCCTATAACTCTTATAATATATTAATATATAATAATACTATATATTATACTATTATAGTGTTATTGTTACTACTACATATAGACTTATAGTGATATTAATAATTTAAGACTATATATAGACAGTAGACTTATAAACTTATAGTGATTTAGTTATAATTTATAATTATAGTTATAGACTAT
This sequence comes from Cyclocarya paliurus, assembly GCA_029856935.1. Taxonomy (NCBI): domain Eukaryota; kingdom Viridiplantae; phylum Streptophyta; class Magnoliopsida; order Fagales; family Juglandaceae; genus Cyclocarya; species Cyclocarya paliurus. Next base: position 36,414,456 of record CM056949.1, read on the forward strand.
AGTGATTTAGTTTAGTTATAATTATATTGATGATGTTAATTATTACTTTATTACTAACTTAAAGAATGTTAATACATAATGAGCCATATACAACTTTTAACATTTTGTATATGCAGCAATAAACATAAATAATTTAATTATCCATACATATTACATCCATAATTGAGAAAGATACATACTTAACATACTATTATAAATAAGTATAAAATATTTAATTATCCATACTATTATAAATTTATAAATTATACATATATTATAATTTATACTATAACTCTTCTTACTTAATAGTATTAGTAATACATTAAAGAATATAATAATACATTGATACTAAATATATATAATTATAGACTTATAGTGATTAGTTATTATGACTAGTATAACTATATAATAGTATTAGTATTAGACTATTAGTAATATAGTATAGCTATATATTAGTAATATTAGTTATAGTGATTTAATATAAGTTATAACTATATTAGTATAAGTATAACTATAGTCTATATTAGACTATTAGTATATATATATTATTTTTTTTATACCATATTAGAGTCTAGACTATTAGTATTAGTATAAATATTAGTATTAGTATAAAATTATAAATATTAGTATTAGTTAATAATTACTTAATGGTGAGTTAGTGATAAGATTAGGTTAGATGAAAATTATATAATTAATTATATACAATTATTATATAATTAATTATATACAATTATAAAATATATATATTTTTTATTTTCATTCAGTTTGGTCCGGTCTGGTCCTAGGTGAAAAATCTTTGGACCGTGGACCGGACCGAATGAATTCGGTGGTATGCAATTCAGACCAAGACCGACCGGGACTAGTCCCGGGTCGTGCTGGACCGGTCGGTTTTTCCGGTCCGGACCGGCAATTCTCACCCCTAGTCTGAAATTTCTGTAGAAACTTGCTCTTGGAGGATATTGATTATTGGGGTCGAAGATTTGGCCGAGAAGAGTCAATACACGGGTTCCGTAATTGTAATTCAATTGGCTTAAATATGGAATCTATGCCACTATAAGAAGCCCGCTCAAATTGTCCTCTGGTTCCCTTCTAACTGAAGACTTTTAATTTTCCCGTCTATTCCACTAAGATTCTACTTCCAGGATTTGGGGTTCAGCATTATTATTGTTGCTAAAACTTGGGGGTTTGGAAACTCCAGATGAAGAGTACTTGGATGATTCTTCTAGTTTCTTCTCATGTACCTCTTGAATAGTCACTATAGACCTGCCCCTGATTGAACTAGGAACCCAATGGTTTGAGAAGCAGAATGATAGGCCTGAGGCAGCAATTGTAATCTTGGGTCTCATCTGGATTGACTCTGGTTCCCTTCCTGGAAAATACAGACACTGGTCTGGCTGGAAAAAAAGATTGCATCAATGGATAAATCTGAGGAACTTATGTAGTAGCTGCTGGAACTGTAAGTGCCAACAGGCAGTTTTGCTACTGTAACAATTGTTCTTGCTGCCAGATTTGGTACATGGCCATTTCAGGGAAGTATGCCCAGTTCTGGCATTGCATATGGTATAAGCTTGGGGTTTGCTGGGTTGATTCACATAAGATGGGAGTGGATCTTTGGTGAACACGCCTCTGATAATTTTCTGCAGGTCTATTTGACTCCGATGGTTGTAAACTTGCAAGGACACAAGCAATGGTCACTTGTTCCTGTTCTTCATTGGCTTTAGACTCCAGTGAAGAAGAAGAAGTAGGATACGATGAGTGACTTTGAGACACTACATGATGAAATTAGATATTCACTCAGAAAAAAAAGGAATTAGATATTTGTGCAATTTCATAAAGAAACGCCAAGATGCCTTTAAAATCAAGGAAGACTTAACCAAAAGCACATGAATCGAGAGTACAGCTAAACAGTGCTTGTATGATTATAACAAAAGTCAAGCACTATGATTAAAAGATCAAACATAAAAAGATAACATACTCACATTTTCTCAAGGCAGACCAAGCAGCCTTGGCAGCATTTTTCTGAGCTTGTTTCTTGGTCCTAGCTGGTTCACCTGTAAAGCTCATTCATGCAAGCTCGACTGTACATGAGAAAGAGAAAACATGGCCCGATCCGGATTGAACAGTGTTATAAATGGGAAGTTTTAACCCAGCTCGGTGAGCTGTCTCCTGAAGAACATTTACTGTACAGTCATACTATAAGTCCCTTATGCAACACACTACAAGAACGTTCCCATGGAAGAACATATGGAGGACTAAGGCCCCCCTAAAAGCTTCTTTTTTGTAAGGACAGCTTCATTGGGAAAGATTCTTGCATTAGATAATCTATGGAAACACCGACTCATTGTATTAGATTGGTGTTATATGTGCAAGAACAGTGGGAAGTCTATGGAACATTTATTACTGTATTGTGACATAGCCATGAGTTTGTGGAACGATATATTTACTAGAGCGGGGCTCCATTGCGTGGCATGGGCTCCATTGGGTGATGCCACGAAGGGTTGTGGACTTTTTAGCCAGTTGGCAAGGCATCCAAGGTACCACTCAAATTGCAGCTATGTAGAAGATGATACCGATATGTCTACGGTGGTGCATATGGATAGAGAGGAATGGTCGAAGGTTTGAGAATCGTGAAGGGACAATAGATGAGATTAGAACTTTATTTTTCCATACTCTATTCCATTGGTTGATTGTAATAGATTTTAATGGCACGAATGTACATGATTTCCTTATATCTTAGACACTCATGCATAGGTGTTGCTCTTGTATATGTCCCGTGTACTTGGCTTCGCCTGTTTTAACAAAATTATTATTTACTGATAAGAAAAAAGTCTCCTGAAGCAAATTCTTATAAACTCCTATTTCATCCTTCACAAGCAACCCGAATAAATCACATGATCTTCAATTTTAAAATGGAGATCGTGTATAGTGCTAGGGAGTTATGGAAAACATATATTGGAGGACACATAGTGAAAGGCAAATGAAAAGCTGGCTCTTTGGTAGAGCATTTTTCATAAGAAGAAAGGACCAAAAATATCAAATAGATTTGGTTCTGATGTATAACTTTTCCAGCTATTACAAACACACGAGCTTTAGTAAACCATTTAAATAAGTAAGATAAGTTTTATCAATGATTCAAAGAGGCAGTATCAAAGTACACGGAATATCCAAAGATACAGCTAATTTGAGAAAGAAAATAGATGAAGAAAATCCTAGAAATTAGAGCTGAGGAAACATAAGTGGGCAGCCATCCAATAGTAAAGTGTATTAAAAAAGAAAGCTGAGTTCCTCCATTTTCCTCATAAAATCATCGAATTTTACAGATCAGAATCATTCTTCTCAAGGGCTCTTGCAATCACTATCAAATCTTCCCATCTAACATGTTATAGAATTGCCACCCATCCAGGCATCGCCCAATTTAACCAAAAGACACCATAAACTGCTTACCACTAAGTGCTTCCTATCTCACAATGAAGTAAGAGGTGATCCATGGTTCCACCATCTCTCTTACACATGCAGCATCACTTGATTACAATGGGATGTCTCTTCTGTAAGTTTTCAAAGGTAAGGATCTTTCCTAGCACATTCATCCGAACAATGTGAAAACATTCAGATAATCTAAACCAATAAATATGGGGATAGATACCATTCAAAAGAAAAAAAAAATGGCAGTGAGGAGTGAGGACCCACCTGGGATCAGGAATTGGGATAGTTGGAGGAGGAAGATAAGACAGTGGGCGTTCAGATTGGGTCAGCATGATGTTTCATCAAAACCACGAGATTGACTTTGACTTTTTGTCAATGTTGGAGCTAGCACTGAGATGAGAGAGGGCCCTCTGTTGGATGGTGTGCTTGTGTTGTCTTTGAGCAAATTAACGTTGCCACCAAATGTAGTGTAGATGCTAACATCTCATACTGCCCACTACTACTTCACACGGTCTGGTCTCCATCGTTGGTGCGGACTTTGGCGCCTCCATAATTAAGCTCGCTGGATCTTAAACGTACGGGTTTCTTCTCTCTTTTTTTTTTTCCTTTTCCCTGGTTTTGTATATTTCTTTTCTTCTGAGATAAATATCACAGCACAGATATACTTACCAAAAAAATATATATTATGGTTATTTCTTGACTTTGTGGTTCATACATGAATTAATATATAGGACATGGGATGGAGACCGTGTTTGTTTGTCTTTTTAGGTTGCGTTTAGATAGTGAGGTGATCTCAGATATTCTGTGAATAGTAATGAAAATGTAGTAAAAAAGTAATGATAAAATATTGAATAGTATTGAATAGCAGTAAAAGTAGGTGAAAAGTAATGATAAAATAATAAATAGTACCCAAATGGAGCTTTAATATGTGGAGTGCAGATTTAGTGATAATTTATGGTGAGAATATACCAAAAAGGAGCAAAAGGTGAAAATAATATAGAACAAGTTGAACAACATAGTTTAGCCCAAAAACTACATCCAAGATTTGAAGAAAAATCATCAGTAGGCTAACTTTCTCAAAAGCAGATCCTTTTTTACGGTGACAATATCAACTTCAAGGTAAATGTCACATATAGAGGTACAGGTTTTGACCTAATTAGGCTGAATTGGTTAAGACTTTGTAGAGTTGAGTTAAGTTGAGTTGCATAAATGAAAATACAGTCAGCAAAACTGATAGTTTGAGTTTCCACAGAAAATCCAAATCCAAATCCAAAACCCAGATTACCAGACACCCAGATCAATGATCAAGCACCCAAAAGTCTGTCACAAGGGAAACAGTATAACTAAGAGGAAAACACGAAGAATTTGACCTTCAAGGAGAGGCTTTTAGGAATGAGGATGCTTCCATTAATGAGGTTAGATGCGGCAGTTTCATCAGCACTTTTGTGGATCTTGTTGGGTTTCCAGCTTGTTGCTTTTCCCATGCGTGTGTGGATAACACTGATCATTGGAGCTATCCTCTAGTTGAAAGAGAATCTCTATCTTGTTTGCATAAATGTTGACCAGGGAATCTCCCTCTAAAATTAGGTTCTTCAACCCAAATGAATGGTGTTGCAGCTTTCGAAATGTCCAGTGATGCTGCGTTTGCTTCTCCAATATTGTTCATTTGCTTGATTTCCTCTAAGGAAGATCTCATTTTACTCATCACCAGTAGCCGTTGCAGGAGCATTTCCCATCAAGAAAGTGATGGAAACGGTTGGCATCTCTTACAATGATTTCCCTCTTGACAATCTTAGATATATATTTGGTCACAACATGACAGTCAGTGCAAACGCGCAGATTCTTGGTGATCCTAATCAAGCTCCCAGCTGGCGTGCTTAAAAGACCAAAAGCAATGGCTAATCTCTCACTATGGCCCCAGAGCAACTTAACCTTCATTGGCTCCTCTATATCACGCAGAACACAACTGGTATCAGGCACATAACCAGAAGCCTCAACCTCCAGCCTCAAACTTTCCAAAAACTGATAAATATATGCCCACCTTGGATGACTATAATCTCCTGCAAAAAATGTGTAGACCTGGTTTCCTACTTCAATGGAACTATAGCCAGGTGTTTTTTTCAGCCCCCGTGATCTCATGAGGCCTCGAATGTAATTTACTGCATCCCATCTCCTTGCTTCAGCATATATGTTTGATAGCACAACGTAAATTCCAGGATTCATGGAATCTAAATGAAGTAATCTATCTGCTGTTTGAATTCCGATATCAACGTTTCTGTGAGTTCGACATCCACTCAGCAAAGCTTCAAGCACAGCACTGCCTGGTTGAAAAGGCATTTTTCTGACTAATGCCTCGGCTTCCTCAATACGGCCTGCCCGGCTAAGAAGATCCACAAAACAAGCATAGTGCTTCTCAGTAGGCCAAATGTTATGGTCTCTCTCCATTTTGTGGAACAAAATAATGCCATCTTCCACAAGCCCCGAGTGACTACAAGCTGTCAGAAGAGCAACAAAGGTGGTTTGATTTGGCTTCAGGCCCTGCTCTATCATTTTTTGATAGACACCAACAGCTTGATGCCCTTGGCCATGCATCCCATATCCTGTTATCATCGAGTTCCATAAAATAACATCCCTAGAGACGAGCCCACTGCCAAATACTCTCTCAGCAGAGTTTATCTTTCCACACTTGGCATACATATCAATCAGGGCTGTCACATTAACTACATCAAATGCAAAACCATTGCGAATTAAATGAGAATGGGCGCTTCTTCCTTTTTTCAAAGAGCCTAGGTGCGCACACGAATGGATCAAACTGACAAGTGTGACAGAATTGGCTGCAACTCCCTCTTCTTGCATCTGACTAAATAAATTCAGGGTATCTTCGGCATGCCCATTCTGTGCTAGGCCTACTAGCATGGCAGTCCAAGTAACCACATTCCTGTGTTTCATTCTGTCAAAGACATTGGATGCCTGCTTCAAGGCGCCGCATTTAGAATACAGATCAACAATTGCAGTAGACAAAATGAGATTCGAAGTAAGACCCTTCCTATACATACAACCATGGAGGACTTTTCCACCGCCCAAATCAGCCGTTTGAGCACAACCCTGAAGGAGGCAAACCATGGTTCCTGAATCAAACCCACCACCACTAAATACCAACCTGCGAAAGAGGTCAACAGCTTCTCGCACCAAACCATTTTGAACAAATCCTGACATCATAGCATTCCACGATACCAAATTTCTTGTGGGCATGCTATCAAAAACCCAGCGAGCAATTTCAACATAACCCATCTTACTATACATATCAACCAATGAGGTAAGCACCAAAACGTCACCGCCCATTCCTAATCCAAGTACACACCCATGAACACATTGGCCAAGTTTCAAATACCTTGCTTCTACACAAGCTTGGATCAAGTTTACCATAGTTACGGGGCTTGGCCTAATCCCCAAACGACGCATATCAAAAAACAAATCAAAAGCCTCATTAGATTGGCATGCCTGCACACACCCACCGATCATAGAGTTCCAACAAACAACATCCCTCTCGGGTATTGCGTCAAAGACCCTTCGTGCTTCATCAATACTACCAAATTTCACCAAGAAATTAATAATCGAACTCCCCAAAAAAGGGTCACTTTCAAGTCCTTTTTCGGCCGCCCTCCTAATTACTTCCCTACCCATTTTATAATCAAATAAGCCCATGCATGCCCGGAGCGCAAAATTGCATGTATAACTATCAATCTCCATATTGCCAGACCCCATCAATTTAAACAACTCAAGGGTCTCATGGTACCGCTCATTTCTCACATACCCACCAACCATAGCATTGCATAGAATAGTTCTCGGATGAGAAAATTGAACAAACACGTGACGGGCATCACCCACATGTCCCAGATCACAATACGTCCTGACAAGTTTTGTGGCCAAAAGCTGATCTTCGAATACGCGATTGGTGATAGTCTGAGCATGGATGGACTTGACCAGGATGAGGCTATTTGAGAATTCCTGTAAAAGCGACAAGAATCTGTAAACAAATGGACGGCAATCGATTGCATGGAGCATCACTGAATGAAAAGGTAGAGCCAAATAAGGTCGGGGAGTAAATAAGTCTGAAAGCCATAGAGTTCTTCTACGGATGTTCACGACTGATCGACTGATCCGCAGCACATCTGAGCTGTCGGTTAGGTTTGGAATTAAACATAAAATTCTCATATTATCTTATTTTATTATTATAATTTTTTTAAATTTTTATATAAAATATAATAAATAATTTAATTTTTTTAATTTTTAATTTAATTTTTAATTTAATTTTTTTAAATTTTAAAATAATAATAATATTATAAAATAATATTATAAACTTTAATTTAAAACTGAAAATTACTCAATACTCCTCAAACTTATCCAACATCTTTTTTTTTTTTTTTAAACGCTCGTTTTACTCAATACTCAATGCATTTCGAATTTTAGGCTTCATCCCGCATTTGTAGCACCCACGTCGCCCATCACCTGCCTAGCGTCACCCTGCGACGGCCATCACTCGGTCCAGCGCCACCCCGCGCCTCTTATCCCTCTGTCCTACGCCGCCCCTCGTTCCTCCTCTGTCGCCCCTCGAATTTACACATCAGACGTCGCCCCAACACCCGCATCGCTTCGCCTGCCCAGCGCCACCCCGCAACGGCCATCCCTCAACCCAACGACACCCACCGACGGTCATCTCTGCAACAGCTGATATATACCAAGAATTTTTCTATTCATAAACTACAGGTACTGGAACTTTTGATTATTATTATTTTTCCTTATATTTTGGATGCTAAAATCTTTTGGCTGTCCGATATTAAATATTTGTTCGATGACTGTTAGTTTTGTGAAAGGGTCTCTATTTTTCATTTTTTATTGATTTTTTTTAATGTTTCTTAAGTTCAATAATTTTGTTTAGTTTTTGAAATCAGTCTGAGTAATGATCTTGACCTTTTCTTTGAAACCGCATACACCGATGGTTCTTAACTCACGTAGCTTTATGTATCCGAAATTGTTGATAATCTCAGATATACCTTATTAAGAGTTTTCAGACATTTGAGTTGCTGGAGATGACATAGGCGAAGCAATTAGGAATGGCTCAACAACTCTATGGTGTTTTCAGGCCTTATTCCTACTTACTTAAAAAAAAAAAAATTAACAATTAGATTTGAATTGAGGGTACAGAGTGAAAGATACTAGTAGTCTTGGGTCCAAAATTGGAACTCATGTAGTGAGGTGTAAAATGAAAAGGAGCGGTAGTTTGTGGTGGGTAAAAGGCATATTTTTCCCAAAAATATCTGTATATATATATAAACCTATATCATTCGGCATTGGCCATTTTCAAATTTGTATGCAAAATATAATGTGTAGTTGAATGAATGGATTTTTTTCAATAGCGTGGCCATACTTCATATTTGCCTCTAGGGAACATTTTCTGTATTTTTGTTCAAGTAAAAGCTTTGATTGGGGCCTATCTAGACTTGTGTCTGGTTAACTTGCCAAGAATACACTCATCATCTCTGTTGCTCACTTGCGAAATATGATCATCTATCTCTTCAGCGTTAACATGTTGGCTTCAGTGACTAGGCCTGCTAAACTTTTATGCTGGCAAAGTTTTGAATGTAAATATGTGCAAGGTTTTTTATTTCTCCCTTCAATTGTGCAATTTGATGGAGTAGATGATTTTACCCTTTCATACATTATGTGGTGAGCTCTTGTAAAAGAGAACGTGTTTGAGAAAAGAGAATGTGTTTGAGCTGAACTAAAAGTTTTCCCATCTTTTGTATAGAGCTCTGCCAAGATACAGTTTTGAAGTGAGGTCATTTTCATTTAGGAATTCATTTGATTATGTCTAAATGTCAGTTTAAGAGCTATCAACTATGATTTCTGCTATCTTCTTTCTGGAAACTGCCTCTCCCAATTTTCAAGAGCCAAAGAATCACTAGTAGTAATGTCATTGAAGCTTTTGAACAATATTATTCTTCATCTTATAATTTGTCATTCTCAAATCATACTTATCATCATTCTCAAAGGTCTTGTCATCATTTCTTGTACCTTTTACATTTCTTTTTTCCTTTTATGGCTTAAGCCAAGAATGTTAGGGGAGGTTTTACTTTACTTTCTCATATAGATTTTCTTATACTAGATTTGATATTAAAGTTAACTCTGTTGGATTTCCCTGCATATTTCTTAGTTGCTCTGTTTGGTTGCCGTTGTCCCTCGGAGTAAACTATAAGAAACATGGAAAATGTCTTTTTTGGGAGCTCTGACCTTACTCCTTCTATGGGTTCTGTTATAAACCAAAATGGCATGTGACCAACGTTAGGATTCATTTCCCATCACTTCATCATTAGGTTTTTGTTTTCAAACAGATTCATTGTCTATGTTTATGGCTACGAGATGCGCATTCTTTTCATGCTTCATGTAGTGGAATAAATCCTAGGCCATATATAATTGAATTATCATATACAAAATGACAAACCACAAAAGCAAACTGTACGTGAAGTGAATTAAACAATACTGTGAAGGACCCATTTTTAGACGATTAGATAACATTTTTGGGATAATATGCCTCTAGTGATTAAATGAACAAGAATTGGAATATTTCAAGTTATTTTTTTTATATATTGTATAGAATGCATTCAATATTTTTGAATATTTTTTTTCAACATTTTTGGGACAAGTTATATTTGTTTAATTGAAATGTCTAATTATATTTGTTTTCTTTTAGACTAGTGACCATCTTGATGCTGTGGTGTAGTTTGTGGATATGCTATGTTCTAATGATTTTTGTACCTTCCGGAGAGGTTGTGGTGTAGTTTGTGGAAAAAGAATGTTTTAAGAATTTTTGAACCTTCTGGTTTCTTTTCTTCCTTAAGATGTTAAAGTTTACTGAATTTACTGTATTTTAGTTTTTTTCTTGGACAACTTTGTAATATTTAGTCATGGGATTTGTTTCTAGAGCAATTATGGCTACTTGTTAGGTGCAGATTGGTGTAATGGAGTATTTTGACTATTAAAGTTTCATCATTACAGTGTTTGTGTTCCTTTTCTGATGATGTTATGATGGTATTCTTCTAACTCCAAGCTATTTTCACTGGTTTATCTTCAGCCAAATTTTCCTCATTATGGCTTTCAGTATATTTACTCTACCATTTTTCAGATCTAGTTTCAACTTAGCATTTTTAGTGGCTAATGTTTTGGATTGAGGATTTTCACAAGATTGGAAGCAAAGACAAGTGGACAGTTTGTAAGGGTGTTGCAGTGAAGCTGGTGGTATATCTTGTGTTACTATAGTTTGTCAAGATTACTTTCACTAGTTGGTTGTGTTTACTAGTTTGTCAATTTGATGTGGAGCATAAGCAAAGAACATAGTAGCTCTGTTTATCCAATTAGATATTGGTTGTAATTGTGGACAACTATTTTAGAGTGTAATTCTGGTATGCTCGGCTATAATTGTGGACAGATCTTGGTTGTAGTTGTGGACAAATATTGTCAAGTGTAATGTTGTGGACAGATTGGTTGTTGTAATTCTAGAAATATTTTTGGTGGTTCTTGTATTTTTTGGCAAAGTTTGGTTTTAATTTTGGACAGATTACCATATAATTTTGGACAGATATATTTTTCATTACAATCACAATCAACAGAGTGCAATGTAAACAATTACATTATAAACATGTTTTTGTCAGTAACATTCAAAGTTAGATTCCAAAATGTCTTACAAATATTACAACATTTCAAGAAGACATTAACTGGATGAACATTACAAAGAACCTAATATCCATATCTTAGCACTAACCGACATATATTATTGTTTTTCGAATATAAAATAATTACAGCATAAATCACAACAAAATAATATCCAATCCAGCTTCGTCTTGAGTTTCTTTGCCTTCCATATTGCTTGATTCTCATGCAACTGTCCAATCCTGCAAAAGATATACAGCCAGAATATCTTGAGTCCTAAGAAATCCGTAGTTTTCTGGCTACTGCTCTCGTAACTCTGTAAAAGGAAACAAAAAATTAATTAATTTTTTTTGTTGGAGCTACTCATGTCAATCATGTAAAAAACATGAGTTCAAGCAATGGAAGTTATATTTGTGTCTTCATCGACGTAGTTCGACGTCAACATAGTTGATATGCAACATGAACTACTAGGAAGGAAATGCTAATTTAACAATTTGTTTTATAAGCAAGAAACCCTAATTAATTAGAAACACAATATATCCTTCAACTATAGGATACAACAAACTAATTTTTTTTTTTATAAGTAGGATACAACAAACTAAATTAAACTATGGTGTAAACAATCCTCCAATTCAAGGTTCACAGTCGTTCTTTTATTCCAAATGAATAAAGAGGATGAGAGTATTGATGTGAAGGAAAGGTGGGAAAAAATGGAAAAGCCAATGCAAGTAAACCATACTACATTCATATGTGAGAACAAAACTTCAGAGTCTCACTACATTTTCAGGCAACAAACAATGAGCTCATGAAAAAATACCAATCAGATTTGAAAAAAGATGCAAATGTTAAGCTCTCATGCATATATCCCCTCCTTAACATAAAATTCATGGAACTCACACATGCCACTCAGGACATCTATCACTTAGTAAAATCTGGGGCAATCAATTTGCAAGTTCATCAAAACTAAAGAAAACCCATTTATGATTTATCATAAAGATGCAACCATAATCCTCATATAACTATTAACCAATAATAAAATTATTAAAAAGAAAAAAGACAATCAACAACCAATAATTCAAGCACACAAGACAAAAAAAAAAAAATATGGGAAATAGGAAACGAGACATAATTTTAGAGCATTAAAGAGAATAATTCAAAAGAAGCAAAACTATAATAATTCAAAGATGAAAACCATTAATCCTCAAACTTTCTTGGACAGTTTCAAGCACTGAAAGTCTCACCAGGTAGCAATATCAGTTCTCAAGTTTTGGACCACAAACCACGTCAGTTTGAAGCTCTCTAGAGTTATGGAAATATTACACGAACTTGCTTGTCAAGAACCATTGCAGTGGGGAGAGAGAGAGAGAGAGAGAGAGAGAGAGATTAACGTTGTTTGTAAAAATTTCATTTTTTGTGTAAATGTGAACAAATTACTTATGACGGCACAGGAAGATGTTAAAGATGCAAATGATTTTGACACTCCATGCCCTAAGCCGCAATAACCATCTCACAAAGTCCAAAATTTGTCGCAAAATTCACCTTTCTCAGTACACAAGCATAATAATAATACGAAAGGAAAAATGCACGGTGGAGTTACCTACGAAGTTGAGTAGAGAGAGCTCACGAGCAGAGGCGCGACGCTGGTGGGGGTGGGGGGAGAGTGCAGATGGAACGCAGGGGTGGGGATGAGAAGAGGAGGTTTGCTGGGCATTTCAAGGGTGAAATCTGAGAGTGGTCTGCTGGGCATTTCAAATCTGAGAGAGGGAACGTGCTTTTTGATACAAGGAGAAATTGGTCATTTTATTAGGTGGCTGATGCGCACAGTAAGCTGATGCTAAGATTAATTCCAAGAGAGCTTCTATACATCTGCTGTTCTTTTTCCAACACCACACACCGTGACGTGGTGAATCCGATTTGATCACCACGTCACGGTTTTACACTTCACATATTCATTCCTCTCGAGTTCGTCTCCCTCACCAGTCACGACTTTTTACCCTTTGCTCAAATCTGTCCATTACACAGAACGCAAAACCCAGAACATCATGCTTCTCCTACACGCAGATGCAAAAAAGCTGAGGAGTTGATCTTCCCCTTGAGTAGCGAATTGATCTTTCTCTCCCGTTTGAATCTCAAGTCCTCTCTCCCTCTCTCACTTCCGTACATCTCTCTCCCTCACTTTTTTTTAATGGAAAAAAACACAATATATTGATAAGAAATATATTGTGTTTTTCTGGTTTCTTCTCCTCCTTGATTGCTGCAGGTGCCTTTGCTACAATTCCAGCCAATTCCGCAGCTCCTGGTTTCATGACCCCAACTGTTGGTGGGTCCTTCATTTCCATTTTTTTTTTTTATCATAATGGCTCCTGGTTTCAGTCTATCCTTCCTGGGTGCATTCGTAGCCACGAAAGAATGTAGTGAGTTTTCCATTTCTCTTTGTCGATTTCACTTCTTCGAGTTCGAAGATTTGACTGGAACCCATTCCCTCACTTTTACAGGTACGAGAAAAAATTCCAATTCCGTAAAGTTAACTAATTCGAATATTTTGAAAATTTTTCTGTTCATTCTGGGTTTCTCTAACTCAAGATGAACACAAGAATTCAGTTTTGAATTGTATAATTCATGAAAATCATGGGAAAAAAATTCATCGAACGGAGGCACAACGTAGGGAAGGGGAAGGAAATTTGGAATGGGTACTGGAGTTGGGATAGAAATGAGGGAGGGTAAAACGTGCGTTTTGCTTTTGAGACAAAAAAAAAAAAGAGAGCTTCTATACATCTGCCATTCTTTTTCCAACACCACACACCGGTCTAACGTGGCTTTTTTTTTTTTTTGTCTCAAAAGCAAAACGCACGTTTTACCCTCCCTCATCTCTATCCCAACTCCAGTACCCATTCCAAATTTCCTTCCCCTTCCCTGCGTTGTGCCTCCGCTCGATGAATTTTTTCCCCATGATTTTCATGAATTATACAATTCAAAGTTGAATTCTTGTGTTCATCTTGAGTTAGAGAAACCCAAAATGAACAGAAAAATTTTCAAAATATTCGAATTAGTTAACTTTACGGAATTGGAATTTTTTCTAGTACCTGTAAAAGTGAGGGAATGGGTTCCAGTCAAATCTTCGAACTCGAAGAAGTGAAATCGACAAAGAGAAATGGAAAACTCACTACATTCTTTCGTGGCTACGAATGCACCCAGGAAGGATAGACTGAAACCAGGAGCCATTATGATGAAAAAAATGGAAATGAATGACCCACCAACAGTTGGGGTCATGAAACCAGGAGCTGCGGGATTGGCTAGAATTGCAGCAAAGGCACCTGCAGCAATCAAGGAGGAGAAGAAACCAGAAAAATGCAATATATTTCTTATCAATATATTGTGTTTTTTCCATTAAAAAAAAAGTGAGGGAGAGAGATGTACGGAAGTGAGAGAGGGAGAGAGGACTTGAGATTCAGACGGGAGAGAAAGATCAATTCGCTACTCAAGGGGAAGATCAACTCCTTAGCTTTTTTGCATCTGCGTGTAGGAGAAGCATGATGTTCTGGATTTTGCGTTCTGTGTAATGGACAGATTTGAGCAAAGGGTAAAAAGTCGTGACTGGTGAGGGAGACGAACTCGAGAGGAATGAATCTGTGAAGTGTAAAACCGTGACGTGATGATCAAACCAGATTCACCACGTCACGGTGTGTGGTGTTGGTAACTTCAACCGGCTTAGGAATAGATTTTTCCTAATTCCAAAGGCATAAGCTACTCTGTGCTGAGCAAAAAGTGCGCTAATCTCGTTTGCATATTGAAAGTTCACACAGTGTGCCTTGGGAAAAATATGGAATGTCAGGAATGATACCTTACTTGTTTTATTATTTAATTATTTATTTTATTTTTCTCTTTAAATTTAAATTAAAAATTTCAAAATATAACCTTCTCACATAATTTTTTTTTAAAAAATCATCATGTAATTTAATTAAAAATAAATTCAATTTTATAAAAATTAACTTTTTTTTTTACTCTTTAAATCAATTTTTATAAAATTAAACTCAACAAATTGATAGAGATAGAGAGAAAAAAAGATTAAATTAAACAAATTATATTTTGATTAGAGAAGTGACAGATGACAGGTTGACGAAGAGCAACGGGATGAGAAGGATCTGACGGCTAGGGGAAATGGCGACCGTTGACTGAAGGAGAGAGGGTTTCGGGCGACGGCAAAAAGAAATTCAGATTGGAGAGGGGTGAAATGGATGGTTTTGAGTGACGGGGTTTAGGGTTAGTGCAAAACGACGCCCATTGGATGAGGGAAAATCATCAAATGAGTCCATTTTTTAAATTTTGATGATTTTAACTCTAAAATTCTAGTATTAGATTCACCATATGTTGAAATATCAAGCTCTTAGCTACAATACATTTTTCTTCATCTTCAAATTTGAAGACTCACTATTCACACTCTATAACTATTATTTTATTTACTTAAATTATTGTTTCTCAATTTTGAGCCACAATATATTTAAATTGAGAAATAATAATGTAAGTATCAAATTAAATTATTAATTAACATATAGTTATTGTAATTGTAAAATATGAAAAAAATAAATTAAAAATAATATTATTAAAAAAATAATATTATATTATTATTTTGATGAATCTAATGGCTAATCCAATGTGGGGTTATAGATAGGAAGGTTTTGCATTTATGAAAAATATGTACTTTTCATCAAATTTTGAAGATAAGAATGATGAATCCAATGCTAATGCTCTAAGGGCTGGTTTGGGTAGCGAAAAGTGTTGAGAAGTGTTGTAAATAGTTGTGAGTAAATATTGGAGTGAGTTTGTAGGTCCCATTGAGAGTATTTTGAGTTGTTTGGATGAATGAAGTATGTTGAGTTGTTGACTTTTGGATAGGTAGTTGAAAAATGTGTAAGTCCTATAAATATTATAGTGATTTTATTTTTAGTGATAAATATTATAGTGATTTTTTTATAATAATTTTATAATAGTGATAAATATTATAATAATTTTATTTTATTTTTATATATAATAGTGATAAATATTTTAATAATTTTATTTTATTTTTATATATAATAGTGATAAATATTTTAATAATTTTATTTTTAATTTATATATAATAGTAATAAATATTATAGTGATTTTATTTATATATATAATAGTGATAAATATTATAGTAATTTTTTTCTTTCCTTACACACACATTCTCTCTCTCCTCTGGCCCGATTCGAAGCCATGCCCGAAATGGATTTCAGCCCAGCTCGGCGCCGCCCAGCCTCATCGCCACCACCGGTGACTCCCCTCATGCTGGCAACTCCTCTAGCCACCAAAGATCTCCCCCATGCGCAACGTTATGACCTCTGCAATAACCCAACCGAAATGGGTGAAACCCATTTCTCTCCACTTGAATCGTCGTACGCAGCCACCCAGGCACCGCACCTCCACCAACTCACACCGGCAACCACGAACCTCCCTCTCCATCGCACACATGCAAACCACCTCACATAAATGGGTTTCACACGAGCTCAGCCACTACATCTCCACCACCACCTCACATGAGATCGAGGCCACCACACAGTGGTATTCGCATGATTTTTGTGGCTGATCTATTTTTAGGGAAGAATTACATGCGAAGGGTGCAAAGAAAAAGGGAGAGAAAGAGAAGTCATAACGTTGGGAAGTATTCTGGGCCGTACGAAAATGTCTCGGATAGCATTTGGATGTAAAATACTTTTCACCCGTACAAAGTCATTTGAGCTCATATGAGATAAGTTGACCATTCAAACCCAGTCTTAGACTCCTAAAAGGAAAATGCTTCACAACATAAATTGAGCTCTATCACTCAAAGGAAATAAGCTTTATATAAGGAGCAGCTCCTCCACAAATCTGAGAGGCTCACTCCAAGCACGCTCCACCAATTCTCTAGAGGGATTCTTCTGAGACTAAATTCTCCCATTGTATTGAGCGATATGTGAGACCGTGAGACATTGTAAAATCATCACCTGATATAGTGGATTTTGCCCCCAACAACCTGTGGACGTAGGCTTTTATGCCGAATCACGTAAATTCGTGTGTCCCTATTTTATTTATTTTTATTTGCATATTTATTATTTATTTCATGGATGAACGCGAAGCGCACCGTATCGAAGCCCAAATCAACCTCGTGAGTCGGGGATGATTCTTTCCTCAATTCCGGCTTGTTGTGCAATTTTTGGCATTAACAAGATGTAATGATTCAAGTTGAGCTAGTCTTTAGATTGCATAGCTCAGCTCATATTAAGTTGTTCAAATTTAAAAATTTTATTTAATATTTGTTCGAGCTTGGCTCGACTTAGCTCGATTTAAGTTTTTTATTTTTTGAATAAAATTTAATAATTGAAAAAATAGAGAAATTGCAAAACAAAATTCTAAATTTAATAGAATTTTTACAACTAAGTTAACCTTGACCTATTAAATTATAAAATTGTAAGATTTTGTAAATAATTAATATATAACCAGTTGATATTTATTCATAATAACCATATATTATATGTCTATATAAATTACTAACATGATATAGATAACATAGTAGTATATATCAACATTTTATATATGGTTCCAACATATTATTATATGAAATATAAAATCTTATTAACTAATTATTGCATAAATTGTAAAGCATAGTTATAAAATATATTCAATATATAGACATAAATAACTAGGTTACATATTATATATTTAATTATAAAATGTGTTATGCTTATATTATTAATTATTGATGTTTGAATAAGTTTAATTGAGTCGAACTACTAAGTCCAGTCGGCATAAAGGAGTTTTAGCCGAGTCAAGTCGGATATGTGTCATTTACTAATCGAGTGAGTATGCTTTTAAGGATAAATTTTCGATTTGAATTTACTCAAACAAGTGTTAACTGGACAATCGAATAGACTGATTTATTTACAATCTTACTTGTGTAGACTAATTCCATGCTATTTCCAATCACACATTAACCGTGGGCGATCGAGAAAAATGGAATCTAAAATGATGAAAAAATTGTTTCTATCATAATCTCAAAATAAATAAATATCATTACAAATTGAATAAATATCCTCTTCGTACACTATAGCTGCATGTAACAGCAACCTTACAATTTTGTTTGGTTTAGCGTTTCGTGGAGAACTGTAGTTGCGTTTAAGTAGTGAGGTAATTTTAGATATTTTATAAATAATAGAAAATAATAATAATAAATAATAATAAAAATGGATAAAAAATAATAATTAATAATTAATAATTAATTCCCAAACTAACCTGTCTGAGCTAGTTTATTAGCAGTGGATAACCTTTTATCCTGATATCTATTAACATGCTGCAGTTTCCTCGGACATGCCTCAATCCATCCAAGTCTCTCTCCATGGAAAAGAGAAGACTTGGAAAGAAGACGAAGAACTTAGGCTGTGTTTGGATCTTCAACTCATCTCAACTCAACTCAACTCATCATTACAACTCTTTCAAATTCTAATACAAAATATAATAAATAATTCAACTTTTTCAAATTTTAAAACAATTTTAATATTAAAAAATAATATTCTAATAATATTTTATCATCTCAACTCAACTCAACTTAACTCAACATCTAAACTCACCTTTAAAGAGAAGACTTGGAAAGAAGACTATGGTAATAATGAGAGACTTTTTGGGGTCCTGCCATCAAAATTGAATACTAGTTTATCTGCTCTGGTGGAAATAACTCCTAACGCGTTGTGCACAAGATATTTTAGTGAAAAACTCCAATTTCTATATAATTTGAAGAAAATAATCTAAAAATGACATTCTACGGATTATCTAATTTATCTGTAATTTTTAATTGATTACAATATTACTGTTACATCTAGCTGTATCTATTTATAATTGTAAATAATTTTTTAATTATTTTTCTCTCATCTACTCGTCTTCCACCCAATGTTTCCCATGCACTCTGCACCTCGAACGTTAATTTTAATATCAAATATACTTGCATCTCTCCTATACTCTCCTCAGCAACGTTAATTTTAATATCATATATATATATATTAGAATTGCTATAGATTATTCAAAAATATCAAATATATATATGCTCTCATTTGGAAAGAAATGACCCTCTAATTTAGTTTAATTTTATTATATAATCTCTTCTTTTTTATTTTTTGAATTAATTTATATTTTAATTTAACTTATAAATTTGAATCATGAATTTAAAATAAAATATAATTATATGACATTGTATATAGAGAAATATTATAAATATTAAAAGATATAAAGATATCATTAATAGTTTAGAAAAAATATTTGAAATGAATAAAAAAGATTAAAAAATATAATATTTAAATAATATAAAAAATAATAATAAATTGATGTATGGTATATTATAAAAATTATTATGTAAAATAAAAAAATTAAATTTAATGATATATTTTAAATAATAGGATGAAGATCTGTTGGGAGTGCTCAAAATGCCAAAAACAGGACAATCCTTCCACCGGCGGCTATGCTCTGTCTTGATCTTATACAAGACTTTTCCCAGCCGGCCCCACAATCATGCACCATTTCACCAAGGCCTTGTGTGCTCTTATTTCTATAAAACCATGTCTGGTTCTCGGTATGATCTTCCATCCCCAAAACTCTCTCATATTTTAGGTATACAAGTTTTACTGTATTTCCTGTCGCTACCTTCGATCAAAACGGACGTGCATCAATACAGATTTCAAAAGAGAAGGTACGGATCATCAACTTTTTTTTTTTTTCCTTTCCACATCAACTTTCACTATTGTAAGCTTTCCTTCTTTAAAATAATATTTTATTATTATTTAATTTAAAGATGTATAATTCAATGTGAGTGTTTTTTTTAATATGCAAAATCATTCTCTAAAAAATGTAATTTTTTATATGCATATAAACAAACTAATTCTAGTGCTATAAAGGCTTAGCGTTATAAATCTCATATAAAACATAAAACGACATGACCACATCTATGAATAGCACTTATAATGTCGTATTTCAGCCAAGTACTGCGAACAAGCTTCAAAGAAAAAAATAAAGAAAATACTTCTATAGACTTTTATTTATATATAATTAATGGGTGTGTTCGCTTGCATTTTGTGTACTTAGTGATTATTGATTTTTTTTTTTTTTTGGATTGATTGATTTAAAAAGGTAATTGATAAAAATATTCTTATACCTGCTTTGATTTTATATATTATAAAGAGCCCATCACCGCATAATATTTATTATTTGGGCTCGAATTCACTGTCTTTATCCACGTAATTCTTCTAGAAATAAATCAAGAAAATCAGGAGACCTAAAAATTTCATTAGCAATTACAAACAATTTCGATATGAAATTGTAGACATAAAAAAACTCTTTGTTTTATTCAGTGAAAATGGAGGCGTATTGCATTCTTTGATTGATGAACATTATTCTTATTCTCCCATTTGAAAACACAGCGAGGGGAAGAAAAACGTAGAGGGATCAATTCTGAGGTGATGACAACCATCTCGCTTCTTCTTCTCTTCTCAGCAATTTTCACTGCAGAAGCTCAACTAGCTGGGCAACCCGTTATCAGGCCTGGTTCTTTGTTAACACCTACAGGCACCAACTCGTCATGGCTATCACATTCCGGTCTATATGCCTTTGGATTCTACAAGCAGGGCAACGGCTATGCTGTCGGGATTTTTATTGCCGGGATTCCACAGAAGACTGTGGTCTGGACAGCCAACAGAGACAATCCTCCACTTCCCGCTGATGTTAAATTGAACTTCACAAGCGACGGACGGCTAATTATGCAATCGACACAAGGCACGGAGACCTTTGTCGAGATCTTTAGTAGTATCAAAGCTGCAGCAACGGCATCGATGCTGGATTCGGGCAACTTTGTTCTCCATGACTCTGATAACTCGACAATTTGGCAGAGTTTCGACCAGCCAACCGACACCTTCTTACCAGGTCAGAAGCTCACGACTGACGAAGTGTTGTTTTCCAGTCTTTCAGACACCGACCACTCAAAAGGCAGATTTCGTCTCATAATGCAACAAGATGGCTGGCTGGCGATGTACCCGGTTGGAACCCCATTCACACTTGAGTATGGTTATTGGGCAGCTGGTGTTTCTGGAGGAGGAACTGATGTTTCACTAAATTTTGATACTGATGGTCACCTCTACTTGCTCAATGGCACCGGAATACATGTAGTGAATATTACACGGGAAAGTCCAACAAAAGGTTTAATTTACCGTTTGAGAATTGACCCAGACGGCATCTTGCGGCATTACTCGCACAATCTGGATCAGAATGGTGATTGGAAAGTCACATGGTCAGGTCCGACCGATGCGTGTAGCCCAAAGGGTCTTTGTGGCATCAATGCATTTTGTGTAAACAATCAAGATGCTGATTGCAAATGTCTTCCCGGATTCAAACGTGTTAACGAAGACAATTGGGCTTTGGGATGTGAAAGAAATTTTGATTCTAAAAGTTGCAAAAGCAATGAAGCAGTTTCCGGATATACCATGGAAGCAGTGCCTAATACCGTATGGGAAAATGCTAACTATTCTATCCTGATATCTCCAACCCAAGAAGAATGTGGAGAAGCATGTTTGAGGGACTGTAACTGTGAAGCTGTGTTGTACAAAGACGAAGAGTGTTGGAAACAAAGGCCTCCTTTGAGATTTGGAAGAAGAACACAAGGTGACTCGAGCGTAGTCCTCATCAAGGTAGGTACGTCTTCAGTCTCTACGGATCCAATTGTGTCAAAAGAAAGCCAAAAGAAGAATCGAGTGGACATTCTGATTATCGAGTGGACAGAATCAGAACAACGAGTAGTCACTTGTATCCAGAAAACAAGTAGCTGATGATTTCAACTAAGTGCTCGATGAAGGAAGGTTTGGGCTTGTTTATAGAGGGGCATTATGGAATGGCCCGGAGGTTCTGGTAGTCAAAAGACTTGAAATTGCTGCATCCAATATGCTTTGTTTCTAACTATTGTTACAACTAGATGCCCATTGCTTAATAGATGTTTTGCTTTCTTAATGTATTGTATGTTGGTACAAAAGGGCTGCAAAAGATGAAAATAGTGAGAGAAGAGTTTGCTTCAAGGTACATTACAATAATGTCAATTCTCTTAAAATAATAATTGCCCCAACTAGTAACGATACGCACAAATTTGTCTCCAAGATACAATGAAGCTTAGAACAAGTGTGTTTGTTTAACCGCGTCATGCATAAACAAAATTAGACTTGAATACTCTCGAATTTACTATTTGACCAAGAGATAGAAATTTGTTCTCTTAAGAATGAACAGATCCTAATATATAGTTTTGAAAAAATGAAAACTTTTGAAGGAGAGGGAATTTCGAATTTTGCTTCTGAGATCTGTAAACCTATAGGCCCATAGTTCTATTTGTAGATGAGTAAAGGATGTCAATGAAAAGTTATAATTTTTCATTTTGCTATAGTTATAAAATATGCATTGAGGATTTAACTTTTTTCCCATGGGTTGTAGCAACTTGCGCCTGGGCTTGTTCGGCCGCACTTCATGTAGCACCTTGGGCAAGTTGTGCCTTGCGCCTTGGGCTAGGCTACTGGGTCGCAAGCTCGTATTGAGCCTATTCTGTTAACTGACACCTTCTTACCAGGTTAGAAGCTCACGACCGACGAAGTGCTGTTTTCCAATCGCTTGGACACCATCCACTCAACAGGCATTTTTCGTCTCATAATGCAACAAGATGGATGGCTGGCGCACGATGTACTCAGTTGGAACCCCATTTACACTTGAATATGGGTATTTTGGACGAGGTATATTGGAAGAAGGAACTGATGTTTCACAAAGCCCCAGTTTGGATGGAAAGGACGTGATCTCGCTCGTGAGGGTAATGAAATTATTCGTGAGGCTAGTAAATGGAGTCCTGAGCTAGCAGCTGCTTGTGAAGTATGGAAAGAGATCAAATTTTAATTCCCAGCAATAGATACTTTGTAATCTAGTAATAACCGCTCGTTCTCTTAATTGAATTGTAATTAAACTCGGCCTAATTTTTTACTAAAAGGATTGAGCTGAATACAAAACAAAGATACTATTGTATATACTTTATAGATACATATTTATCTAAATATACAAAAACTCATCACATTTCATCATTACAACTTTATTAAATTCTCACATAAAATATAATAAACAATTCAACTTTTTCAAATCTCAAAATAATAATAATATTAAAAAATAATATTTTAATAATATTTTATTCAACTCATCTAAAACCATCTCTAAATCCAAACAGGGCCTAAATTTTGATACTGATGGTCACCTCTACTTGCTTAATGGAACTGGAATATATATAGTGAATATTACATTGGGAAGTCCAACAAAATGTTTTTTTAATTCGAATACACCCTCTTTTTTTTTTAAAAAAAAAAAGGCAGCACCTCTCTTTATCGAATAAAGCCTTTCTTATGACGGATGAAAACCAGAATACAAGACCTACACTGAAAACAGAATCAAAATACTCCTAAAAAAACCATCAACTATAACACAAAGACTCTAGGAGAATTTCCACCATTACCACAAGAGTATTTCCTATCGGATACGTAAATGGGGAAGATTTAGCTTATCCGTGCGAACAAGGCACTACAGTCTAGTCACAACATAAATGGCGCCGGTTTAGTTGAAATGGACTGGGTTGCTCTTTGGGCTTGGCTCTGTGCAGTTTTGGACTTTTTTTTTTTTTTTTTAAACCCTATTTTTTCCCTCAAATATAAATTGAAATCCTAAATTTAATTTTTGTTTAATCCCAAATTTCTTTTATTTAAAAAAGCATTTTTTTCTATTTATTTTAAACACTAAATTTAATTGTTTAGACTGAATCATTAAAAATTTACTAGTATTAAGTTATGTGTAGTTTATAAGTTATAACTACTACCAATTGTTCTATATAGACAATTACACACCATTATTTTTCTAATAACATACTACTATATTAGAATCTAGATAATAAAGTAGTAGTCATAATATCTCTCTCTCTATATATATATATATATGAGTATTGATACACACACAACACATTATCACAACACATTTCACAACAATGTTGTAAGATAAGGGTATTTTTGTAAAGTAATGTTACTTTTATAAAATGTTTTACAAAATTACCCCTCATTTAACACATTATTGTAAAATGTGTTGTGAAAATGTTGTGTATAAATAATTTTCCTATATATATATATATATATATAAATAATACATGACTCACTATTAGTTATATATATTCACTATTTAATATGCGTAATAGTAATACTATGATCTGTAATGTGTACATATAATTGATTATTAATCTATTAATATTATCATTTAGAAGTTATCACATTGGTTATTAGTCTATTATTATCCTTGAATTTAATTATATAAATTCTATACTAATATCTAACTTATTTTTATACTAGAGTTATACTATAGTGTCTAATTACATATTATAATAATATAGGATTACATATTACTATATTATACTAGTGTCTAACTTATTTTAATTCTATGCTACACTTATTTATAGTGTCTAATTACATGTTATTATATTATGTATGGTAATAATACTATGATGTTTACATGTACTCAACTATTATTAGTTTATTTATATTATAGTATAAGTATATTCTTTTATAATAATTAGCTCATACTAGTATATTATTAAATTTAACTATATAAGCTCTAATTATATAGTTCTAGTACACATGATCAATATATAGATAAATACATAATTTTATAATATATGTACAATATTAGAGTAAGAATTAGGCAAAGTTGGAGTCCCTGTCGGAGCATAAAGTCCAAGTTTGATTGGATTGGAGTTAGAGTCAGTCCGGAGACACATCTGAATCCGAGTCCGAGTCCGAGTCCAAGTGAAAAATTATAAAAAAGAAAGATTCCGACTCTATTATGATATAGTCTAATTTTTAAATTTTTGTTCCACTATGGAAATGGAGAATCTACTCTTGACGTACACTTTAACATCGTATAAGAACCGACTGAATGCTAGCTGTTGAAATGTATGCAACCGGGCACACGCACAGAGATTTGTACTTTGCAGTAGTAGCCTAGCTGATCAAGGCCTCAACGTGCAATGAATGCTAGGCTTGGAGTAGCAAAGATCATATATCAGTTTCAATCTCGTATATATATATATATATATATATATATAGATACAATATAACATTGTTGAAGGTGCTCAACAATCTCACCTCGCACCCTTGTTTATGCCCCTTACATCCGCAACACTGATATGGTACCAAGTACTGTAAGCGATTTCTACCTCCTCCAGGAACCATTTTCATTGTTTATTCTCTTCTTTGAGAAAAGAAAACAAGAAAAAAGAGAGAAAAATATCCCAAGAAAGATTTCATAGACACTAAAGTACATCAATATCCCTGAAGTTTATTGTATATATATATGCTTTCTATAAAAGCTAATTATTACAATATCAGATACATGCCATTAAGATAAGTAGCCGATCAAACTTCCCAGGAAGGGCTGAACTGAAAAGATTCAAGCTGTAGATTCGTAGATATAAATCCTTTTTAATTAATTTCAGGTAACCCCGTAGACGTAAAGTAAAAGTATGCAGGGAAGCATTGATTGACTTGAGGCTTTCAACCAATACTTGCACCGCCATACCTCCTAGCAGCCTCTTTACTGTCGATTGTTGCAGTGTAACTGTCAGCAGTGGTTCGCGGCCAAGATGATATACTCAAGTTGCCATACCGCCTTGCAGCTTCCCTGCTGTCAATGGTGTCTGGATAGGTATCTCTTTTTGGACCTGTTGAGAGTGGTATAGTGTACCGGGACTGTGGAGGAACATTGGTGACAGATGAACCCCTTGCCGCTTCCTTCAAATTCTCCATGGCTGTGGCAATATCAGATGTAGGTGTGCCAAGTTTGGTATCATTTCTTGGTGTTGCAGGCCCCCATGCTGAACGACTTGGCCTACCCATAGTTGGTTCCGTGACAAGGCCATTCTTGTCGTAGTAGTTATCATAAGTATCATTCCGAATGGTGTTTCCACTTGGATTTTGCAAGTATTTGTTGCCAACATATCCATTTTTCCCATTTGACACAGTGGTTTGGCCCCAGGGGGAGGCAACTAAAGAGCCAACTGGCCTGTTGGGTTGGCTAGCTTCAGTCTGGACTTTGTTGAGGAATTCCTCAACTTCTCGAGGGCGATCACGAGCAGGACTCGAATGCCTCCGCCAGTCATCATCATCATCATATACATAATCTTTCACTGACTCTGCCTTTGTTGGGGGGCTATATCTTTTCCCATAGTTTTTCATTGGATCAGCCTTTGGTGGTGAGCCATGTGTGTATTCTGAGACCAAAGGACGTGTGCGGACATGCTCTATTGTTTCGACCAGATAGCTCTGCTTATTTTGGCCGGAAGTGCACACAATGACTGGCACTTTCCTTCCCTCAGCATCAATCAGGACAGGCCGGCACACTTGATCAGATTCCGAGGCGTAGCTTGCTTTGCTCAGTTCATTGGCATTGGCAACTGATGCAACTCCACCAGAGGTGCGGCTGCCGCCTCTATGCGGATAACCATACGAAGACATGATCACTAAAGCTGTGTCGTGAAAACAAGGATTTGTTTTCTCGAAGAACACAGTACACCAGGCGGACAACTTGCTCAATTTGTAAAATGTCTCGTACTTGATCCTTAAATAGGAAAATAATATTCTTTTTTTGGGTTTCATGACGTGACAGAAGATCCAAAACTATATTGCGCATGGTATTTTTTTCCTTCTCATGCACTTTGAGATTCCCACTAATTAAGTTCTTCCATTCACAAGCCAGTTTTGAAGAATCATGTTCTGCCTGCCTGCGTGCCTATCCATCCATGGATTGTGACCTCCGGTACCTTAGCTTGCGCTCATTCAGTCCACCATGAGAGAACAAATAAAAGTGAGAGAATCACTTTAACTATGTGAAAACCAACGGCAAGCTTTTCTCTTAATTATTGCAGGCGTAAGGTAAGAATCAGAAAAGAGAGAGTAACTAAAAAGCGGGAGCGAGCATAGTTCTACGTTAGAAATGTGTTTAGTGTGTAAATAAATACGTAAGAGATGATGTCGCAAACTTCTACGTTAGCAATGTGTTCAGTGCGGAAATAAATAAGTTTGTAAATAAAATTTTCCTTTAACTGGCTTTACAATCTTTTGTCGGCCTAGTTTGGCCTGGTATTGAGAATACTCAACTATTTTCAGAATATCTTACTAAAATTTATTATTTTTTATATATTTTTTATTACTCTTAACTATCATTTAATATTTTTTTATTATTATTCCCAAAATATTTGAGAATAACTCACTGCCGAAATGCAATTATGCTGCAAACGGACATGGATCATTTCTGGATCATTTCTACACTTATCTGAAGAATCATATTCTCCTTATATATGCTGCCAAACGTACACTTGCACGGGCTTCACCCACTATGACACCTGATTACCGAAAAATAAAATTTTACTCGCCGACATGATCTCATGATAAAATGCTTATTTTTTTCACACGAACAATTTTCGTGCCATCAATTAATTATTTGTCATGATTGTAAATCTTGCAAAAGACCATATTTCTTGTAGATATAACAGAAAGAAACACTACTGATCATGATAATAATATTCTTCCTGAAGTGTTCCTTTTTTTTTTTTTTCCTGCGAAATCTGTATTGGAAAATAAATGTATAGGCCATCTATGCTTGAGCAAAGTCTCTCTCCAAAGAAGGAAAATAAAAATAAGACTAATTTATTAATTGAAAAAAATAATAATAATAATTAAAAAAATAAAAAAGCCCTCCGAAGAGCGCCCCTAACCTCTATATAACGTCTATGCTTCTAGTTTAACGAAAGCAACAGACCACGAGGAATGCGCAATTGGTCATGCATGTCTGGGAAGTGTTGGTAACATCGGGGGCTAATGAGGTGAAGTTTAGCTTGTTAAGGCGAGAACTTGGCGCCGTGAAAAGCCATGCATGCACTCTAGTTTAGGTAGTTCCTCTGTGATGATTTTCTTTCATTAGTGTGATCTTTATCTTCAAGTAAGAAAAAATCGAAAATAATTAATCAGAAAAGAACAAGAGAAAAAGGGGTGAGCTAATGCATCAAAATTAGGAGGTTTAGTGCCGTTTGGATATAGAGATGAGATAGTAAATTGAGATAAGATGAGTTGAAATAAAAGTTGAATAAAATATTATTATTATTTTGAGATTTAAAAAAATTAAATTATTTATTGTATTTTGTGTATGTAAAAATTTAAAAAAATTATAATTAATTGATGAGATGAGATATATTTTTATATCCAAATCTAGCAATGCCAATAGTAATTGAAAGGGCCAATTGGCTGATGAACATAGTACGATGGGAGAGATAGAGATATAAGATATAGTATATAATATAATTCTTGGTTGGATTGATTTAGACAACTTGATTAGAAATTAGAGTATCTAGGAGATTGATTGCCCTTGTGATTGTTCTTGAACGTGGCAGAGAATTCTCATGCTGAGAAGAATTGCCTGTCACAACATCAATGTTACTGAGGAAGGTACGGCAAGATAGTCCTTGCACAGGATTGTCTGGTATGATTCCCTGGAACGCTTTCATTCTTTGGATTACAGCTTGGGGAACACTTCAAGACATACCATGATATATGAAAAACCAGAGCAAACCAATCAATGAATATTAAGCTATATGGCCTCTTCTAAAGCAGACAATGAGTTCCACTAGATGACACCTTTATTTTACATATGATCATATAAATATATATATATATATATATATATATAAATATAAATATACACACACACACACACACACATGCAGATATATAGATCGATAGATAGATATTTAGATTTGACCCAGAGTGTGCTTCCTTTTGAAAGAAAAAATGTTCTGTATAACAGTCTCCAATTAAGCAATTTTCTTTTCTGTACAGAAGCATCCCCGTTTATTGAATAACAAACAATAAATAACTTCTGTACATAAGCCTCTTTCCATGGAAAGAGAAAACGATAGGAGTTCAAGACAAGAACAAGTCTCTCTCAAAACTAATTTTAAGGCTCAAATGCTGGAACTTCATTTGAAGTAGCATATATTGCCTTGTATAATGTTCTATCAACAACACTCCTATAGGGATCCTCCTGCCGCTTTTTAATCAAGAATGCCATATTGCGTTCAACCTCAGATTTTATCTGCAAGTATAGTTGGTTTGCAACTTTTTTGTCCTTCAGGATATCATTCCTTCCCTTTGTTTCAATGGGCTTCCCAAAGAGATAGTAGAAGCGGCCAGGTATCTTGGGCAAAAGCCCTGGAATAAATAGTTCTTGGCTGCCAACCTCCCCACTTGTCTCATCCCTATAAATCCAAGCATATGCAGT
The DNA here is from genome assembly GCA_029856935.1 of Cyclocarya paliurus. Taxonomy (NCBI): domain Eukaryota; kingdom Viridiplantae; phylum Streptophyta; class Magnoliopsida; order Fagales; family Juglandaceae; genus Cyclocarya; species Cyclocarya paliurus. The sequence continues at coordinate 36,443,976 of CM056949.1, forward strand.
CAATAGAAGTTGAATCTGACTCTCTCTGATACAAAAGTGGCTAGAACTCTAGCTTTTGGAACTTTACATTAGAGCACTCAGAAAAACATTAAAGCATAGAAGAGTAATTACCTCACTCTTATCATGTTGCTATTAACATCTCTGATAAAATCCTTAACGACGGGGATTTTAATTAGGTCGTTGTAATCAAGGACCAACTGCCATGCAAAGTAACAACACAATTCAATTCCAAAGCAAGTGGGACATTAATGGGAAAATCACGCTGAAGAAAAGATAAATGAAATCCAGAGTACTCTCCAATATATAGTTTGTTAATGACTTGCTGATAGATTTATAAATTTGTGAATTAACATCTGATTACTTTTTCCTTACGAATTATACTATTCAATGTGGTCTCTTCCACCTAAAATGACAGGTTTATGATTTGGGTTTGAATATCTTCGCATGCTCGTCAATGACTATCCATCAATGTGATCTTGCTTCTTTACCACAGTTATTAGAACTTTTCTGCTCTGTAATAATTCTATGAACACAATCCCACTCCTAATATTGATCCAGAAACAAGTCCATTGACTATGCTCTAGAATTTGGACTCTTCGAACCTTCCCTATAACTGACATAATCAGCGAAAGGAGCATTTAATTAAGATTGTCTCTCCAAACGTTCAAAGAATTAAGAAAAGGGAAAGTAAGAGAGAGAAATGGATGATAAAAAAACTGAAGTAAAACGCAACCTTACCTCTGCTATATCATCTTCTCCCACAACTCCAAATGGTACAATTGTGGCCCCAAACCGTGCTGCCATTCTCACAAATTCTGGCTGATCAGGCCAAAATAACTTGTATTCTTCTCCCTGGAAATATAATATCACCATTAACTGTGGGAAAACAAAGTTTGGACAGATATAGAAAGTTAAAAGTAAAAACAAAGATTAAGTGCAACAAGCACCTCTAGTCACCTCTTAATCCTCTCTGAATAAAAGAAAACAATAAATAAACGATCAACATATTTCCTCTATTGAAATGTTCAAGCTCAAGTATGGTTTAAAAACTTGTTCACCATGATCATTCCCGAGACCATGAGCACACATTTCCTGCATTAATCCTTATATTTAGTTTATATAATTTTAAGCATAGTAGTGATGCTCAACCTACAGATATTTTTAATCATACCACCAGATTTTGTTTGATAGAAGTCAGTTCATACAATAGTTCCAACGTGCACATGAGGTGGTTACTACCAAATTATAATCAACACACAAGTTATGGCAACTGTCTTGCATATCAACATCCAGACTTAACAAGACCTGCATTATTAAAGACAATGTTGTTCACTGTTGTGGAAGGAAGCTTTACATTATTTTACCCGTGCGGGTTAGAAAGTAAATAATGACTGAACAGATTCAGTTCCATGAAAGTTCATCACTACAAAATGTAAGGTTTTTTGGGTACAGGCAAACAGAAAAAAGAAAGTTGAAATGAACGCAAGGAACTTGACACACCTTGTAATGTAAGGCCTCGCGTGCACCGCCAGGATAAAGAAGCACATGCGATTTTGTTGAAAGCAATTTGAAAAGATTGCTGGCTGTTACAGGTAGACCTCCAAACACTTTGATCCAGTCATTGAAAGAAAACTCAGGGGATGAACTCTCAAACTCCCTTGAAAACAAAGTTGGATGAGCCAAACCACGAACCATAATATTCTTCTCGATCAAAAATCGCTCAACAAGTGGAGCAAGTTCAAGTCCCATCAACATGTGATAACCAACTAATAACACGGGACCATCACTTGGAACACCAGCAAGACCTTTCACTAGCTTTCCATCCTCCAAAGTTGAGAACATTATGGAACCGGAAGCAAAGCGCAATAAACTGCCATTGTGCAATTGTAATGTCAAGCTTCAACCTCACATCGCACAGATGTCTGATTGCATGCAACTTAAAAAGCTGATTCAGGCAGGGAGTTAACCAAGAGCTAGACAAGAGTAGGAATAGGAGAGGTAGGATGCAGGCCAGTCAATTAGGGTCTTAAACCAAGATTACTATTGTTCAGATCTAATCAACATGGTTCATTAAAAAGGTTGGGTGAAAACATGGTTTCGCCAGCAAACAACCTGCTGAGATTTCTACTGCCTATGTGTGAAATCATATCATCGAATTGAGCATTGATAACACTTTCTATAAAACAAACGATGGGTGCGGGGCTAATGATACAGAAAATGCAGGGAACACAAACAAATACTAGATATTGCATGAGCAACTTTCTGTTTCAAACTGCAGTTTCTCTTTCAACATGATAAATCACTCAAGATCAGAACAAGAGATTTCAAAGCAACGTGAAATAGGTTGTTTAGACAGGAAAAAAAAGATCAAATTTGCTTTCTTTTTGTGAGTTAGAATTATCAAAACTAAATACACGAGCATATTGGAATCTAATTTCTGTGGTTTCCATATGAATGGAACTCCCACGCCCCCCCGCCCCCGCCCCAGCCCGGCACACAATAAAAGGACCCAAAGCCAAAGGACTTCACCTGCTGGTGTCACCCAACAGGCACGTTAATGCCAACATGAACCAAGACAAGTTTCTTTGGAATTATAGAACAAATGTGTCGTCACATAAATTGTAAAAAGTGCCCATAGAACTTATTTGTTATCACATTCGCCAGATATGATATCAAAGAATTAAATCAGCAAAATGATGACTTGTTTTGGACAGTTCTGCATAATCTGACAATTTGGAGGTCACTTGTCCATGATATATAAAGCCAAATAATTCATAATAACATCATAAAGGAGAAGAAATATTTTGGTCAAAGTGAGAAATTTAATGGGCCACAATGTTAATAAACATTTTATAGGCCACATCCTAAGTCCAGTAAAGGCAGACATCAAAACTCAAGAAATAGTTTCAGATTAATCCCTGAAAACCCAACTTGAAAGACATTGTATGGTGTCCAAAATTTGAAAACATTTCGTGCCATATCTTGGTGGGGGTGGAGTTGATATGTTAGTGGCAGAATTTTTACGAGTATAATGACGTGGAGAAATCTTAATGACATCAATTGTTTTCCATCTAGTTGTACCACAGTTTGATCTTAACAGTCACCAATTGTATCGCACAACAGTTTCACTTATAATGATGCAATGTTCTTGTAAAAGTCACCCTTGAACAGGATCAAAGTTCTAGTACCCTCAGCCCAATTACTAGTGTGCTGGAAGTGGGGTATGGTGGTCATAAAGTGGTGCTACATGTGCAAAAGGAATGGAGAATCGATAGATCACTTGCTTTTACATTGTAAGGTGGCGGGGGAATTATGGGCTGGTATCCTTGATACAGCCGGACTGAGTTGGGTAATGCCTAAGAGTGTGGTGGAATTACTAGCGTGCTGGAACAGGAGGCATATCAGTGCACAATTGGCAGCAACGTGGCATATGATACCTTTGTGCTTAATGTGGTGTCTATGGTCGGAAAAGAATGATAGGTGTTTTAACAACAAGGAGCGTGCAGTGGGGCAAATATGGAATTTTTTTATATCCTCTCTTTTACAGTGGTATCTGCCATTGTGTTGAAGGGTGGGAATGTCCATGAGTTTCTATCCTCTTTTCAGTTCACTAGAATGTAATTAGGTGTCTTACTTTGTATACTTCCTGTGTATTTGGGCATTGCCTAGTTTCATTCTATTCAATAAAGCTACTTATTTACTTATAAAAAAAAAGTACCCTCAGCCCAAGATTAATATTGAGATTTTTCAAAACATGCATTGCATTGAGCTTAATTCAGTTGCAAGCCCACTATTGGATTAAGGTGAGCTGGAAAAGAGAAAAAAATGAAGCATCACTGTATTACCCAAGCACTTGATCACAGGCATATTGGAGTTCTTTCCTACTAGGAGGTAGAAAATCGGATATATAATCATGTCTCCTTGAACGACGGTATTTGCAAGTACCCTTAATAACCGTCATCAAACCAATTCCATCTTCCTGCACCATGACAGCTAAGATTGAAGTCAGTTTGTTATCCCAAAATCAACTACCAAAAAAGTGCAAGTATTCTTGGGAGAAAGAAGAAGAAACTAAGTGAGTTACTATTCAAAAGGCACAAAATGAGGGCCCACAAGTGGAGTGGCTCGATGTAAGCAGAAAATTCCAAGACAAGTTAGTTCGTAAAGTTGTTTATCACGATAAAGCATATAATTACACACAATTAAAAGAGCAGATAAAGTGTTAAGTCTGTGCTTGACATCCAAAGTCGACCCACTTCTTTATTGCTTGAAGTTTGGTACTGATGATTTTCCAGCATAAGCGTAGGGCCATTAAGTTCATGCTAAGCATGGGAGAAATCAGTGTTCACCTAAGAGTGTGTGCATGGAGCTTACCCTGTAAATTTTAGAGGTTTACTCTGAATTTGGGTCCCTTGGAAAAAGTGAAGCAAGATCAAAACGAAAATAAAAAATTACATACGCATTGGGCACACGACAAATTGTAATTCTATCATCCCCAAATATTTCAAAAGTTTTATGTACGTAATCTGAAAATTAAAGAATCTTGAAATACAATGATTAATCAATAAATTAAAAGAAATTTAAAAAAAGAGATTAAGCCAAACCCAAGAAATTTTGAATCATGTGCAGCAATTCAGAGCAGAAATCAAATGGAAAAGGTGCAGTGCAGTTGCATTATTTCAACAGACAACCTGAATCTGGTCGTTTAGATCACACATGAATGCAACTGAAGTGAATAACTGACCAATAGAACTGAGATTATCTAAAAAGATCAAAAGTCATGCAAAATCTTGATGTCATCAGAAGCTTCACTGACTCCAGCAATAATCAGAACTAACAGAGATGAGAGGAGCAGCATCATGACATCATACTATGGATGTGCATGTTATCACCTACCAATAAAAGGGTATGGCCACTATCCTTGAAGTGACGAACAGCACAGTTTTGTAACAATTCCTTGAGTCGTTGAGCTTCATCTCCACTAGGAACCATGTTATCCTTGCCACTAAAATACAATTATATCAACAATTGTAACTATCTATTGAGATTTACCAAATCATAAGTAACTAATACCATGTCTCAAACATGTACAAACCTAGATGGTAAATTAGTAATTAGTCAAAATCTAGAGAGCAGAGGAACCTCGAAAGGATGAGCACTTCAGCTTTAACAGCATGTAGACGGGAATTAGTATATGCAGCAGCTGATTTAAGCAGCTTCAGCTTCCATAGAAGTGTGTTCTTTGGTATAATATCATCAAAGCCCTGCCAACAAAAATGCAGAAAAGTAAAACCCATATGACATCCATAGAATATAGATTAAATGATTAAATTCACCTATTCTCATCAGCTTAAATTTTGGGACAATTGTTGATTTAACTTAGTATCGGATTGTTGTCTTAAGTTTAGAACCTGACTCCATACTCAATCTCCATTATAACTAAATATTCCTAGTTGTTGGGCTCACTTATTAAAGAAGAACTTGGCCCACACGTGAGCGCGGGTGTTAGAATATAACTTAAAAGATTAAGTTCACCTCTTCTCAGCAACTCAAGTTTTTGGCATAATTGGAATTTAACAACACTGGAGGACAGTCCTGACACCAGACAAACATTAATTGGACTTCTTAATAAATTTTATTTAAAGCAAAAGAGAGGCAAAAGATATTAGGAATCAACTTACACTACACAAAATAAAACCCACTGTGACTCACTATGATTGGGCTTACTCTTGCTAAACTAAGGAATTGCTATTATTATTACATTTGTAAGCCCATTAATGATATCAAATAGATAGACTAGATAGTTTAAGGAAGCGACAGGTTATTGTGGTAAATCGGTGTTGTATATGCAAGCAGAACAAGACAACAGTGATCACTTGTTATGACATTGTTGTGCAGTCCGGCAAGCTGCTTTAGCCTTTATAATTATGGGTTGGATTGGGCCATGCCTAAACGGTCGGTGGATCTTTTCGAGTATAGGAAAGGTAGGTTTGGCAGTCAGCATAATGAAAACTTATGAAAGATGATCCCAATTTGCCTTATATGGTGAATTTGGAGGAAGTGGAATGATTGAAACTTCTCGGAATGTGAGAAGGCAGTGGAGGAGCTCAAGGATTTCTTTTTCAGATCCCTTTATCATTGGATGACAACATACATACGTTTTTCAAGCGAGATGTGTCTGAAGGATACACGTACCTTGATAACACTTTTGTGCTCATTAATAAATTCTATTATCAAACAAAAAAATGACATCGAATAGAATGGGTCTTCTTTGATTAGTTTTTGGGTTTGGATGTCAACAAAAATACAGCCCTTTGTTAACGGAGAAAGAAAAAAAAAAAAAAAAAACCTTCAGATTCTAGGCATGTCCACCTCCCTTTTTGGCCAATTACCCTTCATGCAAAAATAGTGCCCATCAGATTAATGATTAATGCCATAACCTAAGGAAATAGCTACTGACATAGAGAATAAACCATCATTTATGCATGGCAATGGTATAAACAAAGGCCTTCATCCCTTTTCATTCACCCATGCGCACAAATAAGAGAGGAAGTGAGAAAGAAAGAAAAAGAGAAAAGTAGAAGAAGAGAGAACAAAGGGTACGGATTTGCAAAAGGGAAGTGTTAGCCTAGTGATTTTCGATTCAAAGCTTATTGTAAGCATCACACACTCTCTTAGTTGGAAACTTTGAATTTTGGTTTTCAAATGATGAGTAACATGCTCCGGTGACTGTGTACTCAAGTGATGATTAACTAGCACTGGAAATACAACATTTTGTGGCCTTGAGTCAGCTAAAGACACTTCTCTGAATGGCAACTAAAGAGAGCACGACCAAACCAAAAACAACAAAAATGCATAACCAAAAATAATGGAAATTTAAGGCACAAGAAAAGAAAATAACCAATAACCCACAAGAAAAGCAAGATCAATGAAACCATTCCTTACAGAAAGATATGGTAGCAATGAAGTGAGGCTGAGAGACAGCTGTTCCAATTTTTTTCCAGGGGGAAGCCTACTTTCAATATTGACCATTGCCATTTTCACTGGATCACCTGAGGTCAACAAAATAGAAGAGGGTAATATCAGAAGCTTTTTCCCCTGATATCCAAAAAAAAGGGACCAAAAAAAGTTGCTGTTGATAAACATATGAAGAAGCTTTATGGGAAAACAATTAACAATGAAAAAATTATTGATGGAACAGATTCAAACCAAATGAAATTTGTTTACACAGACATGGCATCAACTGTAGAAGATGAGGTAGGTTAAACTACAATAAAAAGGCTAGTAGAAGATTGCACAGGAGTGCTAGTGGAAAAACGAAGGCCACAGATAAAAACTTTTCATAGAACGTAGACATAAGATTATAATCTCTCTTAAAATGGTTCCAAGTTCACTAGTTAAACATGCATTCGTCACTCATTAAATGCATTAGGTCAGCAAGGATCAAACTGCAGTCTGAATCGTTGACCTTAGTTGTTCTGATGGTTCGATCATTCATGATAGCAGCATAAATATTATCGTTATAACATGAATATCTTTGAGTTTTTTGTTCAAATAAATTTTAAGTCGACCAATAGACCACTTTCAAGACTTGGCTCAAGGTAGGTTCCTGAAATAAGTAAAGTAGACCGAGTTTTCATCAATGCTACATCAAGAAGACAACAAAATGATATCAAATCATGCATCTTTGTTCATGGTAGCAGCACTAGGGATCACATCATAGACCATAGTAACAGATGGCATAGTATGTGGTACTCCTAGGATCATAGGCATGGAAAATGTTAAATTATCAAGGATATATTCAATTATTCGACACTTCACAATTAGACTTGAAGGCAACAGATCAAGTACCCATGATTGAGCTAAGAAGATAGGGAACCACACTATGTAGTCCATCCGGCATAGCCTCCAAGATAGGAAACAGTGGTTGCAACTGAGACCTGCCAAATGATGTGGCTAAAATGAAATGCCAAAAGGTCAGGCTTTCTCCAGGGGTCAACATCAATCATCAATCAGAAACAAGATTATAGTACAAAACAAAAACTACATATAAGGAATCTAACCTGGATTGGCCAATATGACGACTAGGTCAATGGTAGGATTACGAGAAGCAACAGCAAGCGCTAAGCATCCTCCAAAGGAATCCCCCACCAAATAAATTGGCTTATTTGGAGATGAAGCATGCTCCTGCTTGACAGTTTCCTCAACATGTTTCACCAGTCCTTCATGCATGAAATTTCACCAAATTACGAATTATGGTATGCTTATAGATCAGAGGATAATATATAACCACTCTCACAAGTATGAGGAACAGACAATGCATTTGTGAGGGCGAACACATAAATCATCTTAAAAGGAGTTTGTAAAAGATCTATTAAATGCAATAATCTCAAATATCTATAGGAAAAAATAATTAAGTCAGACTTATAACCGAATCAACATAAAACAGGATGATATATATTTTTTTAATAAGTAAATTTCTATACTTTTATGATAGTCCTTCCCAAACTGAATCAAACAAGTAACATTTAAAGCATACAAGTGCTATGCAAACCCTAATGTTGGCCAGAAGATATCGTATGTTAGCTTACCATAACATACGAGTCTACACAATCTCTTAAACCCGGCTTCGATACCATTGCTTGGACATTCCCTACCTGCTAGGGCCAGGAATGCTACTTCACAATTTCCATAGCACCAGGTATAAGAGTTCTATAAACAATCTGGACTTCAAACGCTACTGATCACATTATTTAAACCTCACGATAACAACTAAATAAAACTCAACATATTCATTTCCCTTTTATTGGCATCGGGTGTCTGGAACAAAATCCCAACTAATCTCGGGGATGCAAAAGCCCTTGGCAAGGATTATTTGCACCCAAGGATTCGAACCTTAGACCAGGAAGGAGCATACCACTAAGACCAAGGCTCTTGCCACTAAAGCCAACCCCTAGGGGTTATAACTCAACATATTCAAACTTGGGAAGACCATAATATCATATTATAATCCTACACAAAAAAATCCCGACAACCTACTTTAGCTTCACTAAGTCATTGTCTCCTTGACTGACTTTGATTGGCCAAGAGGTATCCTTATACAACAAGGATTCCTAATTTTTCTTGGATTCTATTAACTGTTCCTATTAGAACACAGATTGGGACTTGTTACACCTTAATTTTAGGCACTAACCAACTTTCCTGATACTCCTTCAAAGCCCATAAAAATAGACCTGCAGGAGTAGTAATAATAATAATAATAATCACAAAAAAAAAGGAACAGCAAGAAAAAAAAATGATTACGAAATTCCCATTTTACCCTTTAATAAAGTCTCAGGTGTGACACTACCACGCCAACTTTCTCAAAATAGATGATAAGATTTTCCTTGGGTCGTCTTGAAAATTATATAAAAAGTTCCTAAAATGAAAGTTAGATTCTTGTAGATCATGCCACTCTAATATAAAGTAAAGGGTATTTGAGAATGTCGCTATATTTTACCTTCTACTGACCAAGTATTTCACCAAAATCCTTTTTGGATTATATATATTACTCATACATGTCAAGCTCCTTAGATACTAAGATGACTGGAAGTTAAGAACCATCTCATCTATAAGTTGTTCAAATTGTTAGTTATTATGTTTTCAACGTGTATTAAATACATGAATATAAGGATTACATGCCAAATAAAATCCAAACAATTTGAATTTAGCATGGAAAATAAGTGTGACCCAACAGTTGAATCGGGAAATTTGTACTATAAAATTATTAGTTTGTGGAACTTTTGTTGAAGCTATAGCAGGTGTAATTTCAATCTAACCAATAAAGAAAGTATATCTGCATATAATAGCTAAGATAGAATTGGGACCTTCAAATGGTGTTCGATCATGAACAGGAATATGCAGGCACCGAACTTCAAATGCCCTGCAATGAAGTAGAAGAAATTGTTTCTAGTAACTCTTCCAAGAATACAAACTAAACACATCTTTCAAGAAATCTAATAATATCCTAGCCACTCCTAAGACAGAATATCATACACTACCATTAGCAAAAGGAAAATTCTCCACAATGATCACTGAAATAATACATGTGCACAGGCAAAACACAAAAATATCCAAAAAGAAAATGAAAGAAATGCAATACATATGGACAACTTTCTTTTATTCTTATTCTGTTTTATCAAATATGCATACAATTTATGACCACCTTTTCTAAGCAGGCCATGTAGCCTCACCTTGCATCTAAGCTATACAGTTATATCCCTAAAAAGTCCCAACATTAAGTAAAGTTAGCAACAAAATCCATAAAATCCATTTGAAGTCGAAGCCATCATAACTTATTTTATTGGAGAACCTAACACTAAACATACAGAACCAATTAAAGCATCATAGTTCCCTAGCCATGATGTTCAACCTAAGATTGACAGTTTTCTTTTGTGTTCCTTTCTCGGCCTTCAAAATTTAATGTAGACATTCTTGGAATTTGAATTTGAAAACTCTCACCCACCACCTCATTTATCTTAGCGGTCATATCTTAACCGAAGATGAAAATGAAACCTATTAGAATTTTGGATGTAAATTTGAAACCTTTTGTAATTTCAAGTGCAAAATGAAAAGTGGATGGTAGGGGTGAGAAGTGCAACTACCCCCAAATTCTTTACATTTTTTTTTTAATCTGAAGCAAGAGGAACATAATCAGCACGAAATGGGAACAATGGTGAATTTAAGTGAGGCTACTTAGCATGGCATAGAGGTCGCATTGATGGTACAATCTTGATGGTCACATGAATCTCCTAGGTTGTAAACATTGTAAAGAAACGGAGTTATAGATAGAGTCGTAGTTAAATAAGACTCCTCGACAAGCTGCTCAGGATTGCCTTGGCCAACTTAGCAGAAAAAAACGCTATAAGCTACATAATGGGAGTAGGTTATTCAAATACAATAGAATCCTCATCGCAAAGAAGACCTATAAATTTCCCGGGTTTGCATGCAAAGGCATTTATTTCAAATTCCTGACTAATGAATCTATAAAATTTTCCATCACCATTTAATTTGATCAAATCTATAGAAACATTCATAATTATGATAGAAATAATGCGATAGGACCTACTTCCCAAGAGACTTATGGTGCAAAACAAGCCCCATTCCAGTACCATCCATCCCTGCATACATCAATACCAAAAGATTTTCAGCGGCCTGCAGCATGAAAAATCGAAGTTTGAAAAAAAAACTATCTCTGTAAGTTTTAACCAACCAAACTACACGTCAAACATCAAGAAATATTCATTTGTTCAAGAAAAATATTGCCTGAAACCAAGCCTTCTTTGTGTCTCTTTAGAACGAAGAACAAAACCAAATTAAAAGAAAAAAAAAATCTGTAGTTTTAATCAACCAAACTACACGTCAAACATCAAGAAATATTCATTTGTTCAAGAAAAATATTCCCTGAAACCAAGCCTTCTCTATGTGTCTCTTTAGAACGAAGAACAAAACCAAATTAAAAGGAAAAAAAAATCTGTAAGTTAATCAACCACGGGGAGACATCCATTACCGGGCAGAAACAGAAGAACTGGAGAATCCTTTAAAGGGCATCCGCAAGCAACAGGGCAAAACCACCGTGGTGGCCCACCATCAGACTTAACAATGTCCTTGGCCATATCAAAGTAATCCCTCACGGTGTAAGTCCCATACCCATCATCCCACAACGGTTCCAGAGTTTCCAAAACATTATCCGTTACCCTTTTCTTCTCCTCAACTTTAGACCTTAACCGTCCATTTCCTTGATAAACTGAAGCCGCAGTACTCTCGCTCCTCCCCCCACCTATAGAAGTTCCATTCACCGCAACTGAAGCTAAGGACAACACCGTCGAATCGGCACTACCTGAACTCCTAACTTGCCCTCGACTCCGATCCTTATTCTCCGAACTTGATGCAAAAAAAGACAATGCCCGGAAACCTAAAACCGATGCCATGGCCTCTAAAAGCAATGGCAGCCTCTTTCAGGATTCTCCAACTGGAAAATTTTCAATCTTCTCGATGACAAGCACTTGAGTACAGCTTAAATAAACTTCAAGTTCTCAGTTAAGGAGTTCCCGCGGGCACTCTTAATAAACACTGGCCTTGTCACGTAGATTCAAAGCTTCAAAACTTGAAGCGAACCCAGAAAGCAAAACTGGTAGGTCGGCCCGTATTACCAGAATTAATGATCTAACATTTAACGTGAAAAGACCGAATGTACAACGTTACATATGAGTAACATTTATTGGCAATAAATCATCTCAGGCAACTATTTACAAAGTAAGATAAACGTGAGTAAAGGGAAACACAACCACACACACAAAATCTAGTTCTAAAAGAGAGGGTCTTAGAATTTAGCTACATGGTGATTGGTGAATTTACCTCATGTGGGCCTGAGTGGTTCTGGGAAAGACAGAGAGATGGGTTCTGCGTCTGCCATCCATTGGCGTTTGCTTTCTCTGGCTGTGGAGTGGCCACACATGTGACACCGTTTATCAACATTCGCAGTTTTGAATCGAGACTTTGAGGTGGGGTTTGGGGTTCAAACAAAAGTTAGGCCTACGGATGTGGTGCAGTGCAGGAGTGCTCCCATCTGTCTCCGTCAGTTTGCGAAGTTAAAACAACTTTTCCAAAAAGTAGAAAAAGACTGAAGACTGCTGAAAGCCAACTATTTGACACACCGACCACCAAGGAAAGATAAAAAAGAACCTCCACCATTGAGATTTGAGAGTAAGAACTTCTGTGCTTTCGCTTGCGATTATGTGGGAAGTTCGAATTCTTTTTGACAAAACTGAGTTGAAAGCCACATGTGACACCGGTTCTCAACATTGCAGTTTTGAAGTGAGAGACTTTGAGGTGGGGTTTTAGGCCTACGACTGTGGTGCAGTGGGACTGCTGTAACGCTGTTGCCTGTTTTTATTAAGTTTGCGAAGTTGGCCAACTTTTCTCAAGTGGGCGTCCAAATCGAAAAATAGATCGAATGGTTCGGTCCGGATGTATGTGTATAAATATAAATAATATATTATTATTATATATATTATTAACAAAACAGACCGAATATATATATTTTGAAATATTATATATAATATTAGTTTATATAGTAGTTGTGTAATTAATTAAATTAATAAATTATCTCTTTAATATTTTAATTATTTATTAATTATTAATTAAACTAACCGTCATGTCCGACAAAAATAATGGATCAGATTTTCGGTCTAACCCACAAGGACCGGACTAATTTACACCCCTGTCCAGAAAAAGACGGAAAGACTTGTAAAAGCCAGCTCATCGTGATTTGATACACCGAGCACAGAGGAAAGGAAAGAAAATAAGAGACCGTAAACTCCACGATTCGGTACAACTGTAGCAGCAGTAGAAAAAACAGTAGTTGGTAAGAACCTCGAGGCTTTCGCTTGCAATTATGTGGGAAGTTAATACTTTCAACATAACTGAGTTGAAAGCCACGCATGTGACACCGGTTCTCAACATTCGCAGTTTTGAACCGAGAGATTTTGAGGTGGGGTTTCTCCTTCGTCTCTATCAATTTACAGTGCGGGACTGCTGCTGTCTGTCTCTATCAATTTTTAAAGTTGGACAACTTTCCCAAAAGGCAACAAAAAAGATTTTTTTTTCATTTTTTTATTCACTTTTTTTTTAATAGTTTTAAATATTTTTAAAAATTAAAAAAAAATATCAACACATTTAAAATTATTTTTATTATTATTAAATAAATAATAATAATAATTTTACCAAGCGGTCAAATAAAACTGTACATTTGGAGCAGCATAATAATTAAAGGCTACTGAAAGCTAACTCATCATGATTTTGACACACCGAACACAAAGGAAATAAAATAAAAGAAGAAACAATAAACAGTAATCAAATGTAAAATATGATAAATTTTAATAAAAAAAATTGTATTAAATTATCCAACGAGATAAGTGGAAAGTTTTGAATTACAGTAAATATATGTGTTTCTTTAAATTTAAAGAGTTATTATTCACTCTTTAAATATATTTTTTATTCACTTTTAATCTCTAAAGATCTTTTTTATTCATGTTTAATCTTTAACTATCTTGTAATAATAATGTAAGAATCAAATTAAATTATTAATTAACATATGATTAATGTGATTATAAAATATGAAAAAAATAAAAATATTATTATTAAAAAAATATTATTATATTATTATTTTGATGAATTCAATAGCTAATTCAATGTGAAGTTATGGATAAGAAAGTTTTAGATATATAAAAAATATGTACTTTTCATCAAAATTTTAAAATAAATTTGATAAGTCCAATACTAGTGGTTAAGATGTAATACCCTGCTCCTTCCTTTCTTCTGACGTAAGCAATTACGTCAGATGTGTCAACCTGCCCACTCCCCTCTCTAGTGTCTAAGAGCTTCGTTACGCGTGCCAGACCCCGATGGCATGTTTTTAAAAGATACTACATAATTTATAAACTAGTTTTGTGTTTTAAAGTAATGTGTATTTCACATGAAAGATTCCTATTACTATTTAAATAGAAAATATTTTAAATAATTCAATTATAATATCTTTGAAGAGTTCTAAAAATATTATAATTGTAGGGAATCATTTTATATAAATGATTCCAGTTATTTAAAATATTAGGTGATTTAAATAATGATAGAATCTCTATTTATTTAATAGTTTACTCTTTTAAATATTTTAAGTAAGACTTCATCATTTTTATAAATGATGAAGGAATATTAATTTAAATAATATTCTATCTTAATTCCTCTCAGTGCTTTTAAATAAGTTAGCTTTTACGCATTTTCAAATCAGTATTTAAGGGTCATCGTAGACCATTTTTATAGACCCCCAGATGTCGGGTTTTAAGATAAAACCCCAGCCCCTCTCTCTTTTCCCTCACTTTTCCCTCCCCTCTCTCTCTCCTCTCTCGGCTTGCAGCGTACGTGGCCCCTCTCTCTCTCGCCCGATCTCCTCCACAGCCCAGCCCGGCGCCGCCGTGCCTCACCGCCCACACCACCGGCCTCCCCTCCCTCCGGCGAGTCCCCATGCACCGGTATCACCCCTGCATGCTCTCTCCTCCTCCTCCCTCGGTGGTGCAAACTCGAACGGGTTTAGAAGCCACAGCATCGCCGTGCGCCGTTCTCCGGCGCCACCATTCCCTCAGCAGCCTCCCCTGCCACCGACAGGTCCCCTCCAGCGGCCTCAGCCCCTCCCATGCAGCCACCTTCCTCCACCATGCACGAGCACAGCAAACCCATGCAGGGGTTCACTGTGCGGCCTCCTAGCGCCGCCGTGCGCGGCCATCTCAGCCACCGGCCACCACCACGAGACTCCTCAGGTCTCCCGCTTCCTCCTCCCATGAACCCACGGCCAATAGGCCTCTCCTCCACCTCCCGGTGTCCCCCTCTCCACCGCACAGGTTTGGCCCGATCCGCCGCCGTCCGCCGCCACCCTAGCCGGCATCCTCAGACCACCACGAACCCAACCACACCACCCACGGCCCCGATCTGCCACCCACGGCTCCACACTCTCTCTCACTCTCCCACGGCATTTCTCCCCCTCACAGTGCACGGCCAGCCCTCTTCCACCACCACGGACCACCGTGCCAACCACCACCGAGCCTCCATGGCTCCACTAGCAACCTCCCTTAGCCTAGCCCAAACTTAAACCACCACTTTACGTGGTGGGTAATCACTGCACGTGATGGACAGTCACTGCGCGTGACTGACTGCCACTGTACACAGCAAGATCCGCCGTGATACGCTCATTGCCATCATCATCAAAGTCACCGTAGACCATTCCAAGACTACACCTATCTATCCAAACACTTAAACAGTCACTGTACGCGGTGTAGCCACCCCGTACGTTCCTCCGGCGTGTTCGCTATGACGGTAAACGAGTGACGCACGGGTTATCCCGTCGATGGTATAATTCTCTATTCCTCGCTATTTATGTTAGATGCTAGCTAGTTGACTAGGTTGTGGACTGTGCTACTAGTATTATAGGATTGCTGTGTAGTATGATGGTGATGTGATGGGCTGTGATGTGAAGTGCTGAGCGTAGTTGGGAAGTGTGTGGTGTAGTATTAGGGACTGTGCTGTTGGTGTTGTGGTCTGTGCTGTGTAGTGTTGTGGACTGTGCTGTGATGTGTGGTTGTAGTGACGTGGCGTGGTTCTGTGAGTGGAGTATACGCGGGATATACTCTATGTGGTGAGATGGTACACCGTATGGCGTATATGTCATAGTGGTGACGTGGCGGAGTGTTGTAAATGGAGTACACGTGGAGTGTACTCCATGTTGAGAAACGATGCACAATACGGCATGTGTGCCGTATTAGTGATATGGCGAAACTCCGTAAATGGAGTATACTCCATGTAGTGGAGCGATACACCGTATGGCTTGTATGCCATAGCGGTGATGTGGAGTAGTCTTGTGAAGGGAGTACACATGGAGTGTACTCTATGTGGTAGAGCGATACACTATATGGCGTGAGTGTCATAGTGGTGATATGGCGTAGTTCTGTTAATGGAGTATACGCGGGGTATACTCCATGTGATGAGACGTTGCACCGTACGGCGTGTGTGCCGTAGCGGTGATGTGGCGGAGCATTGTGAATAGAGTACATGTGGGATGTACTCCATGTGATAAGGCGATGCACCGTATGGCGTGTATGCCATAGCGGTAATGCGGTGTAGTGTTGTGAGTAGAGTATACGTGGAGTATACTCTATGTGGTAAGTGCTGCACCATGTGGCGTGTGTGCCGTAGTGGTGATGTGGCATAGTATTGGGAAGGAAATATGCGTGGAGTGTACTCCCTAATGTGCATCGATACACCGTATGGTGTGCCGCAAGAATGAGGATGGTTGCGTAGTTGTTAGGGGAAGAACTTGGTGTATGGTGTCGGGAACTGTGGAGCAGTGTCCCGAAATGGCTGCGAAGTATGGCTGTAGTCCAAGGCGACGGGTGTTGCCATGTGATTGGTTTATGACGGGGAATAAGTGCGAAGTGGCTAAGAAGTATCAGAGCAGTGCAGCGGAAGCATGATTGGGCAACGTCGTGAAGTGACGTGGTCCATCATGGAGTTGCGCTGTGATGACTTAAGATGTATGTAAGGTGATGTGACAAGATCACGGTATAGCTTGGGAACAGTCTCGAGCTATATGGCGTGACGTAAAGTACAGTTATAAATAGAGTCTCATCGTGTCAACAGTTGGGATAAACTGTCATGAGGGCCGGGTAGCACGAAGAGTCGTGCTAGCCGGGTATGAGAAGGTTGGTAACAGAGTATGGCGTTCGCCATACGAGTTCATGACCAATGTATTAAATGATGGTCTTAAGAGATAAAAGGGTAAAGTACGTGTGTTGTCTGGTTAGACACATATGCCGGACGGATTCACCATATATAATGGGTAATC
This sequence comes from Cyclocarya paliurus, assembly GCA_029856935.1. Lineage (NCBI taxonomy): Eukaryota > Viridiplantae > Streptophyta > Magnoliopsida > Fagales > Juglandaceae > Cyclocarya > Cyclocarya paliurus. Next base: position 36,461,404 of record CM056949.1, read on the forward strand.
TGTTCTATGTATGATGACACGGTAATTAAGCCTCAGAGTGGCTCGGAGCCGTGTGACGTGAATGGATGGTCATGAGAATGAGAGTGAGCTAAGATACATGAGGGTAATGATGAAGGTACTGTCTAAGAATGGGATGCGTGGCTTAGTAAGTCTAAGTCATACGTCGAAATGTGGTTAACAAGAAGAACAGGATAAAGGTCCTAGTGTCTTAATCCTGAGATGAACATGAGTTCATCCTAGTGAGTAAGCACTCGAAGTAGAACGTCAAGATTGAAGGAAGTAGAGACCGTAATAGGTCTCTAAGGGTTGTATTATAGTAAAAAACGTGAAAGAGCACGAGATAGAAGGAGAGTGTTCTCTAAGTAAAGCATAGCTCTATTTATAGTCAGTTGCTTATGCACTAGATAGAAAATAACGTTAAGGTTATGTATGCATGTAGGTTGCCATCTGACACGCGCATGAATGGACTGTACGGTATGAATGGACTGTATAGTATGAAAGTAGCATGGAGTCCAGGTAAGTGTTACGTTCATACTCTTCTAGAGTTTTCTAAAGATATAAAGAAGAAAAAGAAATGTTTTTCCCTACGAAAATGAAGAAAAGAAATGGTCTCCCTTTCAAGGGCAGACGTTTTACGAAAAGGAGAACGAAAAATAACGTATTTAAAGTATAAGTATGTACGGTCTCCTTTGGCAGCCCCTGCTCACGCACCCAAAAGTATTAACTGTATGCATGTGAATGGATGACTATACGTAGTACCTATTGTATGTATTTTTAAAGGAAAAGACGATGCACGAAAAGATGTTTTTCGGGCTCTCGCCCCAAACGGACGTTTTTCCACGAAAAGATGTTTTTCCATGAAAGCACGAACGAAATGAAAAGAAAGGAAAGGCATGCTCATGCACATGAAATGAATGAAAGCTGCGGCTCTCTAGAGCTGCCATGAATGAATGAACGTAAGAAAAAATGAAAGAAAGGCATGAGCACGCATAAATGTATGAAAATACGTAACGGCCACATGAAATGAATGAACGGGGTACCCAAAATGAATGAATGGGCAGATTGCAATACTGAGCGGTAGTATCTGGTAGTGCACCCAGTGCTGCATCCCTGACGGAAAGGGATTCCAACCCGTGGCCACGGGCGAATCCATCGGCCCAAAAGGCCGCTAACCCCAGCACACAGGGCGTAACAGTGTGCACTGGCCTATGAAAGTGATAAAAAAAGAATGTATGAATGCTTGACACTCTTCAAGAAATGAAAACAGTAACGGGGGAAGGTTTTACTAAAAGAAAAACACGTTTTAAATATGAAAACCCCCATCTACTAACGTTTACGAAAAGAAAAAGTAATGTATGAATGCATGGCATTCTTTAAGAAATGGAGGTACTGACGGGGGAAACGTTTTGAGAAAAGAAGATCAGTTTTAAAGAAGAAAAAACCCCGTCAGTGATGTTTCCAAATGAAAGCATGTATGCATGTACGTATAGTATGTATGGAATGATGAATGCATGATTGAAAACCTATATTTTTATATTTTAACGGTATGAAGTAATGCTTACTAAGTATTCGACTGATTTTAGTTTTTATGTGTGCCCCTCCCCCCACAGGAACTGAATGAGCAGTACGCTCAGGAGGGACACGGCTAAAAAGAGAAGGGCACGGAAGTCTAGGCATGATGGTTTTGAATATAAGAAATGTCTTTTTATTTTAAAGATCTTATTTCCCACTCCAAAACTCTTTTATTATAGAAGCACTTTTTATTTTATAAAGTAGAGTCTTACACCCTGTGAAGGACTGTTTAAGATGTTTTAAATCGGACGGTAATTCCCGTCGTATTTTCTAAAATATTTTGTAAAAATACCCACCACGAGGACGGGCGTTACATAAGAACCTTTAAGCTTTCGCTTGCAATTATGTGGGAAGCTCGTACTTTTCACGCAATTGAGTTCAAAGCTCACTCTTAATGCATTCAAGAATAGAACCAATATCAATGTTTTGAATACCATACCGGATGCTGTACCAGTCAAGGCATTGAAATAAAATATTTTAATACTGATACCGTTTCGGAATAGTCGATATATGAATAAATTATATATATAAATATATATATATATATAAAAATTATATTTCAAAATAATAGTCTATATATGAATAAATTATATATAAATATATAGATACATAAATTATAAATAGTCTAGTCTGAAATTGAGGGTCAAAAAATAAGCTTATAGTTTGAAAAATAAAAAATAAAAACTGAAATATCGGCCGGTATGAAACATATAGTATACCTGTATCGGACCGGTGGCCGGTAAGGAAAATACTGGCCGTACCGGCCGATACGGTATGAAATTAAAAACACTGACCAATACATCAAGTGAAAACGACTAACTTGCTATGTTGCATTATCGTAATAAATTACAAACCAAATTATAATTTAAGTAAAATCAGGTAAATATCCTAAAGTCCAGAATCTATATCTTTTCTTTTTATTTTGATTTTAGAATCTATATCTATTTGTTCTCCAATTTCATCTAATTCTTTGCAGCCTATTCTCATCTATTCGTCAAGTGTATTTTCTAATTTTTCTTTGGGGGGATAAGTTTGGACATTATACAGTTTTAATGTATAAGTGACGTATATTTATTATGAGAAAGATGAAGTTTATTATTAAAAAAAATAATTCTTTATGTGTATATCAAATTTTTCCATTTTTCTCAAAAAAAATATGCTAGACTTACAAGAATGCAAATATCCTTTCTTTTATATATAAATAAATATAAATATAATATTATTGGTTTCACCCTTGTATCATAGGTTTCAAAAACTATGAAAAGTTCGAAATGATGGCCAGTAAAAAAGTAATGGATTTGGCCCTTGGGATCTCCATGGTCTTGTCATTCATTCTTGATTCTTGAATTATATTATGCTAAAGTTATCAGCGCAAATCAAATCTAATCACCCTTTATATTTGTTTGGATAATTAAAATATTTTATCCCATCATTATAATTTTAAATTTTTAAATAAAATATAATAAATAATTTAATTTTTTTAAATTCTAAAATAATAATAATATTTTATTTAATTTTTATCTTAACTCATCTCATTTCAATCCACTATCCAAACGGCATATATTAATCATTTCATAATTGATATGTTATATTGTCAACTATCGTAAGATACTCCTTTTAGATACCAATATACTCACTTTTAGAAACACCAACACAAAAATATTAATACTTTATTATCTATGTCAAGTGAAAAAATGATAATCCTGATTGGAAGCATGCCCCCACACGGAGAGAACGTCACTCAATTTCAAGACCATTGGAAAGCAAATGTTTTTGGCCTTTTTTGTCTCTAATAAGTGCTTTCTATTTTATCAACCGTGGATTAAAGGCAAAGGAGAAAGTTCAAAACCAAGAAAGATTATGAGGTCCTCCTAAAGTGGTACTTCTATTCTATCTATACATGACGTGATATTCTCGCTTTATTACAACATGTCAATGTAAAATAGAATAAAAATAACAAATATCTATAATTAAAAAATATCTAATAATTACTCGAAAAGCAAAACCGCAACAGCCGGCCAAGAAATCTACCAGACGGAGAGAGAAGATAGAAAGTGACATGAACAGAATGCTTTTATTTTTGTGTCTGTTTTTCTCCACCCCAATATAAAATTAAGAAATGTTACCCCAACAATAATTGGGGGACAACGTGAAACGTGAGTGGCGAGTGCACGTATTTCAGTGAGATTTGGGGCCGTTTCTTTTCGTGGGATTCGTTTGAATAAGAGGTAATTTCTTTTAATTAACTAATAATTTTATTATTATTTATCACTCATCTCAATTCATCTCATCTCACTATTCTGAAATTGTTCTACGCCGTATTTTTAAAAACTCTCAACAAAATTGGACACATCCCAACTGGTTGGATTTCTTCGGGGCCACCAAGTCGTCCCACCACCGGAAAATTTAATGAGGAAATAAATAAGCAGTTTGGCATCTTCATTGAAGCCGTATATGCCATCCATCCATCATTTTCTTAACTTCAACAGGAAAGAAAACAGATATTTCAGCTCAGTTGCCATTCAACCATAAAATCACTGATGTGGCTATATTATTATTGTTCAGTGATATACGATTTGCTTCAGATTCTACAACTTCTCACGCCCTTCTAATTGATTTTGCTGGGAAAAATCAACTCGGTTTAAACCTCCCTTTTTTTTCCCACCACGTAAACTGAATAATTAATGAGTTCTAGAACGATAAAATTACCTCTATATTGCCTGTATTCACCTTGAAAGCAAAGTGCAAGCACAAACCATAGCCTCCCTACCCGTCTCGATGACGACGACGACGATAACCAGTTATATGAAGTTATGAAATGTCATTTTTGGAAAAACAAATTACAAAAAAGAGCAACACCACGCGGAAAAATATCTACAATTATAGGTCGAATGAAGTAAAATGAGATATGGGAAATGTAACTTTTATTTCCAAAAAGAAACAAATTCAAGAAATAGCTTTCACAACAGAGTTTCTATGACTAGGTATGTAACCGCAATATCAATCTACAAAGACATCATAATATCCGTAAATTTGGCTCCTCTGGAAAGTTCCTACAATACTTCTCTCTATTCTGCTCCAGACTCAAAAACCCCTCAATTCCTGCATGCAAGACTCATCTCCATAACAACTTTGGAATGACCAATTAACGCTTGCATGCTGGGTAGGTAACTGCTAACCGGAAACTTCTTGGCACGGTTGGAGAATGTAGCCATTTCCAGCAATCAATTGATTTTTCAAATTTACAAACCTGACAAGTACCTCCATCACTATTAAGCATGGTGTGAAGAATTCATATTCCCCAGCATTCAACACAAGCACGAGATAGCCTGAAAGTATTAGTAATCACACTTAAATTGCCAGATATGATTAGATAAGAGTTACTTTTTTCTTTTTGTTTTTCCAGAAATGTTTGGTTCACAAAGAGATCTCACAAAAAGAAAGGTTGCAAACAAATGTGGTTTGTTATGGTATATCAGACAGTAGAGTTCTTTTTATTGTAAGGTAGATCTAATGTATCACATTTAACCACATCAATTGGTGAGATTTACTTTTGTGAGATCTTTTTTTTTTTTTTTTTGATAAGTAATTACTTTTGTGAGATCTTAAACCTAGCATTTGCCCCTTTTTTTAGAGAGAGAGAGAGAGAGAACAAAAATGCAACTTAAAAATGAAGTCAAAACGCACCTTCAGGATGCCATACAAATCACCCACCCTGGACGAGTCTATAATTGAGAACAAGGTCCTCAGATTTCTTCCATACATAAGCCCGCACAGTGGCTAAGCTCACGTCTGGGGACAATACCTGTAAAAAAAGCAAAATAATTTTTCCAAATCAGAACAATGTTGAAAGTAATTCCATTCACCAAATCAGAACAATCAATCAAATCAAACTCTTTATAATGCATTAAGCTCTTTCTTTAGCTTAGAGCCAATATATATTGGCTCTCAAAGGAACTCCTAGGGGTTGGCTCAAGTGGTAAAGGCCAGGCTTGGGGGTATGCTCCCCCATGTCTAAGTTTCAAATCCCCTTGGTGCAAACAATCTCTAAGGGCCATTGGACTGGGGGTTCTCCTTGAATTACCCGAGGTGCACTTACGGGAAACTTCTTGCCGAGGGCTAGTGCGTCCCCGGGATTAGTCAGGATGTTGTTCCTGGACACCCGGTGCCAATAAAAAAAAAATCTTGGCTCTCAAAGGAGTATGAAACTGTGTGGATGTCATGTAGCTTGAGTATTGAGTTCCAAATTCTTAGACTTGATAATATAAAAATAAAAGCTAATAATACTATAAAAAAAATTGAGAGCACGCATTGGAGACTGACATGTTGACAAGTATCAAATTGATACGTTTAGTATAGTTGGAAAATTGACATTCAAGAAGTGAATGCAATCACATTACTTGCAATGAAATTCCAACTTCAAAGAGAACATCTTAGTTAGGGGTACAATATTTCCAAAAAAAAAGTATATCCAGTTCTTTCTTTCTTTGCTTTGTCTATATTACTCTTTCAAGTATTCAAAATTTATTCAACATTCCATCCAAGTAAAATCCTAGTTAATAAGCCAGAATCTCATTGAAAAGCTTATCTCCTACTGAACTATACATCCAAAGTGTAAATCGACTAACCTGATTGTTGCACAATATCTCTATAGAGGGTTTGAGCTTTTGCCAAGGCTTCACTCCAGACCGATAAGATCCATCCCCAATCACTGAATGAGTTAACTGCCCTCCAACAAGTCCAGGAGTAAATGTTCCCTCGGGATTTACACTTTCCAAGGGTTTATCAAGAACCATCTTTTCTACAACATAATTAATTACCTGCATTAACAAAGCAGAACTCCCCATTAATCATGATTTTTCCAAACCATGCAGGAGGTGCACATCAATATAACACAAAAAATTACAAGAAAAAAGAAGGTTGTACTCTATAATGAATATAAGTTATTTGCATTCTGACAATACATGTCAATTTTAGCACATTCATATGTAGAACCATACCCACCCAAGGTACAAGAAATTTTAACTTTCTGAGAGGTTTGCCATAAAAACATCCTATTACAGAATTCTTATATTTTTTATTTGATCTAATATCACTTAATTCTACTACTCTTTGTTGATAAGGGAGTATTATAATGTATAATAAGATGTTAACAAATAAATAATACAGTGAAAACTGAAAACCATTTATCTTGTTTTACTCTTACCTTTTGTTTCTACAAACACATTCAAAACGGGAATAAGGGGCCAAAGCAAAACAAGAAACCATCTTAAATTGAGAAGTCCAGACCTATTAACCTTAGAAAATACATCAGCTAATTTTCTGGTTTCAGTGAATGAAATGTCATAAGTACTAACTTATAATTCTTCTCTAGCTCAAGTTTTGGAAAATCTCATCTTGCACCCGAAATTACCACCATTTTTTCAAATTGAAAGAAATTGATAGTTTGAGATATCAAAATGTTGGTTTGGGTGCAATTTGAAAAGGTGGTAGAAATTTGGGGATAAAAAATGAATTTTTTCCTAAGATTTTGTTTGAAAACCTGAGAGACAACCTATTGCTACTACTAAGCCTCAACTGCCAAAAGATATGGAAGGAAAATAACAAACAGCAAGCCTCCAATGAAAGCTGAAATTACAGTGAGTGAGTAGGATTTCTTTTCAATGTACAATGTAGTAAGTCTTCTTTAAGCTACCGATTTGAGGAACTACTTTTTTTTTATCGGTAATTAAGAAGTTTTATTCATAGAAATAGGCACAGCCCAAGTACCCAGGGAGTATACATGAGAAGCCCCAAGGTATAGTTTACAATCGAAAGGAGAAAGTCATGGACATTTAGTCCATTACAAACAATGGTCCCTGCCCATAAGATCAATGATTTAAAAAAGAAAACTTTAAGCTCATCCATTGTTCTCTCACGATCTTCAAAGCTCCTAGCATTTCGCTACTGCCAGATGCACCAACACATACATATAGGAACCATTCTCCAGATGGCTGCCACTTGTGAGTTACCATGAAGGCCTCTCCAGCTTGCAAGGAAATCCACCAACGTGTAACTACTAATGTGTAATGTATAATGTGTTTTTAAGTGCACTAAAGGAGACATCGTTACATCCAATATCACACCAAAATATTCCAAAAATTTGTTAGTCAATTAATAGTAGAAGAACTCTTCAAGACAATTAGAAAATAAGTAGATTACTTAGATAACCATTACGACAAAGAGTATTTCTATGGAAGATTAATAATAAAGTGCTACTATATTTGTCTCTTAGAAAGAAAATAACAAGGCAACAGTTATAATTCACAGATGCAAGTGAATTCCCTATTTCTTGCATATAGGCCTTTATAGTGTGTAGTCTAAAGAAGGAAATATGAATGACTCTAAGTCATATATGGATCTTCAAATGCTTGGACTGAAGTTGAGATGTGGCCAATAGTTCAAGCACTTAATCCAAAATCCAAATAGATCATTCTCTTCACACAAACAGTGATTTATAACACAAATAAAGTTAAAACCCCTCTATGTCCACTTCAAATTAGGTGTTTTTAACGTATACTTCCTGTGTACTTCAGCATCTCCATATATTGTTAATAAAATTATTTACCGACAGAAAAAAATGTTTGTATGTTCGCTGAAAAGAAAACCCAAAAACTTACTTTTTGAATCCTCAATATACGAGGTGCACTAAGTTTTCCTTGTGTCAGAATCTGAACAGCCGAACCTTCACATGGATGTAAATAAAAGCTGCACCTGCAGAATTAGTAAAAATCTTGCTAGGTGAAAAAATAAATAGCTTCAGTTGGCCAATGATTCTCTACATATAAGTAATCATTGCACTCTTTAAGCACAATGAGATTCTACAGGCAAAAATCAAATACAGGCCATTTTTATCTGTTCTTTAAATCCAGAAAAACCAAAGAATAAGAACAAATTAGAGACACAAGTAGAGAAGCAGCAGAATCTTCAAAGACAGTGAGTCAACGAATCTTTTATCAATTTCTCAAGAATATGCACGTATCATAATTTTATAATAGTTTTATTAGGTTCTTCCTATATATGACCCATGTACTTGGGCCATGGCTATTGACATCATCAATGAAATTTATGATTATCTAAAGAGAAATATTTTATTAGGTTGTAGCCGAACAGCATGCTAGAGCCAGTGCTTCGTGAATAAAACATAGAAATGAGCAAACAAATACTCTAGAAAGTTGAAACATGTCCTTAACATGTAGTGACAAATTTCCAGATAATAAAAATCAGCAGAAAGAAGAAAGAAGAAGGCAACATCCAAACACTCAACATCAATGATAAAAGAAAAAAAAAGTTCCATATTTGCAAAATTTCTTGCAAGTAATGTATAAAAGTTCAACGAACCAAAAGAAAATGCATGGGAAGTTAGAAGTTTACTTAGTATTTTCTCTGGGAGGTAGGCGGTTATTTAACACACATTCCAGACACCAGAAAGGAAAATCTTTCTCATCTTCAGTTCCATTTAAATCAGTAATTTTCTTTCTCCATGGACCTCCATGCGAACCCTCAGTAATGAGTGAAGGAGGGGAAACAGTTGAAAATTCAAATGGAGGATACACCATCGTGTCATTCTCAGCATTACAATCAACTTCAATTCTTGAATGAGTAATACTTCTGTGGCTAACATCCTTCCCAGATAACACATCCCCATTAGCAGAAGGCTGGGATCCAACTCTTTGCTTTCTCTTGGCCAACCAGTGAGCCAAAAGTCCTTTAAGGGTTTCTCGAGCTAGATTAACCTGTGAAAAGAAACGCAACATAAGCTTCAGGAGAACATCCAGAAAACACTAGCTATCAACTTTTTGTATCAAAAGATAATTGTACTCGTAACCGAAAGAAGAGGTTGTTGTAAAACTGCATTCTTAATTGGGAAGTACTCTAGCCACAAATGGATTACACAAAAGTAATCCCACAAGCTCATGTGGTTTGATGTGGCTCATCAGTTTGTAAAGTTACCTTTATTGTAAAGTAGATCTAATGAACCACATGAAACCACGTTAGTTTGTGGGATTATTTTGTGTAATCTCTTTGTGACTGTAGCAATACTCTTCTCAATTTCTTATTATTGCATAATATTGGTGAATAATCAGAATTATAGCACAAGTAGAAGAACTAGAATGGTTTGAGAAACCAGAGAATCATAATACTTGGCAAATTATACACGGCATCACGATGTTGTGAACAAACAGAAGACCTCTATAAAGTTTTCAGGCCACGTTCTGATCTTCCTGGTTTATACATTCCTTTCAAGAAAAGCAATATAGTTTTTTCCTTTTTTTATAAGTAAGAAAAGCAATATAGTTACAAAGATATAAGCTCAAAAATTGCATTTTCTCACAAGAAACAAAGTGATAAAAAACTCAATAGAAGCAATACCAACAAAAATTGAGACAAAAGAGGGTGTTACCCCAGTACACCTGAAATATACAAGAGATCCACATAAGGTCCTAACTAGCAACCCAAAAACAAATAAGTAGATAGACATTTTTCATTGAGAAAAAAAAAAAAAAACACTATAATCACTATTTTACTGCAAAAGCAGGCATCTCCTCAAAGAAAAAACAGGGAAAAAAAATAGAGCGGCAAAAGAGGACAAATCAATGCAAAAAAAAAAAAATTCAAACTGGAAAAAAGCAATAGTGGAAAGACCTTGTGATTCTAAAAGAAGATACCTTATCATCCTCGGGTTTACCAACAATGCTAAGGTCAGCAGAGTACATCTCAGCTGAGAAGCATTGTGGGGTGTCCAAATGGATAGATAAACTTCCAAGCCTGGTATCCACAGTGAACCACGTAGGAATGCTTACCTAAAGTAGTACGGAGTTTATAAGGTAAGTCACCAGATATTTCAGAGTGAAACTACAATATATATCCAAGACAGGCTATGTTAGAATTTTTTTTTTTTTTGGCAATCAAGAGGCTGTATAAACAAGGTAATAGGCATAGCCAGAGAGAAATTATACCATCTCAAAGAGCTCTTCCCTTTTCTTCTCAAATGACACCTGGAACATTAACAAGAAAAGTTTGAATGATTATGGTGTTTTCCTAAAGTGAGATTTATGGATTATTTGTATAGAAAAAACATTGCAACTAATAATCTGTACAATACCTTTCCATAATCCTCAACCACAATGCCCCTGGTGACCTCCCACAGCTTCACCGAACCAGAAGTATCCTGTTAATGCGAGACATTATTTTACAAGGTATCATTACAGAGGATAACATAAATATCGTCAAAAATGAAGATTAAAGGCAAAAAATGACTTTTATCATGGTAAATATGAGGGTGGCATCATGATTACCTTGGTCAACACATTCCTTCTATTATTCAAAATTTCATGCTGCACTATTCCAGGAGTTCCAGGAATGCTTAGTGTTGGTTCTTTGTAAACAGGAACCTACACAAAAATGCCAAAGCATTAGAATCTCAATGAGACAGAACAATAAGATCAGTTCCTAAGATGCAAATATCCAAAAGAAACAAATTTAAGAATTAAAAAGCTGAAATAGAACTCAAGAATACTGATCTACAAGGATTCAACAATAACGTCAACAAAAAGAAGCACTACTCACAGGGGTAGATCCCTCGGCGGAAACCCTTGCCCGTGAAAAGGATAGGTTTCCAGCTAAGAAAGAACCGCCTCTTTCAAAGACCTTCTGAGGATTGCGTCCCTCAGCAGGCCATCTATTGATGGAAGAATCTGTTGTTGCAACCCAGATACTATCGTCATGTAAAGCCAATTGCAGAATGGGGTGCTCCCCTGTGCAGAGCAAAAGACTCTCTCTTGTTGCCAAGTCTGTCAAGTATAACTGAGGGTATAAACAGAATTGGGCATCAAAAAGATGAGCATCATATATAAATACAAAAGACATTCAAGAATAGAAAGAAAATGCAGGATAATTATAATTAGTTAATTTACACAAGAAAACTATACTCACAGAAAGGTCTCTCCCACCGCTATAAACATGACTAAATGTTGGAGTACTGGCAAGTGCCCAAACAGAATCTGTATGCACAGCATAGGAATGCACACATCGCTGCTGACCAAGATCCCAAAGTCTATAAAGAGTGGTGGTATAGTTAATTGACTACAACCAAAGCACAGGTGCTGATACTCATACACATACATGTTTGTATGCTTGCATACAATACATGACTATTTTACAGTAGAAGATAGGTGCTAGAAATCTACCTGATCATAGAGTCAGAAGATCCCGATAAACACAGTCTGCAACAGTTAAGTTTACCAAAACAATCACTAATTTGCAAGAAGAAAATAGTAAGAAATACAGTTTGCATACATGCTGTATAGATGAAACATCCAATCAGGATGAATTAACATAGAAAAATTAGTCTAAGCATCATTGAATACTCTTGTTTGTGAGTTCTATGAAAGAGAATTTGCATGGAAGTATTGTTGCAGGTTGGCTAATTGAAAAGTGTGTATATCGGTTTACGCTGAAAACTTGGCAACTGATATGAGCCCCAGCTAAAATATTTTAGCCTAAACCTGCACAAGCATAGTATCTAAAACAACGGATGGGATGGGAGATGATTTTATATCCAAAACCAGGGAAAAAGAATTGCAATGAAAAAGGAAATAGCTACTGAACCAAATCTACGGAAATTTACTTTTTATGAAACTGAAGACACAACTGGTAACCATTGAGGTTGTCTATGTGACCCTACATGCTACAAGGGCCATTTAGGGGTTGCTTAGGAAATGGGACGAGATGAGAAATCCATGAATAGTAGTGAAATGGTTTGAGTTAAGATGTTTTATTGGGTTTTGGGAAAGGAGAGAGAAAAAGTTGAATAAAAATATTATAAAGTTAAAATATTGTTAGCATATAATTTTTTAATATTTTTTGTTTTGTTTTGAGATTTGAAAAAGTTGAATTATTTTTTGTGTTTTATTTGGAAGTTTGGAAAAATTGTAATGTTTAGGTAATGATTACATAAAAAGTTGAAGATTTGAAATTGAAAAGTGTTTGTGTTTGAGTAATATTTGAGAAGGAAATAAAATGAGATGAAACAATCTCTATTTCCAAACAGCCCCTTAGTAGATGTGAAGTTTCCCTTAAACAGAAAACTCTTCTCTAGCTCATGCCGAAATTCATATCAATAGATATACAAGCTGAGAGGTCATCTTTTCAAATACTCCACTCAGATGTTATCACATATATCAAGAATTAATGAAAATCTCTCAAAACAAATTAAGGATCAGAAAAAGTTTCAAGTCAAATAGCTGTAATCAAAGAAAAAACGTAAATTCCTTTCAGTCTCAGTAAAAAAATAACATCTATGAAGCCATCAAGTGTTACATATTGAATGGTAACATACTTATCAAAAAAAAAAAAAAAACATATTGAATAGTAACATTTGAAATCAATATGAAACTTTTCTCAAAACCAATTTTGATAAGTGAACTCTTACCAAAACAATTTTACAATATAATTCACAATAAAATTGCCAATCCATCAAACATACCTTCCAGTAGAATCCATAAGCAAAACCCTAATGTTATCCGTATGACCTCGTAATTTCATAGTCTTTGAACCAGTTCTTGGGTCCCAAACACGAACAACCTAGAGAAAATAAGAAAGTTCGAAAAACCACATTTAAATAATGATAAAAGTTATGAGAGAGTCAATTCGACATGTGCACATAGATTTTTTATTTTTATGTTTTTGGTAAGTAAAAGTAATAACCAATAGGCGTGGCCCAAGTACACTGGATATATACAAGAGAAAACACCTAGCTAGGAAGAAGTGCACATAGATAATGCAGAAATGTAATAAAATCAGAAGTCCAATATAACAGTTACAATAAATATCAGAATATACCTTCTCAGTTCCACCGGATACAAGAAGTGTGCCGCTATCATTCATTGCCAATGCATATACAGACTCCTTATGGCCTTTGGCAGCAAGTGGAACGTATCCTTGGGACTGATTTGTATGCGTAGAAATGCTATTGCTTGAGCTTATAGTACGCAAACTAGTAATCGGGATCAAATTCCCTGAACCATTGACACCATTTGGACAGTCATCTTCCATTGCATCACCGGACTTTGAGAGTGGAACAAGCGCAGCCTCAAGATCCCATACGAAAACCTCCCCTCCAAGGCCACCAGAGGCAACAATATTGCTCTAAAAAGCACGACACTATAAAAGGATCAGAAAATGAATTTTATAGTACATGATACTAATCCTCAAGCAAAATTTGTGCAGTCACGTTAATGTGAAAATTTTTTTGATAGGTCACATTAATTTTTTTTTTATAGATAAATTTTTTTGAGGAAATTAAATAACTTCTCTATATTTTGTTCTTTGTTCTTTTTTCCAGTTGAATGCTTTTTTATTTCCTAAACCTACTGAACAAGGCCATAGAAAGATCAAAGCTCCAATCTTTCCAAACTCTTGCTGCTTGCATTCATCTCCAAACTCTATAGGTCATGTTAATGTGAAACTTTTTTTTTTATAAGTACGTTAATGTGAAACTCATATGTATACCAGGATGTGTTGGGAGGAACCTATCATCCATGTAGTTAATAAGGTCTACCAAAAATTAGACAAAGGAATTACATTTTTTTCCGCAGCAGCGAGACAAGTCACATAGTCTGAGTGTTGCCGGAGAGTCCTTGTACATGTTCCACCAGACAAACAGTTCCATGCCTGGAGGATCATAACAAGTATTACCACTAACAACCATGTCAGTCAACAAAACAACAGCCAAAGATAATGCCGAAACTACAAAAGTGACAACTATGATCAAATTCACGAACCTTAAGGGTGGTATCTGAGGAACAGGAAACAAGTGTATTGTCACCTGCAAGAACAGTATCATTAACCTGCACAACCGAAGACATTCCCATTAAATTCAATTGTAAAGTATATACCCGATAGAGATCAAGAGATAATATCTTATAAAGGAAGAAAAGCTATAAATATGAAAATTAGAATATGTTACAAAAGGCAGAAGACATTGATGTCAACACTTTTTTCCTTGTCCCACATCAGATTGACTTAATGAATAAATCTAAAGCCCTACGTGGTCAAGAATCACAATACAAAAATATCTTACACATAAGCCATTCATGTGCCTAATAGTATTCTACTCTTTTGTTATCTGTAACAAGATGGCTGTTCAAGTCTTATGGCCAATTATGGAACTGGATTTTGCCGGGAAAAAAAATAACTTAAATTGGATCCTTTTCACCCCAACCTAAAAATAAGCTCAAAGAATTGGCAGTGACAATTGAAACATGAATAAGGGAAAAGGACAGAAGATAGGTAAACAGTACCCAGTCCACATGAGACTCAAAAGTAGTAGAGCAGGTGGCTGAATCTTCCATCAAATCCCATCTTTTAAGTGTTCCATCGCGGCTCCCAGTGAAGAGGTAATCACACCCATCAGTTCCTACTGACTTTAATACAGCCAAACAATTCACACCTGCAGAATGCTGCAGATAGAAAAAGATTGCAAAACGTGGTAATATTAGATTCTATGACTCAATTCACAGTAGTAAGATTATCACCCTACCCTCAGAAGATTCAGAAAGAATGTCTTCTCACTTCCCCCACACAGGTAGAAGAGGGGGTGGTGCACGCACAAGGATGAATTCGTATTGGGGGATGCATGAGTAATGGGTCTGACACTTACATGATTTTTTCATTTTCAAATGACCTTCCATCATGACAAGGAGGTAGGCAAGTTCTTTCAAGTGAAACCATAAAGTAGTGACTGACAACTATTTAAGATACATTCAAGTTTATTTTACCATCCTTGTCACACGAAGCAAATTGCAAAGTTTGAAAACGTTAAGGCAACAGGCATGCAGATAATGGTATAAGAAGTTGGTGCCCAAGCTATGCACACAAATTGTTTATATTGTCCACCAGAATACGGAAAACACTACAACGCCTTGGCCAACCAAACTCCATGGTCCTATGTTTTTATTCTAGGCTTAAGAAATTTATTCAATATTTTCCAAAGTTTCTAAATTATTCTAATATGATTTATATTTTCAATTTTCTTTTAGGGTTAAAAACTTAAATAGTCCACGTAGTTTGCCTTTTGAACAGATTGATTCCCATTCTCTAATTTTGAACCTTTTGCTTCTTGTAGTTTCAACTATGTTTAAATGAATTCTTTCGTCAACCTTCAGTTAACAAACTGTTAGAAATGTTGACGTGGCATCCCACTTCAGATCAATCATCATAAAAGAAAAAATTAAAAATTAAAAAGGGCATAAAAAACAAAAAATCATTTAAAAAGCCAAAAAAATTAAAAAATACAACACAAAATAAAATATAAAACCTCAAAACATATAATTTAAAAAGACAAAAATTACTTTCAGAAAGCAAAAAAGACAAAGCTAAAAAAATTTATAACTAAAGAAATGTAACAAGAAAACTTAAAAATAATTAATTAATAAAAAAAAAAAAGGTTAAATAAGACGCTGGACCACCCCTAGGAGATCAAGGTTGGCCTCCCAA
Organism: Cyclocarya paliurus; assembly: GCA_029856935.1. Taxonomy (NCBI): domain Eukaryota; kingdom Viridiplantae; phylum Streptophyta; class Magnoliopsida; order Fagales; family Juglandaceae; genus Cyclocarya; species Cyclocarya paliurus. The sequence continues at coordinate 36,477,514 of CM056949.1, forward strand.
GCAAAGGAGAGGGGTAGTCCCTCTCAATTTTTTTTAATTATATTTAATACTTTTTTTTTGGGGGGGGGGGGGGTTTGAATTTGTTATTTTTAGAAAGTTTTCGTTTTTAATTTTTTTTTAAAGTTGATTGTTTTAGCTTGTCTTTTTAGTTTACTTCTTTTCTTAAAGTATTTTTTGGTGTTTTAAACTACTTATAATTATTTTTTCATATTTTTATACATTCTCAGGTTTTAATTTTTATTTTGTTTGTGATTTGTCTTTTAGTTTCGGATTTCCTTAATTGTTTTATCTTTCTAAATGATTTTTGGTTTTATATTATTTTAACTTTTTTGCCATGCCATGCCAGCATTTTTAACAATTTTCTAATGGAAGGCTAATTTCCTCCACACCTCAGCGCTAACCACTTTTTTTTTTTTTATAAGTAACCTCAGCGCTAACCACTTACAACTCATCAAAATTAAAACCATCTAAAGCAAAAAAGTTCAAAATCAGAGTATAAAGATCAATCTATTCAAAAAGAAAAACCACATGGACCATTTGGTATTTAACCCTTTCTTTTATTTCCGTTTTTAAGCTGCTTGGTTGGAAGCATGAAATCCTTCCAGCAGCAGTAAAACAACATAACAAGTTTAAGTTGAGTTGGATAACTGGGATGAAACAAGGATAATGAGCACCTTCAATGCATTTGTTAGGCATGCAATAGGGGGATACTTTCTCATTTGAATCACATAGAGCTAAGTTAAAATCAGAAGAAGCAACGCATTGCCACAAAGCAAATAAAATCATACCAACAGAAAACTGTACTTTAATGTTAATAATGACATTTCTTTAAAAGGACACAATTTAAAAATGACAATGTATTAAAAGGGGAAAAACCTCTAGTATTTAACTTCCTTTTCTATGACCTAAAACAAAAGAATGAAGGTGGCTCTTTGACCAAAGAAACTTTAAGAAAATAAAACATAGAAATTGGATTATATTATAAAGGGAAAAGATCAATCACCTTTGTGTCATCAGCATCATTCAACACATATGTTAGTCTCTTCTCCTTACGAGGGCGACTAGAATTGTTTGTGTTCCCCGCACTACCCACACGGTGCATTTCAGAAACCACTGGAGTGTAAATAAACAAATCGATTAGAGATAATGAAAACATAAATACCTTAAAGAAAAGCCCCTATTGTTTCATTAGTACAGATAAGCCAATGATCTCGCGTGCTCTTAGTTCTCAGAGTATAACAGCACAATTGGCATTCTGGTCTTCTTCATTTTTTTTGGGTCAGTAAACAAGAATATTTTTGGGACATATACAAGAGCATCACCTAAGCATGATTATCTAGTGACACAGGAAAGTAATGAATGTTTAAGCCATTAAACTCAATTACAATTGACCAATGGAATAAAGTGTTAAAAAAAAGGCATTCAAAGCTTAACCATTGACTGCTCACAATCTAAACTTCTTGTATTACTTTCCCTTCAAAGACACTACCATAGGCACATCAGTACCATCTTCCAAATTGCTGCAATTTGTTGATTACCATGAAGACCTCTTCAATTTGCTAGAAAATCAACCAATTCTTGGCATCACCCAAGCTAACCCCACTCTAGCTAAGAAGTCATTCCATAGGGTCATGGCATCCACAAGGGAGTGGTAAATGATTAACGGATTCCTCATTCTTTTCATATATGCAACACCTTTTCTTTTCTTTTTTTTATAACCGAGGGTGTCAGGGCCAGCTTGCGCACACCTCGACTAATCTCACGGATCCCTAAAGTTAACGACCAGGTAAACTCCAGTGGCCCTAAGGGGACTTGAATTGGTTACCATTGGGGAGCAAACCCAAGGCCGGACTAGCTGAGCTACTCCTCAGGGTTAATTCATACATGCAACACCTATGCATGATTTTATCAACTTTCCATCCAAGAATCAGTGGTTTAATCTTATTCCAATAAAAAATGCAATCATACCATACCATGCAAAACAGCTAATAGTTATTTTTCTTTTGTTGATAAGCCACTTTTATTATAAGTGCAACGAGGCGCACAACCCATTCAAAACAACTAAAATTAATAATTTTAGAACATTGGTCGGTAGAATACAATTCCAAGATCCACGCATTCCAAACTGACATTTCATTACGAATACATTCATAAATTGACATTACGTCCTTTCTCTCTCATACGCAAAATCAAATAAAACTTTTTTGAGCCTCCTTCTGAGGCTGCTAATGGACTTACAATCAATGCAAGAAAGCTCACCTCCATTTGAAGTGTAGAAACAAAGCCTAATTATCCCAAAAGTAACAGAACCAGAAATTTAATTCTTTTGTTTCAAGCAAAAATTATATTTCTTGTATGAACATAAAGTCATTGAGGGCAAGCTGAAGTTAATACTTGCCAATTTTTCAGTTCTTTACAAAAAAATTTATTTTTAGAAGATAAGAGGGTGTTACACAAGAAACATGACATCCACCTAAACAAAGAAAGAATAAGGAGCAAGAAAGTTCTAAAAACTAGATATAGAACAAAAAGAGCAAGCACAAAATATATCGTCCTTTTAAAAAAAGCCTGTAAATATGGGCAAGACCAAACTATGCCAGTGCCCAGCAAAGGCCCCAGTTGCAGTGTTACTTGTCAAAAATTAAAAAAATATTTGCACAGTAAATTTATTTATTAATATCCTAAATTAGCTATTTCTCTCATATAATGTACTTTTTCCCTAGAATGAAATGAAGGAATAATCTCTTATGGTATAACTTACTTTTCAGATAGAAAATTCATCATTAAAAGCTAGCGTTCATTACAAACAGTCCGATAAAAGCACAATCGTAAGAAAATGAGGAAAGAAACTTTGAAATCAAGTACCAATTCATAAAAAAGCTACAATCATAACCCAGTTATATTATACAGAAGCATCAACCACACAACTTCTTAATCCACTCCCATGTCACCACGAGAAGGCTTCATGAGAATGATACTAATAAAACTATACAAATAAACAGACATTGTCATCATTATTATTAATATAGGCATATACAGAAAACAATAGATGTTACAAAACATAAGGGTCGGCTCAAATATTCCAATAGCACCTAATTTCTCAACTCTATCTCCATATATGCATAACCAAGCATGGGTAATGCGGGCTGTACTTTCTAGTGGCAGAAGTCTCTTAACTTTATATGCATAAAGTACTAACAGCCTGATAAAGAAAAAGGCTATGCACTGGAATCAGAATAAAACATAATTTTCCAACTTCAGAAATAAGGCTCGTTTGAGCTGAAAGATACACTCTACCTTGCCTATCTCAACTTCCTTCATTAGATACATTTCCAGCATCAAAAAATACAAACAAGATCAAACAAAAAAAATTCAGTCCTATCTTGGCAACCACAAAGTCAAAGTCGCTCACCTCAACAACTCTCATAAAGCGCATCAAATTATTCCAACTCAAAGCCTCTCAATTACTCAACAATCACATAATCTCACGACGCAAAACAAATATTGACACTAAACCGAGTTCGAGATTTAAAATACCCCCGACGCTAATTATCCACCCAATCCCCCCCCCCCCAAAAAAAAAACCCCCATTTCCTCGCCTAATATGCAATCAGATCATCAAAATCAGGGTTTCAAAGACTAATGGACTAACCAAAAAATTCCAAAATCAAAACAATATTCATACAAATATACAAATTAAAAATGGAAAACGCATAATCTAAAAGAAAAAAGAAACTGAATATATAAGAAGTTGAATTGTTTTGAAAAGATACATAAACCCTAACCTTGAATCAGTGATTCAATTGAAGCGTTCTCTTTTCTCAACTTGTTTTTTTCTTCCACTGCCGAAGTTTAATTTGAGAGAGAGAGAGAGTGTGTGAGAAATGGCTATGGGTTTCGATCATATTGTTGAGGTCCTCTGACTCGGTTTTCGGGATTTTGACGGAGGGCAAGAATGTCATTTAACTGAACATATCGAAGTGTACTCGATAGTGTGACCGTGTGGGATACATTTTGAGTACTCGCTTCGCTGGCCGTCTCTTTGTCTGGTGGGACCGGGTGGGGAAAGTAGAGGACGACATGTAATCAATGAGGTGGACTTTGAATTACGAAATTATCCTTATGCGAGTGCATTTTTTTTTTGAGAAAATTATATTCTCACCTTTCCGTTCTATCCAGTGATTTTTTACTTTTTTATTTTACTTAATGATTAAGAAATTATTTTTAATAATATATTAAAAAATACATATATAAAAAAGTTCAAAATAAAAAATAAATTTATAACTAACGTTCTGCCACCTTTTTTTTTTTTGTGAGCCGAGTGCGGTTGGGTTTTCCTTTTTCATTTTTGATGATTTTCTCATTGATTACGTAAAATACAGTAATAAAATATATAAGCGCCGTATATTCTATTTCAAAAATAATGAGATTAATTATTAAAATTTAATTATTTTATATAAATTTTATATTTATCTATTTTTTCAATTAAAATATACCATGATTGCATATTATCCATGTTTTTCAATTAAAATACATGACGATTGCATACTCTCTGAGTATATTATATATCTAACATGTTTCTTTACGTGAGAGGCTCAAAGTGTCCGACTAAATTAATGTCAATATATAAATAAACAATATCCTTGTATTTGTTATTCGCTAACAAAGAATTTTGAAGATACATGTCATAATTTAATTTAAAAAATAAATTTTAAAATTTAAATATTATAAATCAAATCTTATTATTTAAGTAATATGAATGATGCACTAAATATACCGATTTAATAATATAATAATTTATATATAATAATTTGTTCAATGTGGTATATTTTAGTTTTTACATTTGAGTTTTTGCCTCTAAGATGTGTAGCTACAATTTTCAGAAATTAAATATAAAAAAAAAAAGAGAGAGAAATGGGGTTTTATAAATTTAAAAAATATAAGATATTACATTTTTCATCTCAATTTCATTTTACTTTATTAACATGACACTAATTCTTAGTCGTTAAGCTACTTATTTAAAAAAAAAAAAAAGAACTAAGAATTTAGGGGCAATATAATAATGACATAATGACATGAAAGTCAGATGGAAATATACATAACATAACTCTTATCAAGAATCCAAAAAGTTCCTATAAAATTATAAATTCTTGATAGTCAACGCTTGTAAAAGCATCGATAGGAGGTTTTGTTTTGTCTTTCTTCCCATTCACTCATTTGCAATCTTGACGATTTTCTTTCCAACGTTGTCACCATGAAAGAGTCCAATAAAAGTAGAGGGGATGCTCTCTATACCAGGTGTGATGTCTTCAAGGACCTTGATTTTAGCCGTACGAAGATAATCACAGGTTGTAGACATGAAATCTGCATGAGCATTCATATAATCAGCTGCTAAAAATCCTCAGATTGTAATCCTCTTGTACACAACATCTATCATATCTGGAGCAGCTCGCTTTTCATCTGTGTATTCTGAGATTATCCCACAAATTGCAACTCTACCAAAAGTATTCATGTTAGAAACTGCAACTTCCAGCATCTCCCCCCCTACATTGTCGAAGTATATGTCAATTCCATCTGGGAATAACCTGTAGAATCATATTCCAAGCACATATGTGTCAATCAACTGAAATAATTCATAATTTTCCTGAATTTCTGAGCACATCATTTGAAGTTTAGTAAGAGGTAATTATTGCCTTTTCAAAGTTAACTTCAAATCCTTTTCTTCCTTGTAGTTGAATGCCTCATCAAATCCAAGCTGTTCTTTGAGTAATTCTACCTGTAATAGGTTTGGTAGTCGAAAACTAGAACTATAATTTTCAATGAGGCATTGAAATAAAGTTTTCCTCATGTATATATACTTCAGGGTTCAATTTATGCATGTAATATGACCTTTTTCTTGCTCCCTGCACAGCCAACAACATAGCAACCAAACAGTTTGGCATACTGTCCAACCAAATTTCCAACTGATCCAGCAGCTGCAGATACAAAGACTTTCTCCCCCTTCTTGGGCTTGCATACTTCAAAAAATCCAACATAGGCTGTTAATCCACTAAACCCTGTAGGAACAAAGAAAGAAATGAGTTGTTAAGGAAAGTCTGCATACTGTCAAATACAACGGCAGCGATATATTTGATGCGTCAATAAACGAGCTTGCAAAAATTGGTAACTACTTACCTAGAATTCCAACATGGTAAGTTAGTGGGAAACCCATGGGATCCAATTTGTTTAATATGTTTCCATCTTTTATCATGCTATACTCTCCCCAAGTGATCAAGCCAGCAACCAAGTCATCCTTCTCAAACTTGGGATTTCCAGAAGCCACAACTCTTCCCAAACCATGTGCATCAATAACCTGTCCATAAATATATAAATATAAATATATATATATATATATATATATATATATATATATATATTGTGAGGGGAAAAATATCCATAGCCCATGAATGGAGCCTTGCCCACCAAGTCATTATTAGGGACAAAAAATGGGACAAGAAAGAGACAATAGGGAGACCAGGAAGATATGGGGGGCTGTAGATGTCAGAGGGTCAAGAGAAGGAAGGAAAAGTGTTCACGCAAGGGAGACCTGTCAGCTCATGGCAGGCTGGCATGTACAGTGAAAGGGCAGACAAACATATAAAAGGAGAGACCCAGACAACCTAAACGACGTATTATTGATATACTGATGGATGATTATTATTGAGGAATGATAGAGAATAGAGAACTAACGGATCAATAGGGGATCGAAAGAAATATATTAAGGAAGAGATCTAACTTCCTTTGTATAATGAGATATGAGGATCTATAAGAGATTGTAAATAGATATATTATAGTGGGGACTTCCTTCCCAAAACCCCCGTGGACGTAGACATATTACCGAACCACGTAAATCTTGGTGTCCCTATCTTTTTATTATACTTACTTTCTATTCACTACCAGGGAGTACGAAGCACCACCATACAACTACACCGGAACACTGTCGAGAGCCCCAATAAAGTCACATTGTGGCACTGCTTGTGTGGATTTGTCCAGGCCAGCGAAACACGACATCAACATATATATATACTAGTAGAAGATGTTACATGCCTAGGCACGTATACCCAGTTGAATCATTTCTATGTTTTTCTTTTATTAAGAATACACCTTTTTAATTTATAAAATTTTTATAAGCAGATAAAAACCAAATAACCTAGTATTGGAGAAAGAAAATAAACTAACAACAAAATTAAGTTAAATATTGAAATCCAAAAGAACTTTTGAACTGTGCTTCATACATATTCACATGCATATATGGTAATGGGTTTGCCCATGAAAGTCGTGGGGGGATTCAGATGTTTTTTCAGATTCCCTTTGGGATGCCGCAATCATTCCAGCATTTGATGGTCTTTATGCTTCTACTTTTCATCTATTATGTTGTTGTCGTTTCGTGTTTTGTCGCTCATGATTTGTTCTTTTCATGCTCCTCTTCCTGTGATGACACAGTTACTGAGGGAATTGTCTCTTGCAATTCATTTGCAGTATGGATAGAAATGATGTTGAATTTTTTGTGGTGTTGCTACTTCCATTGGTCCATATTTGCAGTGACTTGAATAATTCATTCTTTTTCAAAAGTTTTTGTGCCATGTTTTCCAAATAGGGAAGATGCTCCTGTGTGGAATGAATTTGGATCGTTTATATAGTTTTCAAATTAAATTAATATTTTGAGACAATGCAAAAGGTTTTATTAGAAAAGTTGATTACCTCGCCAGTATGGTTCATAAAATCGATCGCTGTACACCCTAAAACTTCTTCCGCAATTGAGCCAAATATAATTGCGGCCAGTTGTCCTGTACCGTCATCTAAATCTACATATGCTCGACAGCTATATGTAATGAAAAATAGAGTTACGAGTTTAAATAAATGAAACTCATATATTAAAAATTTGACATTTATTAACCATAATTTAAAATTCAAACATAAGACACGTACCACGGTTGTGAATTGGTCATATGCTTGCAATGATAACAAAGGAATGTTTCATTATGTTCATATCATGTTCTTTTGTTACATCCGATGCAAGACATGTAATAGAATATTTGATACAGATCAATCACAACTATCTTTGCTTTTATCCAAAATTTGGGTTTCTGTATTATATTTAGCATAGATACTTGCGTAAAATGGTCATAAATATTTAAAAAAATTTGAAAAAATAATAACTTAGTTATAGAAAAGTGTTGAATGTTACCGTTTGGGGTTACAAAGATTTTAGGAGCTCAGCAATATCATTGATTTTGATTATGAATTGAACGTCATAAGTTGATGCAGATGCGGACACATCATGTAAGTTTTTCTTAATGATCTCTTCAAGTAGTTTATCATTAAGTGCCGCCCTTTAAATTTAGGAAAAAAAGTTGCATGGAGGAAAATCATTAAAATTAAAATACCAAGGTTTATTTTGGAAATTGCCATAAGTCATAATGGATATATTTTATACATCTTAATATATTTGAATAAGACCTTGAATGCATAAATTAGATTATATATAATAGCAATGTGCCAAAGAGTAATCAAAAGAATATTAATTACCGCTTTTGCAATGATTCTGCAGCAGGAATGAGAGGATTGATCGTAAATACGCTTGTTGGACAAGATGAAAGAGACAATCCTATATTAGAAATACATATAAAAAAGATTGCAAACATATAATATAATATAAAAGAAACAATAATATATGTGTTGGGTAAAAATACCATTATAAGAGCTAACTTTCAAGCGCGTTCTAAGAATAATTGGTTTAGTTTTAATAATTTCAGAAATCTTTACACACTCAAAATTCACAAATCGACTTCACATTGTTAGACATATGGGTTTGAGGCTGCAAGATTTATGTGAGAGCATATATAGGTTTAATGTGTAAATAATACAAAAATAGTTAAATCTTAATTTTCACAATAATTTAGAAATAGTTTAATATTTGTTACCTCTAGTCAATAACATATATTTCTTAAATTGTTGTTGGTCCATATGTCAAGTTTATGTCTCGAGCTGGCTTGATGTGGATTGCAACTGCCAAGAGGTCTAATCAATTGTATTTGAGTATTTATATTTCAAAATAACAAATAAAATTATGAAAATGAAGTTAAAAGTATTGAAGATATAATTACCTATCTCTGCAATTGTGTCCTTGTAAGCGTTGAATTCGTTAAAAGGAATAATGTTATACTCTGGTGGTTTCAATGCTTTATCATCATCTGGAATTTCCTCAATAATGGTTCTTGAATTTACGATCCATTGATATTGATGTTTTTCAATCCTATGTTTTGGTTCCAAAAGTCTGACATACGTATTTCTGATATAATACGATCGAAAGATATGTAATGTATCGTCACGTAAGTCTATATCTTTGTCAAATTGTGTAGCTTGCAACCGATTTCCCTTCAAAATATAAGATGATTTTGCATGAAATAATAATGTAATTAATTATGAAGTTAGGTTCTGCTAAGCGTAATACAAAATATGATAAGTGTAATACCTCTGAGTCAATTAATGTTAAATTTTGATACTTGACTGGTGAGCATTGTCCCTGTCGTTTAAGTGATTTATCAGTTACAATCATCTTGATTTTCTAATTTCTGGTACTTGGAGTAATATCATTGATTGATGTGTAGATAGTAGGGGTGTAAATAGGCCGGTCCGGTCCTGTCCGGCCATGGAACGAATTTTTTAAATCCATAGTCAGACCGGACCAAACTCCTATAGGGACCGAACCGGACCGGTAGTCATCGGTCCGGTCCGGTCCATTTGGTCTGACCTCTTTTTTTTTCACATCAATTAATAAAAAAAATTATTTACAATACTAAATTAAACTAAGTGACTTATTAATATGGATTATGTTACAAACTCAATAAAAAAATATTTTATATGGTCAATGATAATAAATTAAATGAAAATTACATTATTGATGATGTTAATTATTACTTTATTATTAATTTAAAGTATGTTAATGCATAATGAGGCATATACAACTTTTAACATTTTGTATATGAAGCAATAAGCATAAATAATTTAATTATCCATACATATTACATCTATAATTGAGAAAGATACATACTTAACATACTATTATAAATAAGCATAAAATATTTAATTATACATACTATTATAAATTTATAAATTATACATATATTATAATTTATACTATAACTCTTAATACTTAATAGTATTAATAATACATTAAAGAATATATTAATATATTGATACTAAATATATATAGTTATAGACTTATAGTGATTAGTTATTATGAATCATGATTAGTATAACTATATAATAGTATTAGTATAAAGTATTAGACTATTAGTAATATAGTATAACTATATATTAGTAATATTAGTATAAGTATAACTGTATAACTATAATCTATACTTAATTATAATATAGTATAATTATATATTAGTTAGTGATAGAATTAGGTTAGATGAAAATTATATAATTAATTATATATATAATTTTTTTTTTTTTTTTTAGGTTCGGTCAGGTCCGAAAAACACATGGACCGTGGATCGGACTGAATGAACTCGGTCCGGTCGGTCCGTTTACAGCCCTAGTAGATAGTACGCATTTTGAAGGCTATTCATGCAAAAAGAAAACAAACATATTAGAAAAGACAATCTATTTTCTATTAAATTTGTGCAATAAATGAAATAACATTATTAAAAAATACATAAAAGAAATAGAAGTGATACAAAAAGATTATATTACCTGTTTAAGTCCGTGAAGAATATGCTAATGTTAACAATTCTTTATAGACAATATTCTTTGTATAACATTTTTTTGATTAATCATTTGATACCGGTCTTATTAGAATTTTTATTAAAATAGCTATTTTTGCTCTTGACAATGCCACATATAATTGCCCATGACAAAATACAGGTTGAGGTAAGTATATACCAACAAAATCTAATGTTTGTCCTTGTGCTTTATTTATTGTCATCGCGAAGCTCAGTTTGATAGGGAATTGTATTTACTTAAATGGGAATCCATTACTCTCGTCAGTACTTGGTAAGAAGGGAATCTTTGGTATAAAAACATTTTTTCCACTGTGATGACCAACTGAAATTTCTGCACTAATCACGTTGCGATCGAAGTTGCGACAAATAAGCCTTGTCCCATAACATAGTCCTTCTAAAGGGTTGATGTTTCTGAGTAACATTATAGGAAAATTTTTCTTCAGTAACAATTCATGAGGTGGAAGACCATTCGGCGTCAACGTGTTTAAGAAATCTTCCATAATACCTTGTTCAGATTGATCTATTGTTTCATCAAAACTATAATATTGTGTAAGTTCACAGGAAATCTCTGTATAAGTATGGCATTTATTTCATCAACAGAATTATTCTTTGGAGTTAATATAGCTCGATTCAACATTTGTAACAAGTTTTCTGAACAGTTATTAATATCTCCAAAAACAGCATCTATCAAATTATTGAGAGAATCAATATCATTTTCAAAAGGAATCAACATCTGATTTGGAATTTTTATCTTTTCTTCAACTGTGATTGGCGCCATTCCATTGTCTAGTTCAAGCAGAAAATTTGAAAAAGTTGGATCCAATCTAGCTCGCATATTCTCAGTCAATCGAATCTTACTTATTGTGGTCCATAGGTATGAAGAAACTAAGCCGACATCAATTTGTTCTTGTCTTGTACCTTTACAAACCATAGATAGAACTTGACAAAAATCTCCTCCAAACACAACAACTTTCCCACCGAATGTTAATTCTGAATTGTTGATATCTCACAGCATTTTATTCAATGCTTCTATAGATTTTTTCCTGGATATAGGTGCTTCGTCCCATATAATTAATCTTGCAAAGCGTTTCAATCGTGCGAGGCTACCTTGTTTGCTAACACTGCATGTAACATTTTTTATCAAGATCCAATGGAATCTTGAATCGAGAATGTGCTGTCTGATCTCCGGGCAAAATAGATGCAGCAACACCAGATGATGCAGTTGCAAGTGCAATTAATTGTTTTGATCTAATTGTTGCAAGAAGTGTTTTATATAGGTATGTTTTTCCTATGCCACCCAGACCATCAATAAAAAATGCACCAGGTTAGTTACTAAATACCTTTTACAAGATTGCATCGTATGCATGTTGTTGTTGATGATTAAGAGTTGTTGAGGCTAAGAGATCTTTTTCTGGAATTATGATTGCTAATTCATCATTGATCACCCTAGATTCAATTTGGTCATCATCAAAACAAATATCATCATCAACCAAATGAAATGTGTTGATGTCTTTTCCCATAAATTCAAGTGTAGATGAAAGATTTCACAAAAAATTTGTTCTAATATCTACTGAGTTTATATTATCTCGTTGAAAATCAACTGACATGTCTTGTTCAAAACGCTCCCAAAGCTCCCTTGGATTTGTTGGGTTACAATAAATAAGAATTGTTGCAAATAACCATCTCAAACTGTTTGACATTTGGTATAAAGATGCTTCTTGTAAACAGTCTTCCAAACTACTATCTGTTTCTAACAGACCATGCAAAATAGCTGCTTCTCGAAATATTGATGCCACTACACCATTAACCGTTTTAAGATGATCAAATGATAAAGGACCTCTTATATGATTTAATAACATCCACAGATAATATCTTTCTCCTTCAAATGGGCTTGCTGCAATGATTCAGCCAATGACAATCTTTTTTTTTCTTGAAGTCCAGATCTTATGTTGTTGATTCCAGACAAAAGTTTCAGGAAATTCTTTATACAACAAGTTTCACGATGTTTCATTTATTTGATTTGTTGAAAAGAATTCTGTTAACATTAATGTTGCAGACAAATCAGAGGTTACAACATTGCCCAGATCTTCACGCGGTCGAAAGGCTACCAAATGTTGATCTTCAATATGTAGTTGCAAACTATATACAGATGGATACATTTCATTCAAAGTAAAACCATATATTCTCCACATTGCTTTAGGTAGAGTAATCCATCGAGCCGATTGGAATTGTTGGATTTCATCTACCTCTTGAGTAATTTGTTCAGAAATCAAATTAAACGCTACACGATCATGACCTTTGTAGATATATTTGTAAAGGTACATAACAACCTTGATCGAAGAACAAATCTCTACATTGATGTGAGAATCAAATTTTGTAGTAAGATACGGATTATATCGAACAACCCAACGATTATCCAAATATTTACCTCTGATTTTAGCAATAATTCCATTATCACGATGCCTATACAACGGAAAACAATCAACTCCAACAGTTGTATTAGGCGTAAAGCTTTTTGGATAATGGCTTTTACAACCATTCTTTTTCATACATACATTGGTCGGATTTAATATTTCACAAGGGTCATGCATCATATGCTTCAGAACTGTTTTGTATAAATGCGGGTTCTGATTTTGATTAGGAATTTATGCGGACACAATCTCATCAAAAGCTTCAGGAGCATAAACTTTTCAATCTCTTTGTAATATAATTAAGAAATGAGCATGTGGCAGTCCTCTTTTCTGATGCTCAATCACATAAACATAAGCTGATACTTTACCAAACACCTGTTGCTTCAACAATTCATCTTTCAATTCTTCTAACTTTACTCTAAAAATACGTGCAATTAAATCAGGTTGATTTTATGCCTCTTCCTGTGGCCCCAATTCATCTAAGATTTCTTTTCAACTTGGATTACATGTCATAGTTAAGAAAATGTCAGGTTTTCCAAATCTTTAAACTAACGCCATTGCTTCCATATATCTTTTTCGCATATATCTTGGGCCTCCAATAAAAGAAGAAGGTAAAATAATACGCTTGTCGACCTTGGAATCATCAGTTTGACCAATTGAAATACTATCAACAATTCCTTTATACACCTCAGAATCGAATCTCTTGTTGTTTATGACGAAAGTAATCCAATCTTGAAGTTTCAATCTTAACATACATATCAACAACAAATTGTTGCAACAAACGGCTTGATAATAACCGAACAGACTTGGCATTTTCCCTGATCTATAATTTGTAACAGTAGTATTCACAGCATGAAACAGTTGACTCTTTTTTTTTTTTGCTCAAGACTATAAAAAGTTAAAGGCAATAGATTAGGAAGTTACAAATTTAAAGATTGAATAATCAAGGATTGGAATAAGAATATTTATTCTGACCTTGTTGCTCTTTGATAAGCAAGTCATCTGCTGATATTGATTGTTGTGGGTTAATTGATGGTCGTGTTCCAACTTGTGATAATGTAGTTCCTTCTTTTACTCTTTGTATGCCTTGATGCCAGCCAGTATTACCGAAAGGAATAATAATGGATATTGTAGAGGATCATAACAGCCAAAATAATATTAGACTATATGACTGTCATCTGAATGGTTGAAAACCATAATTTCTCGTCCCCTTAAAGGGGCAGAGTCATCATTCTCAATCCAAATAGCTGCAACTTGTGATGCTGATGGAGCATTAAAAACATGCTAATCTAAACCAACATCTGATCTAATATGAATCACATATTTTTCTAGATTCGGTGCATTGTCGAGTGTTCGAAAAAAAGTTGAATATGGATTAACCTCAAGGATAGTCATGAGCTTAACAATAATCAATGGATCCAGCCTTTCTGAGTCCTTAACTCGATTTTCTAATCCGTGTTCAGTGTCATAAAAATATAACTGTAGATAAGAAGGATGTCCATCCCGAGGAAGCAACTCATTAATATAATGATACGTCTGTCCTTGAGCCCAAAATGTATATATTCCTCTGTTTCTTCTACATAGATCTCTATCAAATTTAACGCCGAATAATGTAAACGCAAATTTATCTTTATATGTGCGTATGTAGGTACGGAATTTGGTAGATTCAGTTGAATCTGAAGTAAACAAATGGTAAAGTTGATCAGGAACATGATCAGCGACTAAAGAAATGGTGCCATCAGCACAACAGAAGCCATTTGTCTCATGATGAAATCTTTTTGCGCCACAAAATTTACAAGATGATACTGATGGTAAGAAGCTTGCTTCAAGTGGCATAATTTCTAATATTTGTCTTAGGCTAGCAGATCGTTGGCACTGCTTTCCTACGCCAAGGAAAAAAACATAACACTAAATAATAAAAGGAAATTCTTCAGTAGCGCAAATGATTACATCAAATGTATCATTGGCTAATATATATATGTCGAAAAAATGAGAATGGAGGAGACACCTTCCATCATTTATAAACTTGTTCCTTATCCCGAGAATGTGTCGATATTCTTGTTTCAAGATTTGGTGGTTCACGAATAGGACAAGCAGCCTATCGAAGAAGACAGATAGCCTATCAATTAAATATTTTGTTATATGGAATTAAATAAAAATAGAAGAACCAATGGAAAGATAAAACAAAGAAAGGAGGAACAATAGACCTATTGAATTATAACCTAATCAAATCTGTTTGTATTTTGAATATCTGTAGTTGAGATCCTAAGTGCTAAAGAGTTTGTAAAACTGCTTTGTTGAAAAGAATCTCGCCCCATGACAACAGGTGCATCAGCGCAATAATTTAAAGTGGGAACATTGACATAAGGACAATATTCAGTTTGTTGTGTGGACATCACATCATTGGCCTCAACATCATTGCGAGAAATGTATTATCTTTGATTTTGCAACAACTGAGTGTCGTTGTTATGTTCAACTTCAAGACTATCTTTTCAAACATTTAATTGGCTACCAGCAGGCATACGAGATGAAGATTGTCCTTCATTCTGAACAATGTCATCCTTATTAGATACTTTGTTTAGAGCATATCTCTCTCTTTTCCGACTACGATGGTGTTCTCTTTGTTCTTCTGATAAGGAATCAAACCAATTCCTTCTTTTTGACTGCTTTCCAAGATCTTGGAGGAATTTAAAAAAAAAAAAATCTATCAGAATATAATGAATTTAATTGATAATTTTTAAATGTATGTTAAGTCATCTTTTAATTGATCTTACCACTTTTCATCTAGTTATAGAACGGAATTATTGCTTCAGGAATTGAAATATGTTGTAAAGAATCACAACGACAGAACAAAATATCTATAAAGAAATAAGAAATGTTACAAACAGATTAATAAAATTTCACAGACAAAACAATATATATATATACTAATTATAATTAAAATTGAGGATGACGCACATAATTTTGAACTTATATAAGAAGGAAACAAATGTACATAGTACATATATGACACCCTTAACATCTTACAGTAGTGGGTTTAATGGTGCAGAAGAACACCGTTAATATTTTACAACCCATTATCGATTTAAATTTGGTGTGCAAAGATAATTTGTGGCAAGAAGAGTTGAGGTGGTGGTGCTGGATGTTTTATTTACATCGTGTTTGGGCCCAACTTTGCTGTAAGCTAGCCCACATTGTAACTTTATTCTATTCTCCTTTTACGGTTCTTTTCTCCTCTTCATCTTTTGTTGTTGTTAGGTACTGCCTTCAAATCTCACATTTTTTTCCTTTCCCGCTCCTAACATATATCAGCTGACCCCCTCTCTCTCTCCCTGTCTCTCTCACTCAAACATAGAGACACTTTGAGTTTGACCCGTTGCCAACCACCGGCACCTATCTTCTCTCTACTGAAATGGCGACCTTCGTTCATATGATTCTTTCCATTCGTCGTAATTATTATCCAACATTCTCTACTGAAAGTACTAGCATGCAGTACTCTTCTACGTGATATAGAAAACATATACATAAACTGGCATGCAGTGATTACTTTCAGTATAGATGTTAACCATGTGATACACTGCATGCCAGTTCGTTACTAACCAAAGCTGTAAACCAGAATCTGTTGCAACTTCAGCAAGAAAAAAAAAGAGAGAAAGGAAATGGCGGGCCAAAACCTCAGGTGCACACCTGTGAATTTGATTGAAAGAGACAGATAAAGAGAGAGTGAGAAGTTTCCAGAATTTTTGTTTCCAAGTGGAACAATGATAATATGCAGGGTATGTACACAGAGAGAATAATTTATGGGGGACTTCTTTGGATGAAAATTAAAAGGAGAATGCTTTTAATCACGAACTCAGGTAGAAAAGAAACCTTATTCTGAGAAAAATAACAGGTTTAGAATTTGGCAGGAAGGTTCAGGACTTGAGTGTAGAAAGAAAGAAAGAGAAGAAGAGTGATATAGAGTGAGTCCATCGGCGGAGTTAGAGAAATCCATAGTGGGTGCTAAAAAGAAGAGAAAATGTGTTACCTTGAAAAGGTCAAATTGAAATTGGAAGTAATTGCATCCTTTTGAACAGAGCAGAGAGCGCAGAGCAGAAAATGGATCTTTTCTTCTACTTTTGATTTTTGGAGAGATGTTTGTGTCGTTTGTATTCAGAAAAATGGCCACAAACGGGGTACTTCATTTCTTGATAATTCAGCCAACCAAGATAAATAGGGAGAAGTGTTTCTGATGTTCACACTATAGCTGATTAAAGTGCACTTACGTTTCAGGTGATATAGACGGATGCAAACTTTTCTAGACTTATTTGTTAGTGTGGATGTATTTGTAGAAAAAGAAACGAGAATCTATTTGTACTTCCCCTAGTCAAATCTGGATCTCTTACCACTTCATGTGCTTTCTCTTTGATTATTTACATATTTCTTTGACTTTTGGTTTTAATATATAAAGTTTATTAACAAATTTCTTAAACATGGAGTACCATATATATATATATAGGTCTTTTTTAAATTGATTCAGTTCTGAAATAATTGTGAAATAAAATATCACGACATATAACCGTTCTTTGTATTTTTATTCATTATATATATTCATTGAATAAGTGATGATCCACCGATTCTTACTTAGAGAATTTTTGGACTTATTTTGAAGGTTTTATTGAATCATCGTGCAAACAGTTGTTATACAAAAATAATATATTTTTTTACAAAATTTGTAAAAAAATAGTTGATGACATGTATAGTTTAGAATACATTGCTTCTACTTTTATACAAATAATATAATTAATAGAATATTATAAAGAAATTTTAACAAACAAATTAACTATTACGATCAGTACTTTAATTATTGCTAGCACACATGCAACAAGAATTTGTTTGTTGCCCATCCCTGCTCCAACATAGTACGGTCCAAGGATATTTTTTTTGTAATATCCGGTATTTTCATGTATATTAATTAAATAATTATTTTATTTGTTAGTAATATTAGTTCTCTTGTTTTAAATTTAACGTGATTTTCGTTGTATTATTTTGTGATAATTAAATTGTGAAATTTATTTAGACGTGGTTTCTTGATATTAATTATTGTCTAGTATTTAAATTGCTGTCTATTTTAATTTATTTCATTGTTGGGTTTTATTGTTTTATTTTATTAATTTTTAGTTGTAGTGTTTTTATTTGCCTTTTTTCTATTTTTTTGTGTCTTTTTATTTTATTGGGCCTGTATTTTCGGATAGGGCTTGTTTATAATGAGTTTTCTCTGTTTTGGGCCCAGCCCGTTTGGCTTTGTGAAGCCCAGCCCATGGGCTTGTTTTTAGCCCAACCCTTTCTTCCTCCAACGGTGCTATTTTGGCCAACCTTAGGGTTTTTTCTTTCTTTTCTTCTTCTCCTACACGCTGCTCCCTTCCTTCTTCTTCCTCTTCTCGATTTCCTCTGTTTGTCTCCATTGCAGGCCTTATCCATGAGCCTTCTTGCTCGCCCCTCGCTATCTCTTTCCCTCTCCTTCCTAAGCCCCTTTGAGTTTTTGAGGCAATTTCTCTATGCTCAGACCTCTCTCTCTCTCACGCGAAACCCTAGCCTCCGTGTCTCTCTATTTCAAGCTTCAGCCGTTGTATCTCTCTCGTGCTCGTGTCTGTCTCGTCGGTGACTTTTCGGTAAGTCTCTCTATTCTCCCGATTTGTGAGCAATGAATGTAAACATAGTGATCTGTGGGCTTTGTTTCGTTTTTTAAATTTTTCTTCGAGGTGTTTGCAGCATCGCATTTCAATCTGTGTTCTGTGACTTTGTGTATAACATTGTTGTTATTGTTGTGGTTGGATTTTTTTTTTCTAATTGAAATTATATTTGCTTGCCGCTCTCTCTCCGTCGTTCCCTTACTATTTCGGGTTCAATCTTGTGAAAAACACCCTTGCATTTCCATTTCTTTTTCCTTCTACCCGTGCTCTCAAAAGATTTTTTGGTTTCATCTTTCTTCATATGTAAATCTAGTTGTGCCGCAGCTCTCCTCCTTTTCCGTCTAGTAATAGCTTGCATTTTAATCTCTATGATCTTGTTACTATTTTGCTGCAAATCTGAGCCTTCTCTTATCCTCTCTTGCATTATTTTTCATATGTTTTACTCTCACTGCAGGTTTGTCTGTGAGCTCCATGCTCGCTACTCTCTCTCTCTCTCTCTGTCGTTCTCTTTTGATTTAGTGGAATTGGTTTATGGCTGAGCAACTGTTGTGGAAAGGGGGTGAAAGTGAGAAACGGAAGATGGAGTGGAGTGTTGACGTGTTGGGCAAAACTAAGTTAACAGAGTTAACGGAAGGAAGTGTTAGACGTGTTGTGCAAAAGTAAGTTAACAGAAAATTTAACAGATGGAATAAGAAAAAACACTATAGCAGTTAGATAGACACTTATATAATAGAGATAATAGAGATAGATATATATAAAGTCGTAGTGATATGATAACCAAGGTTGCTCAGTTTTGGAAGGGCATCATAACACTTAATCAGAAATAATCAAATTTAATAAATAAATAAACTATAAATAAATACCAAGATAATATGAGAAGAGCACTTACCAATAAAGCTTGAGTAAAAAGCAAGAAATTGCAGGCGAAACACTAACCCTTAATAAATAGCAGCAACCAACCTAAGAAAAATCAAGAATAAAAATGTTAAAAGAAAAAAAACAAGGTAAAAAATTATAATAATTCAATTATATATAAATTGATTTAGCACCTTAGCCGATCCAGTACCAACGACACAATGTCAAGAGATTAGAGTGTCAATTTAATTTTTTGCTCGTGATCAGTTGTGACACAAAAAGTATAACTATATATAGAAGAAGAGAAGAGTAGTGAAGAGAAAGAAGCAGAAATAGTGATTATAGTAAAACTTATTTTTCACTTTTTGCTCGTGATCAGTTGTGACATAAAAAGTACAACTATATATAGACGAAGATAAGATAGGTAAAAAAAAGAAGCAAAAGTAGTAAAAGATCATCTTGACCTCTGTAAAAAAAAAAAAAAGCTTATGGCATCCGATATATATAAGTTATATTATATGCAAGTTGATTATGATTTGATGTCAAAAAAATCATTACAATCGTCACCAGCACGCATAATCATTATTATCTGTCAGGACTTTGAATATTGGATGCATGCGGGATTATGAGTTGGCCCCCTAAAGAAATGTTGGGACGATGAAAATTAAAGTACACTGTAATATGCATGAATGATTATGAGTTGGCCACCTAAA
Organism: Cyclocarya paliurus; assembly: GCA_029856935.1. NCBI lineage: Eukaryota > Viridiplantae > Streptophyta > Magnoliopsida > Fagales > Juglandaceae > Cyclocarya > Cyclocarya paliurus. The sequence continues at coordinate 36,497,934 of CM056949.1, forward strand.
GAAATATTGGAATGATGATTCCTTGAATATTTTAGTAGAATATTATATTAATCTTGAGTAAATTCTGTCGAAAGAATGAAAAGAAAAAGTTAAATGGTCAACAAGCATGCAACAGAAAGTCGGTCAGTGTTAAAAAGCAAAAGCTTTTTCTATTTAATAATACATACTTTTTAAATTTAATAATATATACTTTTTCTATTTAATTATGATAGTACTGGATATTTTGATTAACATTGGATACTATGCAAGCTGCTAGATTTGATTAACATTTCGACGTTTTGGCAAATCTTATATCCATTCAAGTACATATTTGGCAACTTAATGATCATGATCAGCTCCTTTAAAATAAAATGAAGATGGTTAAAAATAATTAAGTATAAGTAGTGCCAGATATGATATACTTCAACAAAAGTAGGATTTCATTTATAACTACTTAAAAAGCATAAAATTAAAAGGGTAGCACTATTAATAGAGAGTGTTAAGACCACCATCAGTCAAAGTGAAAAGCAAGAGGTGGATTTATAGTCAATCATGCTTTTAAATTATTATGTTTTTAAATAATTCAATTGGGAAAAGTCTTATCCCACTTAAGCTTGTTTGTAGCAGTGGAAGAATTGATTAGTAAAAATTGGGCCCAGTAATTGGAAGGCCAGTTTGACTGTGTAAAAGTAGTCAACAACGTCGACAGTAAATCGACTAAGGAATATAGCAATATATAATTGCCAGCAAACTCTATCCATTAAGAGCATCTTTGGCGTTTATTAAAAAAAAAAAAAAGAACATCTTTACCAGCAAACTTGAACTTTGGCAATGATGAGATGAAGCATATGTGTCGTTCAACTCTGTTTTATATTTTTAATTCAAAATTTGTTACCAATGCTATTAAAATCTGTTTCACTAAAAATCGATTTTGAAGAATTTCCTACGAGCTTATAAATATAACCAATACAAAAATTGGGAAAAAAATTTGTATTAAAAGAGAAATGTGCAAAAGTACAACATATTATAAGTCCAAATTCTAAAAGTACAAATTACAAGTCTAATTGTACAAAAATTTACAACTTCAAATACGAAAGGTCCAACAAAGCATAAGTCCAAATTATAAGTTCAAATTACAAGAACATCAAATAAAAAACCTTACAACTAAAATAAATAGGAAGCATCAAATGTATCTTCTTCAGGGTTGGGTAAACTTTCGTAATTCCCAAAAGAGGCATGTAAGGCATTTTCCTCAAAGTTGAGTAAGCTTTGGTAATTCCCAAAAGAGTTTTCCATTAACAGATTTTTATCGTACGAAATTGTTGAGGCATTATTCGAGATATTGTTTGTACTGAATTGTGGCATCATGTAATTGGTAACTTCTGATTGAGACCAAATTTCGACATCTTCTGGGTGAGAAGGTCTACTTTAACAGTTTTCATTGGGGTTTGTATTGACAAAACCATCAAGAAAGTTCTTACCTGCTTGTAATTCCTTCAAAGATGCTAGTTGAGTTTGTAGATTTAGAACCTGCAGAAAATAAAGTAAAAAACCATTTATTAATTAGGAATTAATCCAAATTAGGGTTGTAATCACTATAAATAAAATAGAAAGTCAAAGGGTGAATACCTACTGCTGGAGAGCAAAAATATGCGAAACAATGCCATAAACAGGATTTTCAAGTCTAGCATGTGTTTCATATGAAATTGTGGCAACTGCTTCACAATGGTCACTCACTGGCATATGAGAAAGGAGTTTCGATATATTACTTGCACCGAAAACTTTATGAATGGTGGAGAAATTGGTCACTCATTGTTTATGGCTGAAATAAGGAGCGAAAATACATTTTTCTAACACATTTTTTTCTCAGAAATTTGCAAACTCCGCAAGAAAAATCTGAAGCAGCCATCTTCATCATTTGTTTCAGTCTGTGGGGATAAATAATTGGAATTGACGAAACCAGTCTGAGGAAATCACGGAATTTGTCTCCTGGATCCACCCAATCTGTCGCCTAGGTTTAGGTAAAAGAAAACGGTAATGGTATTTCAGCTGTGCGTTTAATTATACAAATGTGAATAACGGTGTAGTTATAGTGATAGATGTAGAATTAGGATTTTATTTTAAAGAAAATGGCACTGTTTTGTATCTGGGATTGATGATTCGATTGTGCTTCATGGCTGATTTCGAGCCTAGGTAAATTGGACGACAGTTTGAGACGTTTACATTATAATAACATTTCCTTCAAAGATGCTAGCACACATGTCAGCTAAATCCCGAAGATGCCATGCATGCATACTATATGTTGGATGCAATCGGATTGGAACTGCCATTTCGACTCTAACAGGGAGAGAAAGGAGAATGGTAAATACAACTGGGGGGATAAAAATGGAAAAGCATTACTAAAATATTGGATAAGCATTACTAAACATTCGGTGCAAGGGATGGTGCAAAAAAAAAAAAAGGAACTTAAAACAGAAGGATCGACGTCTTATAGGAAGCGGCAAAATAAATTTGATTTTATAGTTTAAAGCATTCGGTTCAGGTGGTGGTCCAAGCGGTGAGAACAAAAATAAGAAGTGGATGTCAGATTAAGCGGTGCAAGTAGTGTATAATTACAACATTTCATGATGAGTTTTTCTAGAGCTTATACATGGCCTATTTCTCTTCCATTTAAAACAAGACTTTATGATGAGTTTTTCTAGAGATCATCTTATACATGGCCTATTTCTCTTCCATTTAAAATAAGATTTCATGATGAGTTTTTCTAGAGATCATCTTATACGTGGCCTATTTCTCTTCCATTTAAACCAAGATTTCATGATGAGTTTTTCTAAATCTTATACGTGGCCTAATGCTACAATTTTTTTTTTTATAAGAGAGGATCCGATGCTTGATTCACAATAAAAAATTAAGTATTATCAATTGAAAAAAAATAATGACATTCATAAAACACATTTTATAATTTATTTCATAACACATATTTTAAAATGAAGATATTTTTATAAAATAATGTTATGTTTATAAAATATTTTATTAAATTATCATTTATTTTAAAAGTTGATGATTACGTGCCTAGATAATAATTCAAAAGTATATATACTACGTGTCTAAGTAATAATGATGCTCATATTTTAATTGCAAGAAACTCTTTAGTCTTTTCCCTCTTTTCAATGCTATTGTATGCAATAAACATGATTTTAAATGCTATGAGATAAGCATTACTAAAATATTAGATGAAATTAATGGAGGGACCGCGTGGCAAGCACTCAATCTAGATAAGCATTACTAAGGACGGAGTTGATCTTTTGTTATAAAAAACTTAATTAATTGGTTGGTTTTTTCGCAATTAATGCTAATAATGGTTTCAGGATATTGCATGCATGCATGCGTACTAATTAAAAGACAATTTATATAAAATTTTAAACATGTTCCAATTCCGTACGCTTCATTCATTTTGGTAATATTTCTACCACTACCCACACCATGTGGAACACGTTAATTTCATTTTGGTAATATGGGAAAGTAATTCATGTCTGAATCAATCGTTCTACCACTGCCCACACCATGTACGTTGAAACTAACGTCCAGTCAATAGTTATCCAGCGAGTGAGAATCCATTCAAAACTTCTCTCTCTTTTTATGTTTGATTTTTTTGAAATATACGAGATTTACATAAATATCATCTCTGTTAAAAAATATATATTTAAAATAATCTCCCTTTATCAAATATTCGTTGACAAAAAGTAAGAATATAATTACTCATCTCTTTTTTACAAAATACATTTAAAATAATCTCCCTTTATCAAATATTCGGTGACAAAAAGTAAGAATATAATTACTTCAGAAAATCACTTTGAGCTAAAGTGATTGAATAATTATCTGCTTATATGTTAAAGTTTGTATATTTTCAAAATTTTTTTGTTGGATATAGATGTCAATTTTTTTTAATTAAATTGCTTGATAGACATCATTAAAAGGCTAATTAGACCTGATTTCTTCAACTCTTTAAAATAGAAGCAGATATACATAAGTAAAAGAAAAACCCAATAACAAAAATAAACGCTATGCATTTTAATCTTTTTTACCAATATCATTACTGCCTACAATACATTGTTTCCACTCCAACGTTTGCTAAAGTTACTACTCATTTGCGGGTCGTCGTGCATGACCAAGTTCCTCTAAAGTTACCTTGCATACCAGCTGCCAGTTCATGCATGTATCATAAACTTCAACATGCATGTCTCATACTTGAGTTCTCCAAGAAATAAAACGGGATCAATAGGCTATTCTCTTAATCATCATTAGAAATAGATGGTCATCATGATCTCTAACAGGATTGCTTAAAGAAACGCTGCAAATCATTTAGGTATACTTCAGTTCTCCTTCGCACTGCCACTGCAAATTTCCACTGGAAGCAACGCTGCCGTAGGAACCACCCATAGCCACAACAAACATGAAAACCACCGTGATAGCCCGCTGCTCTGCCCTGCACCTCCGTACCCAGTCGCCGATAAGCTTTGGACATGAGGTCTCTATTTTTGCACGCCGAAACAGGGGAAGCATCCCCACCGTGACCCACGTCGTCAGCTCCCTCCACTTCGACGCCACTGCCATCAAAAGACGCCGGAGGACAAGCCTCCACCTTCGGACGCTGTCCTGGTCGACGTCCAGCCCCTAGACCGTCGCACGCCTCGCTGCCTCATGGTAAATTAATAGACATAGAGATTAGTACGTGTCGGCTTACTAATATTTTTCTTTTAACAGAGAGAATAAGATGGAGAGAAAGTTAGAGAGATATTTAGAAGATGGGGTGTTAGGAGAGAGACTTTTGTGAGAAAGTGATGAGGAAAGGAGAGAAGAAATATTACTATTTATAGAACAGAATCACAAATGGATATGAAAGGAAAACAACTAAAACAGAAGGATAAAGTTGGAATAAAAATGTGGTCGAAAATTTACTGTAGATTTCTTGATAGCCTCTTTTATTCATAGAATAGATATAAAACAGCTCAGACATGTATCTATACATAGCAGTTTCAGGCTCAAAAATCAACCAATCTCTAACTAAATTAGCATACAAAGTATTACATAATGGCTTATACCTCTCCAAGGGCTATGCCCTCTGCAAGATTTATGGCTTTCTGAGAGGGGCTGTAACTCTTCATGCGGTTAATCTGGTATGGATCAATCGATACATATAGATTCTTCACAATGACGTTATTGGAACCAAGCTCCACTGATAGATCAAAAGCTGCAGTCTTGAGCTCAAAGTGGGACTCTTTTGGCTCACCATGATTAATGTGAGTCTTTATCGTTATGTACCTGTTGGTCACTTCCATTGCAAACTGTCACTTTGTGCCTTTGAAGAGAAGATGAAGCAGCAGAGAAGGATAAGGAACCTGGTATAAGTAGAACAATACAAACGAGAAAAAGAAATGAGGACAATAATTTGGGCTTGATGATGTATCTGCAAATATGTTTTCTCATATAAAATAATGAATAATAGTAAAATATTACTAGAATAGGTATTCTCAATACCCACCTTAGTTTCACATTTGCCCCTCAATCTATCTTGTATCTAGTATCTACTCCTAAGACTTCACAGTTCGGTTTTAGATCTGGTCGACCAACCAAAAACATTATTACATTAAACTAACTTTTTTTTTTCTTGTAACTCGTTTGTTTTCAGAGATGAGATGGGATTAATGTTAAAAAGTTGAATAAAATATTGTTAGTATATATTTTTTAATATTATATTTATTTTGAGATTTAAAAAAGTTGAATTATTTATTTCATTTTGTATGGGGATTTGAAAAAGTTATAATGATGTGATGAGAGATTTTCAATGTTTTCAAAATTTTGGGTTTGATCTTGGAAACAAACAAGCCTGCTCTCTGTGTACATTAACTGCACAAGTGGTGTCCCCTTCAAATATGGGTTAAGAGTGTTCAATCATTAAAAAAAGGGTTTTGCTATTCATCCTCCCCACACTCCACACTCCATACTTTTTAATATTTTTTAATATTTTTTTAAATTTTTTTTTATTTATTTTTTTAAACTATTTATAATTTTTTATTCACTATTCATATAAAAATATATTTGATAAAAAAAAATTAAAAAAAAGATGGAGTGTGGAGTGTGGTGTGAATAGTAGGAGGTTGAGTAGAATTTTTGTTAAAAAAAACACATACCACATGCTCTTTATTTCCTCTAGGAATTTGGGAGTGCTTGTTTTCATGGTCTTGTAAACCGTAGAAGGCCAGCCACTGTAGTCGAAGTTGAATTATTTTTGTGTGTAAAACATAACGTCAGCATTACTTAAACGGTAATATTAGATTTATAAAATTTAAATTTTAAAATTTATCATTTAAATTAAATTATATTACGTAAATAATGTGTGGTCTGCAAATGCTTTAAATAAAAATACTCTTTGAATTTAAAGTTTTTGTTTTTTGGAAGTTTGTTTATTATAATGAATGGAAATACCTAAATTCCTGGTATTTGACTAATTTGATTATTATCAATATATCTTATTATTTAAAAAATAAAACATGATTACTCTGCCAAACCACATTAGCATTTAGTTCACTTGCATATTCTCTGCTTTCCAAGTATCAAACTTATTGCCTTTTGCATCTCTTTGAGAGATTCCTCGTTTGCTTGTAGGGTTTCTTTACTTAACCGACACACAGTTTTTTTTTTAAATAATTGAACCTACACACTTTTAATGATATTGTCCTTGCTTTGAGCCAAAAAAAAAAAAAAAATGATATAGTTCTTGCTTGTTTATTTTATTTTTGTCTTCTTGTTGAACCTTTAGGGTTGGGCCAATTTTTGGTTGAATGCCATAAGACTGAGCCCAACAACTTAGCAAATAGCAAGGCCGAGCCACCTAAATAGCTAACGAAGTTTTATTTTATTTTTTAAAATTATAATGACTATCATAAAAAATTATATATTTAAATTTATAATTATCTGTAATTTTCACAGAAATTAATTATACTGAGAAATTGTTAAAAAAAATAAGAACAGATAAAAAAAAAACTAGAATAGTTTATAGAAATACGAGTGTATACGAGGCCCAGATGCACCCTTCCCCAGTCCCACATCGCTTGCTTATTTCTATAGAAATAGAAAGCCCAGGCCCCCATATGCACTTAGCAAAACGAAAGCCTAGATGTACCCTTCCCAGTTCCTGCCTCACCATCACGCGCACGGCGCATCCCCTCTTAAGGACTGTAGTCAAAAGACCCAAAACGACAGTCTCCACGACATTCGTCTCCAAATTACATTTAAAAATAAAAAAACACACGCACACACACATCTAATCCAGACTCCCCATGCTGTCGTATTTAATCTACGAGACGCTGTCGTTTAGAAAAGCAAAAATCTTCCTCGATCTGAGAATCGAGATTCCGAGTTCAGCTAAAATCACACATAGAGTGAACAAAGGCACGCAGAGAGATAGACAAAACACATGGCTCCCTCATCGTCCTTTGCATCATCGAAGGGCATAGTGATTACGGTGCCAGTGCTCGTACTGGCCGCCTCCGTGGCCGCTATATTCTTGTTCTTCCTCTTGTCGTCTCTCTCCACCTGTAATTGCCCAACGCCAGTGTCCGGTGCCGGCAGCGGTGTCCCCGCTTCCGGCGGCGGTCCCGATGGTGGTGGTCGTGTTGCGGTGTCCACGACGAAGGAGGATGTGGAGTGGGTCAAGGACCAGATCCTAAGTAACGGCCTCCATATGCAAGACAACGTCCTCCGCAAGGGCATCAACCCCCGCACTAGAGCCCAGCAGCTCCAAGATCTCTTACAGTCAGTACTCTCTCTCTCTCTCTGTATGTGGAAGCTGTAAGTGTGAACACATTCCAAATCTTGTGTGGTGATGAGGAGTAGGTGTGTTGTTTATGCCTAAATGAGTTCGTCGCATTCTTGTTTATTGATTTACATATTCATTCTTTGCCTTTTCAATTCAGTTTTTGGGTTCTTTAGTATGTTTATTGTCTCTATGGTTGTCTTTTAAATTGCCTCAGTTTGTTTCTTCTCCGTGCGCGTGTTGCGCAGTTGGGAAGTTGGCCCTGCGATTACTGATTTCGGGTTGAGCAGGAAGTTCTAGAAAAAAGGGTGGCTTGTGGAGAAATAATTTGAAAGACGTGATAATGGGTTCAAAGAAAATGAAGACTGCGAAGAATAGTAGGGAAAAATGATTGGAGTATATGCAACATGGGTATATTCGAAGAGGGCAGAAGGGAAAATGTTAAAAACAATGTGAAATTGGGAGGAGATGCAGGGAAATTTGTGTTGAAACCTTTCTGGCGTATCCTGTATCCTCTCTGAACCCCCCCCCCCCTCTCTCTCTCTCTCTCACACACACACACACACGCACGCATACTTACAAATTATCAGTGTGTTTTTGGAAGTTTTAAATTATTCCTTCCCCTTGTCACTCTGAAACCATGGTGAGGTTTTTCTGAAATCAGCTTTATGTTTGCACATGTTTGTGCGCATGTGTATCTTTGGATACTGATTTTGGAATCGTGATATTATTTGCCATAATCTCAGTTTATTATTGCTTTTGTATTTCGATAAGGTTAACTTATGCTTTGTCTGTTTTTATGCTACCATTGGGGTGGGGCAAATGCTTTGGCCTTTGTCTTAGATGGTTATGTAAGGTTGCATTCGATGGTCTTGGATTCAATTATTTTAAAACCTTTGGTTTCTCTGAAGTTCATAATCAAAGAGAAGATAATTTTTTTAAAAAAAACTTAGATCCGTAGGAACCTGATAAAACAAATACAAACTAAAGAATATGATTAAAAGCTGCTTTTTTTTTTTTTTTTCCTTCCATTTAGTTATGTATGAACCACAGTGGTTATTTTATCTGTCATATACATATCGATTCCATGTGCGAGAGCGTGGTGTTTGTTTTTGTGGTGCAAGGTTAGGTGCATGTGTTTGACATGCATGCTAGAGTTTGTTCATCTACCTTTTTGTGAGTTTCTGTAACTAGCCTTGCTAAAATTAAATCAAAATGCCTTTTCCAGGTTCAAAGGTATATCACATTATGAAGGACCTGAAGCAAACAACCACACTGCCCTCCCCTGCCCTGGAGAGCTTCTTGTTGAAGAGCACCACAGCAACTATGGTGAACCCTGGGCAGGAGGGCGAGATGTATTTGAGTTCCTTGCTCAATCCACCCACCTCACGCCTGACTCATGTGTTCTTGAAATTGGCTGTGGCACCCTCCGAGTTGGCCAGCATTTCATTCGCTATCTCAATTCTGAGCATTACAATTGTCTTGAAAGAGACGAGCTCTCTCTGATGGCTGCATTTAGATATGAGCTTCCCTCACAAGGGCTCCTATACAAGCGCCCTTTAATTGTGAAAGGCGGGGATATGGATTTAACTAGATTTTCAGGAGTTGTGTATGATTTGATCTATGCTAGTGCTGTCTTTCTTCATATGCCTGATAACCTGGTATGGAGTGGATTGGAACGCTTAGCTAGGCAACTGAAACCTTATGATGGGCGAATCTTTGTGTCCCACAACATAAAGTTCTGTTCCCGCCTGGGAGGAGACGAGTGCACGAAGCGGCTCACAACTATGGGGCTCAAGTATGTAGGGAAGCATACACATGATAGCTTGCTTTTTAATCACTACGAGATCTGGTACGAGTTTAGGTGGTCAAAGGTGTAGGAGTTGGGACTTTATGAATTCGGTTTCTCTTGAATGTTGTTGTTCTAATTTGGGAGCACACTTCAATGATTGGCCTCTAACTCCTGCAACCGAAAGTTCAAGTAAGGTCTAGTCTTCAACTTCCTGGTTGATAAAATGTATGAGGAAGAGAGAGGAGTAAGTAACAAATTAATGGGCTTCACCTTGGGCTATGGTGCAAAATTGAACCGGTTTTGTATTTAATTATTTTTCCTTGTATTCAGTCTGCTTTGTATTTTGAAGTAGTCGAAGTATTCATTGCAGTTTGTAACTTCGGTGTGTGGAATTGTCAAGTTATGTAATGTCTAAAAAAGATGTGTTGGTTTCTGTTCCATAAAGTATTCAACTTGTATGCTTATTAAACCTATGTTATTATTATTATTTTTTTTTGCTTCTGTATTCAAAAAATTATAAAACAATGAAATTTGTTTTGAGAAAAAGTTATGCAAGATATAGTCATGAATTGTGTAAATATTGTGTATTTTTTTTTTTTTAAAAAATGAAGTTCATTATTAAAAAATTAAAATTTTTATATAAATTTTATATTTTATCATTTTTTTTTAAAGGAGTGGACAGCGTTTGCATTGCAAATAGTATTTATCTACAGTAAAGATAAACATATTCTGTTCGCAGAGCAGAAAAGTTTATTTGGGTCATGAAACGGCGTCGTTTCTATCGTTTTAAATCCACTCAGCTGAAAACGCTAAACCCCGACTCTGAACCAGAGAGAGAATGCCTCCTTCGCGAATCCTTACCAGCACTTGCAACACATTCTCTACCTTCTCATTCTTCCCTTTCCCCTCTTGCTCCGCATACCGTCACCTAACTCTGTCACAGCACCGCTCGATCTTCTCCACGGCGCAGCTCCAGAGTTCATGGATGGACAGGATCAAAGGGGCCTTCACCGGGCAGAAGACCAGCCTGGGAGAACCCCAGCTCAGCCCCGAATCGTTCACGCTTCTCCGTGAGTCCCATATCATCCCTGTCCTTCCGGAAATTATTGCTTTCTTGTTGTTTGCTATTGATGTTCTTCACATTTTGGTTATTCTTGATCTCTTTATTATTCTTGTTGCATAGTGAGCATTTTGGGTTTCACTTCTTTTAACTTTTCATATTTTCCACCAATTTGTTTTTCTTATAATTCAGAAATTCTGATAATGGGTTTCATTATTGTTGTTATCTTAAAATTTGCGAATTTAGTCATCAAGTTCCCTTCCCTTTTCCCTGGAATTAGCGTACTTAGTAACTAGTATTAAGTTTCCGATGTTATCCTTATCAATATGATTGTTACTGTTATTTGATTGCAGGGTTTGCGGATGAATTGAAGAATGCAAGAAGGGTAAGGGCATTCAAGCAATATACGGTGGGTCGAAGTAGTGAGGCGACATATTCTGATGCTTTCGAGAAACAGCAAGCTATAGTTCGATATCTTGGAAGCTTCGATCCTACTGGAGAGGTTGGTTTATAAAATATATATGTCTGCATGTATGTATGCATACATACATTTAGTGTTTACAGAAACATATGGAAGATACCACATCACTAATTACCGCCTCAATTCCCCCATGTTTCTAACTAATTTAATTTAGGAAGTGGGCGTCTACTACTTTAGCTGGTGAATCATTTTTCTTTTTCCCGTACTTGCAAGAGACTTGGAATGCAGCTGAAGTATTTGTATCTAGGAATGTCCTACAATGGTTTCACTTCTTTAGTAAGATTTTGTTTGGGTGAATCTTCTCATTTTGTTTTAGGTCCATGTAGAATATCCAAAGCAGTGAAAAACAAGAAGCGGCAAAGCATTGTAATTGCACTATAGTAGACGTAGAGAATACACTCGCAAAGTTTACATGGGCTAAAGAAGCACAAAAGAAGATAGAGGAGTTAAAAGAAGAAGGGAAACCAATGCCAAAGAGCATTGCTGAGGTGTACTTCTCTCATTTTGTCTTGTTTTCTTACTGTCAAATTGTTTATGTTAGAAATACTAGATCAAAGTATACAGCGGAAGCGATATTACCTTATTGGAAATATCTCGGATCTAGTGCAGTTGTTCCACGGATTCTTCAGGGTCGTTCGTCCACGATTTTCACATCGATGGTGGAGTGTGCTACATGGTAATACCATAGCAACACTCACACATTCCACAGCCTAGATGCCATGACTAGAGAGAACCATTTGAGAGAGAGATCGTTCTTTGTGCAAGTCCATAATTCAAAGAGGTGAAGAGCTATATAAATAGCCCTTCTAATTGTAACCCCCGGCTGGCCCTTAATGGCCAGCCATCAAGCCTCATGAAGTGGTTCTTAAACCACTTCATAACCTTCAAGAGAAGGCCAAGGGGTGCCCACTATGGGTGCCCCTTTCTTACAGTTTACAAACCTCATTAACTGTGTACCATATGTAAACATTACCCTGTTTTAGTTGGTTCTAAACCGGTAAACTTGGAAAATACGAGTTGAGAATATGCAGGCCCGGCAATTTGTGAATCTGTATTTTAGTCTTTGGAGGGATGCATCACAACCTGGGGTCTGTTTGCTGGCTAAGTACCACCTCCTGAGTGATGCCTAGATTTTCTTTGTGCCAGTACAGGAAGTACTAGGCCCAGATAATGAATAGCAATATGATTGCCTCTATTAAAAAGAATAGAGTACCGATTGGCAGTATAAACTATAAACTATTGGATACAAGAGGAAAGAAAATAGGGGTGCATGTTGAAGGAACTTCGAAATCTTTTTGTGCGCACCTTGTTGCTTTGGTTTTCTACCACTGTGCTCAATGGAACTACTGTTCATGATATTTTTCTGTTTTCTTTTTCAGGTTCCTAGAATGTATTTAGGTGTTTTCTTTTGTACACTCCTTGTGTACATGGGCGTCGCCAATTTCATTTATATTAACATATTAAAAATTTTTTCTTACTCATTAAAAAAAACAAGAGTGGGGAAAAAAATGGGGGTGGATGGTTGAAGTTCATTAAATCTCTGATGGGAAAATCTATAGAAGACTGTGTTAGGTCTTTCTGCCTTCTCCTTCTCCCCAACCTTCATGGTATTTCATCATTGCCTATCTGTTTGCTGGTTAAGAGCTGGTTCAATTTTTCATAATGCTTAGAAACGGAAGGTGAAAATATACTTACAATTACTTTTATGTTATGATCTGTAGGTGCAAAAGCTTGTGGGTTCTCAACCCCATCGGATCTTGCCAGGCCTAATTTGGCTAAGAGTGGGCAAATAAGTAGGAATGCGCTACGCCCTTGTGGTTCCAAGAAGAGATACAAACGGTACTGCTTCTGTGGTTAAACCTTTTGATAATCTTTTCTGCTCTCTTCAGAATTTCATATGGCTTACTAGATTAAGTGATAGATAATGTCTTAAATTTCAGTGGATACTATTCTATTCATGCCATATGTGATAGACTATCATTTAGACTTTTTCTTTCATGGCTCACTATGCATCTCATTGCTTGAAAGTTTCACTCACTTTCGTTTACATTGAGTTTGGCATTGGTTCCTTAGAATTCTTTCATTAAGAGGCCAAAAAAAAAAAAAATGAGAACTTGATTGACCTGCAGCTCTAAAAGTGGTGTGACATTTATGCCTCCGGATAATCTAGTGAGCAAAATGATTGCATGTATACACACCCACACACACACACACACACATATATATGCATACATGTAATCACCTTGTTTTCTTCCCATGTTTTTGTTATGAAGGTGCTGTGGAAAGGATTGAAGGACTTTGTAAACTAAAATTTTACAGCAAAAGGAACCGTGCTTCAAGTGTTGGATATGAGTGGTGTCACAGAGAAGCAAAATACATTTGCTGTCTTAAATAATTTCTCGTTGGAGCCCTTTGATTCCATTCAATTTGTTATACAAACCTGTAGGCGAGGCCCTCATATTGCTGTCAGGGAACAGATGATTGGATGGATTTTTTTTAACCGAATTAGTTGCTTATGTGAATACATCTTTGTAAGGGAATGGGAAATATATGTTTCGTGGATAAAAACCTTATTCTTCTCCTTTCTTTCTTTATGTGCCTCGTGTCTACCATTGATTGTCTTGGAACTTTCTATATCCGCTGAAGTGACAGTGAGCTCAACTTGCTTATATTCTATCATTCAGTCTCGTTTCTTTCGTTTCTTTTTTTATTTTTTTTATTTCTTCTGTTGGGGTGGGGGTTGCCAGTTGCATCCCAGAAAAGAAATGTTTAAGTATCCATAAAACTAATAAAAGAGTGGGTTTTAGGGATGGGATTATCCAGGTGGGAGGGCTTATTCTGCAAGCCTGTCACGGCAGTACTGACATTCCTGGCTGTACACCTTCTCAGCATACCGCAGGAAAGATGTCTTATAATGTTCAATATTTAGGTCATGTTTCAGTAGGCTGGCCGAGAGTCCAGGAATGGTTATTTGATTTCTCATGCAATAAAGCATGCATGTATGGAGTATGGTTGTTCTATAATGACCTGTCGCTTGTGCAGTATATGACCAACTACACATAAACAGAGAAGGAAACAGAGCTTGATGAGAACAGAATAATGGTCATTTTCATATAATTTGAAGAGGACTGCTACAATTACAAAGAGATTACATAAAAGTAAATCCACAAACTGACGTGATTTCATGTGATCTATTAGATTTACTTTTTAATAAAATTAACTTTACAATCTAGCAAATCATATCAAATTACATCAATTTGTGGGATTATTTTTGTGAAATCATTTTGTGATTAGAGTATTTTCCTAATTTGAAACATTTTTATCTGATGCTTCACTAAAGTGGTTGTTGAATCCTCAAAAAGGCAGTCGTTTGTGCTGTCCATTGTACCCCCACCAAACAGCATACTCGTCGTGCGGTATATAAAGACCCGAGTATTTAATGTGAAAGTCCACCCATTTGCAGCTTTGCTAGTGATCCTAGTAATAAAAATATCCAAAGACAATATACATGGTACTTGATAATTATTACTCATTAGACAACAACCAAAAAAAACAAGGTTATCCTCGAAACAAAGTGAAAATTAGGCACATGGGCACATTTGAGGTCTACTTAAATTATCTAGTCTTTGTGAAGCTACTTTAAGTTAGGGATATATGGTCCTCCACTTTCTTATGGATCACATGCCTATGTCACTATAAGAAAACTGCCTATTTATGGCTAGTTATTTTCTGCGAAAATGATTATTTCTTACTGAAATGAGTTTGTTTTTGTCTTAAATGGTGATTCTCATTACAAATAATCTGTCACAAATGTTCATTTTTTGTAGTGTGTGCATTCCAAACCAAAATGTATAATTGGCAAATTTTCCTTGCATTTGGATATGGAAGTTAAGGAGGTAAAATAGATCCAAAATGACAAATTGGCAATTGCGAACCGAATAGAAACTTGTCTAAAAAGAGTTAGAAGGGCTTTACATTTTTTGCTTCAACCTATCCATACAAGAAAAATATGTCCCCACAAAACATATCATACTCTTATTAAATGATTCTTGAATTATCAATCTAATTTGACAAAGATATATGATGTGATTACCATATTTTCGTATTAAAAAGAAAACTAGACCATCATGAGAATAATTTTAACTAATTCTAGCAACGTACCATGACTTTTATACACACATATCTCCTCATTGGTGGATAGACAAGATATAAGGTTCCCCAACTGCCTATACTGAGAGCATAGAGCACCACATTTATCATCAAAGATGGCAAAACTCTTTACCTTCTACTTTCTGCTTGTCATCCTCGTCATGATCATCTGTGGTAAATGTTTCAAACTTATTCATTTCTCCATTTTAATTTATATGATTCATTTGATTTTCCTTTGCAAATCACACCTAAGGTCTTTGACTTCCTTTTACATATAAAGATACAGGAGCTTAATCGTGGAGATTGGGCATATCTAATCATATCATGTATGACAGAATGATACTCATGGCACATCTCATCATCCAATCTTGTTGCTATTTTTTTTTTCAATTTCGCATTAGATTTGTTTATGAGAGACAATATGTTCTGGGTCATCAAAATGTTTTTTGACAGGTTTGAGGCTTTGCTACTTCTGTGCTTACAACATTAAATATGAAGCCCTTATATAGGTGGAGATCTTATATTTGACAATATCTTGAGACCTTGAATTTTCCTCAGATATTGCAGCTCTAAATTGAGACCAAAAAAGAGAATTTGTTGAAGGGTTTTCTCACTGAAAGCATGCAAATAGCATGCTGATATTAGTGTCCGATGGTGATAATAAAACAAACTAGAGGTTCTCTACTTCCAACGTCCAGTGAAAAACCCCTTTTCAGTTCCACTCTGACAGTTCTAAAGAAAATGCAAGACCAACCAAATCATCCCACTTTACATAAGATCTATGACCAACATAGGCATAAGTTGCTATTAATTAATTAATGAGTATTCCAAAACTTTTGGACTTGCAGATAAGAGAATGGTACCCATGGCAGAAGCAAAAGATTGCCATAAAGTTTGGAACTGCAAGGGAGGAAACCAATGCTGGGAAGACTGTAGAAATCGATACAATGGAAAGGGAATGTGCGACTTATACACTGCACCGGGTGTTCCTAAACAGTGCTTTTGTGCATTCAAGTGTTGAATAAACTCCAACAACCAAACCTCTTGTCGAGTTTAAGTTCAATGAATAAACATTAATATACTTAAGTAGTACATGTTAAGTTAGAAAGAAGGTACAGTGTATGAGTGATTTCTTCTATAATTTTCGATACACAGTTATCTATTCTGTATTTCATGGTAAGTGAGAAAAAATCACTTCCTTAGGCTGCGTTTAGATGCTGAGGTGATTTCAGATAATCTGAATTGATCTATGAATAATAATGTTTTGTAGGTCCTATTGAGATGTGTTTGAATGTAAATAAGTTGAGATATGTATTTGAATATATAAAGTAGATTGAGATGAGTTTGACTTTTTTTATAAAAAATTAAAAAAATTATTGGATTCCATCAATAATTAATTTGAGATGGGTTGAAATCACTTTAACATCCAAACATAACTAGTCTCTTGGATTTTTTGGGTGCAACAGTTATGCCCATACAAAACCTTGCACACAAAAATTTACAAACGGCCGATATGTAGTCCCACATGGGAAAAGTAATAATGTAGAGAGATTAGTTTGGGTCTATAAAACTAAAGCAAGCAGGAAGGAGCAACATACTTACCTGGACGGGGTCAATGGGTGATCAAGAAGGCCCATGGCCTAGGCTAGTGACCTCCATTGCACTCAGGAGGGGTGCTCGCCTAAGGTCTGCCCAAGTGGCAGAGCCTACGTCATAATTTGTGGCAGTGGGGGCCTGCGTTCGCGCGGCCCCTGCCTATTTTCCATTTCAAAAATCTTCAGAAACCTCATATTTTGTTAGTAGTCTTCCTGAAGAAAGCCAAGGTAAGACCACTCGCTAATATTATACTAATCACATGCTCCTGCATCACCATATAGCTACATAGACCACCAACAAAACACGAGTGTTCTGAAAGCATAATAAAGAGCTCCAAGTCTTCTGCAACAGATTATTTTACATTCTGATAAAACCTTAAATCCCTGTGGCTACAACATCTCTAACTGATATCTGATCTCATCATAACCAGGGACAGAAACAGAACTCAAGCCTTTATCCACAGTCGCAAGGTTGCTTTCCCCATCCAGTCTTAGATTGTCTGTTTTCATGGCCATGGTTTTCCATATGTCTAAGTAAAGCTTTCACGTAGCCCTTTATGCAGATTGCCCCACATTGGATAAGATAAATATGAATGAAGACATGTATCATCATCAAGCAAGAAATGAAAGTGAGGAGCCACTTCATATGAAAGACACACGGCCTAGTTTGGTGACCTCCATTCCACTGCACTTAGGAGGGGTGCCCACCAAAAGACAGTCATAATTTTTGGTAGTAGGGGGCCAACATTCACACTCCCGGCATAATTTAATATCTTGAGCAATTTACTTTATAATGAAAGACTAATTAAAACAGGATTTTTTGGCAAGGGCCCAAGGGGTGTGCGCGCGCGCGCGCGTTTGTGTGTATATATATATATAAATATATCTTGTATTAACTAGTTAATCATCCTCCAAAGCAGCACGGCAATTTTGGTGGTGTTTCAGGTCTTTTGGGTTGCATAATGTTTCTATTACAACTTACCAACATTTCGTGGATTCCTTTGGAAAATGAATATAATGCTCACCTTGGCAGGCTGGTAGTTGTCAAAAAAAAAAAAAGGTTGAGGAGTCCAATAATATATTCTAGGCAGGGAGACTTGGAGTCGTCAGGGCCTCTAGGTGGTAGAAGTTTAGATAATAGGCTGTAAACAATTTAATATTTCAACATGTTTTCCGAACTCTGGAATAATGCTGAACCCAGCAAGCTTATAACCTAGTTTTAATTTCCAGAAACCAACATTTTTGTAACATAGGCTTTGTCACCGACCCGCCATTAGCGTTGTCTTTGTTGTAATGGAGATTGATTCATCGAGGATTTCCATTCGTCCATTCAAGCTAACGAACGTAAATGATTTCATGTTATGGGCAGGTGATGATCGCTTAATATCGTATATTGTTTTCCATGTAATAAATCTCACTTAATAGCATGTATTATTTTTTATTAAATTGTCTCATGTTTCATGGCCCCATGCCTGGTTTCCATATGACTAGAATATTTTGAGCACCATATTGAACCTTATCTTGTGCAGTACTTTATGCAGATAGTCCCACATTGGATAAGTAGAAGACAATGTATATCTCCACGATCAAGAAATGAGAAGTGATCAGGATCCACTTCGTAGCTAGCTTACCTGGATGGAGTGGGTCAGTGGGTGACCAGGAAAGGCACATGGCCCACTTTATAATTAAAACTGGATTTTTTTTGCCAAGGTATTTGTATGTAAGTTTCTAGTAATAAATAATACTTAATCATCCTCCAAAGTCCAAGGCACAACAATTTTGCTGGGTGCTTCTGCGGATAACCCTAACATAGGTTCTAAGTGTGAAATATGGAATATACTTTTGAGAGAAATGATAAGGTTGGGGACTGCAATAATATATTCTAGGCAGGAAGACTGGGAGTCTTTGGGGACCTGATCAAGGTGGTAGAATTCTAGATAGGCTATAAACAAGCTAACATTTGCTATAACATAAACAAGCTAGTCTTGGCGTTATGGAGATCGATTCATCGAGGATTTCTGTTCGTCCGTTCAAGCTAACGGACGCGGATGATTTCATGTTATGGGCAGGTGATGATCAAGTCACATGGTCCCTCCAATGGCACAAAACTTTTACCTCAAAGGAAGATGCTCTGAATTTCATGAAGGATGTTTGCATACCCCACCCTTGGCATTGTCTATCCATATGCCTTGATGACCGTTCGATAGGCTTCATCTCCATTTTTCAGGGGTCAGACGATGATGACAGGTGTAAGGCTGATATGGGGTATGGTGTTGCCAGAGAGTACTGGGGCCAGGGGATGATAACTACCAAGGCAATGAAGATCATCCTCTCACAAGTGTTCAAGGAAGTCCCTGATTTGGTAAGGTTGCAAGCTTATGCTGATGTGGATAATAAGGCCTCCCAAAGGGAATTAGAGAAAGTTGGGTTCCAAGAGGAGGGGCTGCTAAGGAAGTATAGCTTTCTTAAGGGGAAAATAAGAGATTTACTTGTCTATAGTTTTTTATCAACAGACTCACTCCCAATAGAACCTCCCAACATGTTGAAGCCTAAAGCTGACACGATCACTCTCCGGCCTTTCAAAATCTCCGATGTGGATGACTTTATGGGATGGGCCAGCGATGATAATGTCACATGCTATTGTAGATGGGATACCTACACCTCTAGGGATGATGCTTTGGGCTTCTTAGAGGAGGTCATTAGTTCTCACCCTTGGTATAGAGCCATTTGCAATAATGATGACCATCCGATTGGGTCCATCTATGTGATGCCTGGGGTTGGAAAAGATCAACTGAGGGGAGAGATTGGATATGCTATAAGTGCAAAGTATTGGGGGAAAGGCATTGCAACAGGGGCTGTGAAGTTGGCCATTTCATGTGTGTTCAAAGAAATGAAGTTTCTGGAGAGGGTGGAAGGATTGGTCTATGCAGAAAATAAAGCATCACAGAGGGTTTTGGAGAAGGCTGGGTTTATTAAAGAGGGTCTTCTAAGAAAATATTTCTTTGTTAAGGGAAAGAGTAGGGATATTGTTGTGTATGCCATTTTTAACTAAAGCATAGAATAAATGTTGATTGTTGGTCGATTGTGTTAAGTTATGGGTGGGGATAGTACTATGGCATATAGTGTTATTGGCACTAATTATGTCTCACTATTGTAATGTATGTATGCATGCATGCATGTGTGTATACTTTGTTATTATTGTGTTCAGATTCTTATTTTTACTACTAATCTCCGAATGAGTAAGCATTGGGTTCATTAAAACTGCTGAAGACACGAAGTCGTGTACACAGGACAGACTCATAAGTTTTCACTGTTCATAAGTCTGTTAATCCTTGTACATGGATCCATGTCTTCATCACGATTCTTTATTTATAACAGATAGTCTTCAAACAATGTGGGCTGTGACTCTTTAGTTTAGATAATGCAGTCAATCCTGTGCATTAGGCCAAAACTGGTCATTAAATTGGTTCAAGCGAAGTTTCTTGGCAATTGTTATGTTAGACTAATGAATCATTAGTGATTAAACTAAAGAAACAAAGGTTGAGGAGTCCAGTAACATATTATTGGCGGCAGACTAGGATTCATCATAGCTCATCAGTGGTGTCATGTTGCTCCTCAAATGTTTTCTGAGTTTATCCTCTTCACATGATTTTTTGGGACAATTTAGCATTTTCCATATAAAAAACTATGCTTCATTTTCAAATTATCGCATGTTTTACTGTTCAAATATATTCTAAGCAGGGGGAGTATTCCATCACGAGTCCTCTATACTCCTAAATATATATCGCTTAACCAAATAGATTCTGATCTCCATTTCATACATTCAAAAACCTCCTACCCAATCGAACCGCAGACCCGCTTATAACATGGTTGGGATATATCAAAATTTCAGCAAAAATGAACAAATCATATCACCCAAACTATAAATATACTTCACCCTTTGTTTATTAAATCTTTAGATCAACTCTTTTCCTTAGGAAAAGATAAACATAACTAAAATATAGGGTCATCAACGGTCAAATTCCAACAAAAGATAAACACCATGTAACAGGAATCATGCACTTTGCCATGTAGTCAATCATAAGAAGCCAATGAGTGTGACTTGACATTCAAAAATAGGATGTTCATCCCCTTTAGCCTTTGACACTCCCTGTCTCTGTCTGCTCTCTCAATAGTTCCATCTCCCAGCTAAGTACAAAGCATATGCCTGTGAGCCGACATCTGGTGCAAACTCTTCTGGTTCAATCTCACGTTGATAGCCAAGAAGAGGAAAATAAAACAAATACAGAGTCTCTTTGCAAATTGGAATCTCTCCAAAAAAATTCAGTAACGTCAAAGATGGCAACTGACTTTCATTATTTTTCCTTCCCTTCAAATATTCAACCAAAGAACTACAATCTAGGAAAACAAACTAGGAAAGAAATAACAATCAAATAAACCAGAATTGAAATAACAAATATGCTTCCCAAAAATCCTCTGCCTAACAGAGCAGCCCCATGAATTAAGGAGCATCTTCCTGATTTGCATCAACATCATAGCAAAGTCTTGAGCCTACTTTGTGCAACTTGTTGCTAAAAGCGACTATGCCTCGATTGTTTTCACAATTTATCTCAACTAATCATTACAAATTTTTCAAATTCATATACAAAATAAAATAAACAATTCAACTTTTTCAAATACCAAAACAAAAATAATATTAAAAAAATATATTCTAATAATATTTTATTCAACTTTCAACTTTCATTTCAACTTATCTCATCTCATCTCAAAAAACAAACAAGGCGGCTGAGCTACTGGCGGCTTCTCTATTCTATTAAATGCAAAGCAGCATGATGAAGTAGTAATTTTGAAGGGAACCACGACTTCTTAATATTGCTCTATAAATATGAGCCTCATCCTTACATTAAATCATAGCAAGCATCTATCACACAGTACCAAGTCCAAAGGCCGTTCAAAAATGGCGATGCCTATTGATATCACTCTCCGGCCGTTCAAAATCTCCGATGTGGATGATTTTATGGGTTGGGCTGGTGACGATATTGTGACGCTCTATTGTAGATGGGATACCTACACCTCTAGGGATGATGCTTTGGACTTCTTAGAGGAGGTCATTAGTTCTCACCCTTGGTATAGAGCCATTTGCACTAATGACGACCGTCCGATTGGGTCCATCTATGTGATGCCTGGGGTTGGAAAAGATCAACGGAGGGGAGAGATTGGATATGCTATAAGTGCAAAGTACTGGGGAAAAGGCATTGCAACGAGGGCTGTGAAGCTGGCCATTTCATGTGTGTTCAAAGAAATGAAGTTTCTGGAGAGGGTGGAAGGATTGGTCTATGCAGAAAATAAAGCATCACAGAGGGTTTTGGAGAAGGCTGGATTTATCAAAGAGGGTCTTCTGAAAAAATATTTCTTTGTCAAGGGGAAGAGTAGGGATATTGCTGTGTATAGCATTGTTGACAAGTATAGTGTTGCTTGGTAATTGTGTCAAGGAATGTGTAGAGATTTCATTTGGTGCTAAAACTGTAACCAACTATTTCTAT